>WEIV01024261.1:39368-80614 GCA_013390005.1 Calyptomena viridis
ATTTAGATTTTGGGTGCTTACATTGTTTGGATAAGGGTGTTTTGTTTTTCGATACATAATATATATACATATACATTGTCTGTTTGTTTGTTTTTAATAAAATCCTTTCTATCCTTATACTCAAAGTCTCAAACAATTTGATATTGGATTCACTTTTAATTTGTTTCAACTGTCTCCCCCCTCAAACGGAGACAGTGGCACATTTCTTTTAAAAGACCTTTCCTGAAGATTTTGTTGTTTTCACTTAGTGATTGTCTGGCTAATACATTTACTCACTTTAAATGCAGAGGGTGAGGACAAAATTCCTATTCTTTTAATTTGCTAATCTAATGAAGGATTAATCTTACTAAGTTTAGAGAATCTAAAAATCATTAATTTTACTCTACACTCATCACAGAGTTTTTAGAGTCAGTGGAGAGGAATTAGCATTATCACAGGGTAATAAATCTGCTCTAACACCAGTGTCTAAAATAGCTGAATCACCCTCTGGAGACACCTGCTTTTCTACAGCATCTGTAAAGACACCTCCAGGAAGTTGCTAACAATAGCCATCTAACTTTGAAAAGCTTAGTTTTAAATTTGACCAATTTCATCTCACCTGATTTTTCTTGTAACAAACCATGATTACTTGAACAGTATTTCCACCAGTGACTAGGATAAAGTGCTCTTTGTTTCAGCGTCACAAATCATTCAGATTCCTATTCTGCTATTCTGACCTACAAAGAATCATGCTTTATTTGTAGTGGTGAATGATGCTTGGCATTGAGGAAGGGTGAAAGAGCTTGATGTGAGGTTACTAAGTTCTTGTAGATGAGGCTGGCATTTAACTAGCAGAAGCTCTTTTTCACTGTTCAACTGCACTTTAGTGATCAGTAAGTACTTGCATTTCCTGATTGCTTTTGATTCAGATTGCCACACAGAGGACGATTTTTCCCTTTTTCTTTCCTGAAACTTCTGATGAAAGGGGTTTTTTTAAATGTTCTTCATGGCCTTTTTGTCCTGTGTTCAGCTTCAGTTTTGTGAGTTCATCTATGACATCTCCAGATTGCATATATGATACTATCTGTCCCCTCTTAGACAAAACACCCTAAACTGAGATTTTTTTTCCCAACATGCTTCTCTTTGTGACATTCACAATTTCTACTCTTCCACATTTATAGCCTTTGGGACACCAGACTTAAACTCTGCCTTTGACATTTTTGTTCGTAACACGAGAACTTTTTTCCCCTTTACAATGCGTAAGAAATTCCTGGCAACCACACTGTTTATAGCATTGGAAGTGAGAAAATGGGTGTCTACTTAGAAAAATCCTACATCACTTAACCTTGTTCGAGGTGTAGCAAGCATATCTATTGCCTTCTCTAAATACTTTTTTCATGATGGCAGAGATCATTTCTGTTTATCTCATTTCATATGGAACCTTTTTCTCTTCTGTTAGCTACTCCTAATACCTCAGACAGTTTGCTTCGCCTTTTCAGTTATATACATGGCTTGCAGTTCACACTCAAGTCCTTCGTAAATTACTTCTGACCTTGTTTATCAGGTTTATGGTAAATTGTACTAAATTAGCCTGTGGTGAGTGATAAATAGAGTTTTATATATTTACATATTTGATGCTTTGTAGCTCATATTTTGTTTAAGTTTTTACTGATTTGGAAGGTTTTCTTTTTAATGCAGCCATTAGAGGCTGCAGTCCTCTTAAACTCATTTGATCATTCGGAAATTCTGCTTTCAGCTGCTCTGTGGTCAGCCTACTTGTAAAGACACAAAGGTTTAATTTTGTTAGAAATGTGGGTCAGTGTCATGCCCCTGAGTCCCTTCCTCCCCAGAGTACAGCTGTTTGGATTCAGCACCAAACTAGAGGGAGTGTTGCTGATCACCTTGAAAGAAAGCCATAAAAGGTGTTTCACTGAAGACTTTCCCAAATATCTCTGCTAGGGAGATTCAAAGAGGCTGTCCTCTACTACTGTGGGAAATGCTTTCAAACTGAAGCTTCTGTGCACAGTGCCCACCTGAACTCCTACCCTTGACATTCCTTTGCTCAGCCATCAGCCTGATCCCCCACCAGCAGGCCCACATCCCAGCCTGGTTTTGTTCTGTCCCCATCTCCACAAAGGTGCACAATTCCGAGAACTAGGGCTGCCCTGGTACTCCCCAGATGCCCTGCTCTTGTCTGTGGAAGTGGGACAACCATGACTGCCAGCCCCTGCCCCTGGAAAACCTCATGGAAAACCTCTCACTCGGGAAGCTTCCAGGCTCCCTAAAATGAGCACAGCCATGTCCTGGTCTATCCCACCTCTTGTTAATAATCAAAAGAATGTGTTTTGCAACACTGTGTGCATCAAAGCAGCAGACACCCTGTAATAGGACTTGGAGAGAGTCTTAAATCTGTGAGCAATCCAGAAGTTAAAAATATGAAGATAAGGCAAAAGTGAGGAAAATGTGGAAAAATTATGTGCTATTAGAGGCATCAGAAAAGAGATGAGTTTCAGAAAAATTCAATAAAAATCCCTCAGCCTAAATATACTTTCATTTTTTTACTAATTTCAGGATTTTGTAGTTCAACTTGCTTTGCTTCAGTGATTCACTTTATTCTTGATGGTTCACTGAGCGGGGACAATAATAGACTGCACAGTAAATGTTCCTCATGTGTTGTACCAATTTCATGTGTAGGGATGATTTTGATGAAATGTACTGCTTATGAAAGGAATCAATAGTCAGTAATATCCTTAGCTAGGCCAGATACATGGAAGAAAGGGGCTATATAGACTTTCCCAAGTATGTCTGCTGATATATCTCTATTACTTGCAGCAACTTGACTCTCCGAGTCCAAAACATGCTGGAAAGAGTGTTAGGGATCAATTTCTGATTGCTAAACTGCCAAATACAATTTAAACTGTAGAAACCATCCAGTGAACAAACCTGACTTTTGGGACCTTTAAGAGCTTGCTCAACTAGGTAATAGAGCTGCAGTTTTCACATTTTGTGAAACTACTAATTGAAGCTGCCCTCCCAGATGATGTTTTATTTATTCCTCCCCCCCAATTATTCTGAATATTTCTAATTAATATGTATGCTATGCTTGTATCCTTTTCTGGGTGTGCGTGTATTTGTATAAATATGCATCTACACAGCTTTTTGTAAGGGAAAATAGTGAAGTAAGGTTGATACTTGATAGATATATAATCATACCAAACCATTGCATTCATATGCCTGTTTTCAACTTGTGTTATGGTTTGACTCCGGCTAAATGCCGAGACCCCACACACACATCCAAAATTTCTCAGAAAAGGAAAAAAACCCCTCGACTTTTGTTTTAAGGATTACAAGCAACTGTTTATTAACTATTTCATAAGCAAAACAGGCTCTAACTTAGAATATTAAGTATTCACTACTACTACTACTAAAATCAGAGCTTAAGAGTTTAAGAGTGAGAAGTTTGATAGATGTTACAGACACCTTTCTCCCCCCACCCCTCCCTCTTTCAAAGATCTTTCTCCTTCCCTCAGCAGCCTGGGAAGACAAGAGTGGGAGGGTTACAGTCAGATGTTGTCTCTGCTGCTGTTCAGAAGAAAGAGAGTCCCACCCCAGCTTTCCTCGTGGGGTCTTCTCCATGAAAACAGTCTGTTACAAACTGCTTCTTAGATTTTATTACTGACAACAGCTTTTCAGGTATTGTTGTCAAGTAAATCACTTTACCATAGGTGCAGTCATTCAGGTGCTGGCTGTTTGGCTGCTTCAGTGTGGGTCTCCCCGGGCCACCAGTCCTCTCCAGTGTGGGTCTCTTCTTCCCACAGCCTACAGGACTCTCTTCAGGCCTCTCACTCCAGACATGGACATCAAACATCCCGCAGGATCACAGCCTCTCTTTTCCAGCGCTTATCTGCTCCAGCGTGGAGTCTCCCATGGGTTTGCAGGTGAATCTTCACTTCCTATGGTTCCCCACAGGTTACTGGGGCCCTATTTCAGTGTTTAAGGCATCTTCTCTTTCTCCTTCTCTCTGACCTTGGTGTTAATCAAGCTTCTCACTCTCCTTTCTCTTAAGCGGCCACGATATTCCGCCTAGTTTTTTTTTTTCTTCTCCTTCTTAAATATGTTATCACAAAGGCGTTACCAGCTGACCTTGGCTAGCTTGGAGCTAAGAAATTTCCAGCAGCTTCTTAAAGAAGCCTCTCTCATAGGCCCCCCAGCTAATAAAAACTCTGGCTACTTAAAACCACAACAACTTGGAAAAGTATTTTGCAACAAATGTTACTTCATAAGCAATAGTAGAAATATTATATCATAAGCAATAGTGACTCTTTAGTGAAATATGAAAAGAAGAAGATGTCTTCTCTGGCTGATGAGAACAGTCTGAGACTAAGAAGGGATATTTTACAAGAACATGTAATGATAGCACAAGGGAAATGGTTTAAACTGAAAGAGGGAAGATTGAGGTTAGAACCTGTGGATGCCCCATCCCTAGGAGTGTTCAAGGCCATATTAGAGGGGCCTTTGAGTGACTTGGTCCATTGGAAGATGTCCCTGCCTGTGGAAGGAGGTTGGATCTAGATGATCTTTAAAGGTCCTTTCCAATTCAAACCGCTCTCTACTTCTATGATTCTATGAACATGATAATTTGCAGTCACTAAATGCTCTAAAGCAAAGAAATAGAAATGGAAATAGAAATTAGTAAGAATCCATACTAAGAAGAAATGCATTGAATTATCTTTTGTCATTTTCCTTTTTTTGTATTTGGTTATAATGTGAGAAGGAGACATTTGACTCCAAGAGACATCAGACATCTTTGTGGTAAGTCCAATGGCTTAACCTACAACCTTGCATTGTGTGAGAAGAAAGCCAGTTATTAACAGGCTGCTCTGATGCAAAAAGAAAACTAAGCAGAATGAGGCATGTATGAATATAAAAAAGGAATAAAGCTTGCCCTTCTTGTTCCAGCCACTCATATTTCGGGGCCATTTCTAACACACTGTCAATCAGAAAAGTCTCTGTCTCTCACAACCTTTGTTAATGAAATACATATATTGTGACCATATCTATGGATGTGTATTGGGAATAAATAATTCAAAATTATTTGTTGGTATATCACAAACAACTTATTTGTATACAGAACCAAGCTGAATCCCAACTTTATCAAATTATGTGACCTCAGAGTTTTCTAACGCAAGGAAATAAATGGAAAAAAGAATATCTGGAAATTAAATCACAGCCAGAAAATATCCATGTTATGCTATCATTTTTCTGTGTCTGCTTCAAAATTTAGTATCAGATTTAATAGCTGAAAATTTTTACTATAATGAAACAGTGGTTTGTTTTGGTTTTTGTTGTTTGGTTGGTTTTTTATTTAATTTTCAGGCTTTTAAAGTTATGAAAGATTTTTCTTGTTTAATTATTTTTAAGCAAATCACAGGCCTTTCATTTGACAAGAAAGGGTAATGCAAAATGAGGCATTGAATATGAGGAGGAGGGTAAAAGTTATATCACCTTTTTTTAAACACATTATGTGGTGTGACTTTGGCATACTATTGCATTATAGTGTAGAGGGCTCTGAAATCTGGAGATCTTCTTTACCATATAGACACAACAGTTATCGTTTTATGGGTCCCTTCCAAGTTGGTATATTCAGTGACTCTGTGATTCATGGGTTTTTGTTGTTTCCTTGTTTTTAACTTGATAAAAACACACCTTTGTTCAAAGAGGAGCAATGAAGCTGGTGAAAGGTCTAGAGAAGTCTTATGAGGAACAGCTGAGGGAGACGGGGTTTTTTAGTCTAAACAAAAAGGTGAAGGGGAAGATTCTGGTCCTACATTTCATCACACCTCATCCCAGTACCTAATTTTATGATCATCCCATTTCTGAAAGTTTCAGCTGCTCAACAGTCATTTCTCAGATCTGTTTGATTTCCTTACAACAGCAAAAAATTATGTAGAAAATTAGTAGAGAAGATGTCTGGTATTTTGATGAGTTATGTTAAAGGTACTAATTTTTGGATAAAATATGTAAGATCACAACTTCAGTTTTCCTTGTATATAGTATTTTGAGAGATATCAACATTCAAGACCTATAGAAATAACAGTTCTGCAAATGAACAATTAGTAGTTCAAAACTGTATGTTATGCATATTGTAAATTTATCCACATGGAAAGTAAAACGTGGAGAGGATGGTTGAACTGGTGGAAGTTTTCTTCATGGGTATTTGCAACAGATTTATTTTCTATAGTTTGCTTTGTATTGGGATCTTGTTCAAATACTTTAATAATCACTCCTGTATTTATAAAATTCACATTTTCTATTGATTTTACTGGCATGTTACGATGCTAGCAATGTAAAACATTCTACTTTCAATCAGTTGCAGGATTCATATTCTTAGAAATTATTAAAATATTCTATTAAACATCTGTCTGCTTCTGAAAATAAAATAGTCTTCATGCACATAAATGTAATGCCCAAAGGGAGATGTTTTTGTAGAAGTTCAGATCATAACACTTCTTCCATAATCCCACAAATCTGTCATTGCTGCCACAAGTACTTCTGGTTTGAGTCTTCTGGAAATGAGCTAGTTTTCCCTCTCTTCCTTTCTTTCTTTGATTGTCTTTACTTATTTGTGGGTTTTGTTTGTTTATCTATTTGTTTCTTCATTTGTTGGTTTTCAGTTTGTAGTGTTTGGGGTTTTTTTGTTTGGTTTAGTTTGGTTTTATCTAGGGCCAAATAAAACATTTCAATATTCAACAGTTTTAAATGTCAATCCCCAGTTCAGTTTGCAGCTAGTAGACCCAGCCTGGGAATCTTATTATCAACCCTTTATTACATCTGTAGTGGCATCTTTAGATTTATACCAAATCACTGACAGAAACCCGTTCACTCTGAAGCAAGCTGTAGATGGTAGAAGTCACTGTATAGCATGTCAAGTTAGGGTGCATTATGCATGTCTACTATTCCTTAAACAGAGTTTCTGTTTACAGGTTACTGGTCTGAGGTTCAAAGTTATCTACAGCCAGGCCTTTACTGATGGATACAAGGCACTTCTGAACTCTAAGCTTTCATTGTCTCATCTCAATCCCAGGGCAAGTCAAGGGCTACATCAGCACCTTCCCTTCATTTCACTGCGTATTATGATTTCTGAAGTAAGAAAACAATGACTATGAGGTGAAAGAGAGTTTTTTGTAGTTTGCTCAGTTCTTTAACCTGGATGAATAGAAACCATTATACAAGGAAACACAATACTGCCAATTGGTTTGCCTTTAAAATACTAAAATAAGTCTATGAGAACAATCCGGGTGACTGCTTGTTGTAACCACGTCTCGGGTCACCAGATGTGGGTGCTGGGTCGTTTGTGAGGCATAATGATGAGAAGGCTGACTCCATGAAGCATTCTCAAAAGATTTATTTATCTAATAAAGCACTAATTTCTATGCAGAGAAAGCTTAAGCATCTAAGCATTGGCAAGGGCTATAATACCTACCAAGCAGACTTGCTATCTCTCTACCTGGCTAGACAGAGGGTCTGCTTTCTTAGAAGTCAGAACATGTCTGCTGCTTCTTCTTGCGCAGTTTCAGAATACGTATCAAACTATGTTGTTTACATTGGCTGTCCAATGACCTGGGGACCAAGTTCTCCTTGTCCAACCAAGGGGGACAAGGTCATATCCAGTCAGAGCATGACTTTTGCTCATGCTCAGGAGAAATGTGGCCTTCAGCACAGGGCTACAGCTTGTAACTGAGAAGAAATATGTATAGAGTAGCAAAGTCGAGACTAGACTCTTCTTGTAATAAAAATGGCTTTACTTTTCCATGAAAAAGACAACCAATGAACTATCAGTCTTCATGGGTTTGATGTATCATTCTCTTTCAATCTCAAGTAAAACAAGTACTGAAAATAAAATGTGGGGGTTTTTTTGGACTTTTTTTTCTCTCCAGAGAACTGTGGAAAGAGGAAAAGAGAATGACAAATCAGTTATTGGGTTCATGTTTATTTAAAAATGAAGTCTTTCTTTAAATAAACAGGCATAGATCTGCAGGATCAATATTAAGATGTGAATAATATTCTGTCAAAGCTTCCAAAAGAAAGGTCTGTACTTTGATCTTGAGAGTCCAAGGTCAAAAGAAAGTTAGTGTCCCTCACACTACTGTTCTATAACTAAACTGTCATCAACTTCTCTAGCCAGGATGATACATGACATTTTTCTGTCAAAATTGGTACATCAATGAAAGTGCCATAGAAGCTGTTAGGGGAGCAGTTTGTTGATCTCCTGATACAGCTGTTATTTATTTCCTAAAAATCTTGTAATTACAATGAGCATTGTAGTACAGACACAGTTCAATGACAAAAGTGGCAGCCTTGCTGTAAAGAAAGTGGAAGATTATCTTGGAAAAAAGAATACTGAAAGCAAGCCAATAGATTTCTTTGTGACCTCTGAACCAATATACATCCATACAATATACATCCACATTTTTTGCTGCAAAATATCTTTCCAATCAGATTGGAGGGAAAAAAAACCAATCCAATTCTCATATGTACAGGGCACATGTGTTATATGGACTGGTTATATGGACTAACTTATGCAGAATGCTAACAATTTCAAGATCAAGTCCTTGAAGGTCTGCTAGGGAATGCAATATATTGGTGTTGTCACAGAGCATTTATGTACATTGATGTTTGACTGCCAAAGTCTGCCCTATGGCCAGTGCTCCTGCCTCTACTTTTCAAGGGGAAAGAAAGGTCCACAGGTCCACAGCAGATGGACTGTCTTACTTGAGATACTGACTTCCTACTCGTTGCCCTCTGGCAAAAGTCCATTCCTGGAGAAACCTCCAATGTCTTCAGGAAAGGTTTCAAAGAGAAAAATGTTTTTCTGTTCCACATTCCTCAAAAAATCAACCCTGCAGAAGCAAAAGGTTGCTGGCAGAAAACAAGGCTTTTTCAAGGAGATTGTGACTTTTCCTCTACAAATACCTGGCCTTTGCCAGTTCCTGAAGAACAGGCTGGCTGCTCACCACACTGGCTTTCCCAGTTCTGCCAGCTTCTTCTGCCTACTAATCTTCTGCATGGTGGTCATTCACTCCTTGTACAGGTGTACATTCAGGACGTTGGCAGGGATGTTTCAAAGGAAGTCCTGCAATGCCAAAGGCTTCACCTGACACTTTGATCGGAAGCAGAGGCAGAGTCCATGGCACTCTGGCTCATGAGTAGGAGAATGAGTTTTAGTCCTCTGCTATTGCAGGTTCCCATTTTCACTGAGTGACTTGGGACCTGTGGGGCTCCAGATCAGGAGAATTCACCTTCAAGATGGTGACCGGAAGGTGTGTGGGGTAGCTTTGCAGCTTTACTTCCACGCTTCTGTCAAGGACCTCCCTCAGCTCTCTTGAGACACACTCACTGGCCACAAACCAAAATATCTCCTCTGTGGAGGGTCCATGCTGTTCCAGGAGAGCCAGCAGGACCTGTAGGGGAGATGGGAAGACAGCTGCTTGGCTGAAGACAGGCTCTGGGATAGGTGAACCTGCCTCAGAGACAGGAGCCAGTGTCATGTGAAAGGGAGGATTTGCTCAAACCCTTGCTGTTTGATTGTTCTGTGTCCCGGGAAAGCCAAGACCCTGGTGCCCAACCAGTCTGTCAGCATCCCATTATGACACTGAGCAGCCTGCTGGATCAGAGAGCAGCTTGAGTAACTTGCTCAGGGACATGTACCAAGATCCTCCATAGGTTCTCCACACTTTGAGTTGTGTGTTATCTGCTGGCAGCAACTGCTAGCACCCTTGAAGGACTAACACTAACAGTTTACAGAATAACACTCTGTATTGAGACACACACAATAGAAATTTATGACAGGTAAAAGTTTGAAGATTGATGGTGATAGTGTTCCACTGCAAAAACATTTTCAAAGCAAAATACAGATAAACTGTTATCATCAATGAAAGCCTGTTCAAGATAATTATTTAGCACACATAAAATATGGTTCTTACCCAATAGGCATCCATATAGGGGAGGAAACAGATTCAGCCTGTCGGCTGATCCTAGAAGTTATGATGGAGTCTTCCCTAACTTTTCCTCATTCTTAACTTAGTTTTATACTATTTCTTTACGTTTAGGTGGAGCTTGAGTGACTCTACTCATACATATCTTTGTTACTGATTGGTGTAAAATTCTATCACTTTGCTCTTAAACATATAGTCAAAAAAATATTGAACGCATGGTCAGTGGGGAGTGATGGGGCCTTGCTGGGTCCTCCTAGTAACTCTGGGATGGAGATATGTTTTAATATTACAATTATATTATAATGAACCAAGTTCACCCAAGTAAAGTAATTTGACCACAGTTACTGGTTCAGCAGCAAGACAAGCTCCCCTATCTCCCTTGACTGATGTCATGGTTTGACTCTGGCTAAAAGCCGAGAGCCCACACATAGATCTAAAATTTCTCAGAGAAGGGAAAGAAAAACCCCGACCTTTGTGATAAGGATTACAAGCAACTGTTTATTAACTACTTCACACAAGCAAAACAGGCTCTAACTTAGAATGTTAAGAATTTACTACTACTACAACTACAACTACTACTAAAATCAGAGCTTAAGAGTTTAAGGGTGAGCAGTTTGATAGTTGTTACAGACACCTTTCTCCCCCCCACCCCTCCCTTTTAAGATCCTTCACCTTCCCCCAACAGCTCGGGAAGGCAGGTGTGTGGGGCGGGGGGTTACAATCAGAGGTTTTCTTTGCTGCTGTTCAGAAGAGTGAGAGAGTCCCACCCCAGCTTTCCTCATGGGGTCTTCTCCACGGAAACAGTCTGTTGCAAACTGCTTCTTAGTGGATTCATTACTAACAACAGTTTTCCTGGTACTGTCGTCATGTAAATCACTTTACCATAGGTGCAGTCATTTCAGGTGCCGGCTGCTCAGCTGCTTTCAGTGCTTCATGTGCTTCTCACGGCCATCAATTGTCCCAAGAAATGCTGCTCTGCCTCCAGCATCTCTTCTTCTCACGGCCCACGGGGTTCCACCAGGCCCCTCTGCTCCAAACACAGGATCACAGCCTCTCTTTTCCGGCATGTCTCTGTTCCAGCGTGGAAAAATCTCCCAGTCTTTCCACGGGTTCACAGGCTGAAGAATCTTCGCCCCTATGATTCCTCACAGATTGCTGGGGCCCTATTCCAGTGTTTAAGGCATCTTCTCTTTCTCCTCTCTCTGACCTTGGTGTTAATCAAACTCCGCACCCTCCTGTCTCTTAAGCGGCCATGATGTTCTGCGCAGACTTTCTTTCTCTACTCCTTCTTAAATATGTTATCACAGAGGCGTTGTTGCCTGACCTTGGCTAGCTTAGAGCAGAGAAAAACTCTAGCAGCTTCTTAAAGAAGCCTCTCTCCTAGCCCCCCCAGCTAATAAAAAACTCTGGTTACTTAAAACCACAACAACTGACAACTGCTGTGAGGTTTATCAGCTATAGGGCACCATCAAGTTCCCATCCCTGCAAGGGTTTCAACAGAGTCTGACCATGGTGTCTCCACTCAGCTCCACCTCCTGTATCATCCCCCTTAGAATGTGCTTAAGGTTGCAGACTGTGTGTGTGGGGAGCTGTTGTGGAACAGGTTTCGGCCGTGCTGACTGCATTCCACTGCATTTCACCCTATAACTTCCATACCATTATAAGTTCTTATAGAATGCGAATATAACTTTCCAGTTTTGTTTAAGTTTACCTCTAATCTTTCCACAGCAAGCATGGATGTTTCTTCTTTCACCAGCACTGTCCCTGCAAGGTTCCAGTATCTGCAGGGACTATGCTGTACCAGGTCTCTCACCAGGGAGAGTAAGGATTTTGCCAAGCAGCACAACCTAGCAATGGGACCCTCTCTTGTAGCCTCATTCTGGCTATCTGGACAGTATCCTGAGCTCTGTCCCATAGCATGTCCCATGTAGAGCAGCTCCTGTCCTTGACAGGATGGGCCAGGTCAACTGTTGCAGTATTTTCAGGTGGTCTTCCCCTGCACGTTGTGGATATGCTGGTGCAGTTGCATCCACCAGCAGCCACCTATCTCATGCAGGATGCTGTCTATTCTGTAGGGATGACTCTGGCCTCATGCAACAATGCACACCCATCCTGGCATCACCCAAACTGCTGCTCTGACAGTATGTGTGGGTGACTCAGGGCTGTGTGACAAGGAAGAGAGTCTTGCTCCTCTTCAGGGATGCTTTGGTCATTCCCAAGTCCAAGACAGATCTTCAGACCACAGTTTCCTTTTCTACCAATTACTGGCTGTAGCACTAGGACAGGGACACCCAAGGGAGCAGCCTGAGGCCACTGGGCCCCTGGTGCTGGATGCACCTATGTCCACACCTATGGAAGATGTACAGTAGAAGGGACACAGCTCTGTTTGGCAAAATGCCTTTGGAGACCCTAAGGAGGCCACTTTGAGGTCACTGCCTGCTGCTCCTCACTGCAAATGGCCACAGCTCTGCTTGACCTTGGACCATCTGTAGGTGCTAAGCAGCAGGAATGGAATGGTTGGGGATGCAGAGAAAGAGGAGGAAGGCAGTTAAGAACATGAACTCACTTGTTCTCTTCTGACTTTGCAGTTCTTGCATTGTCTCTTTCAAGTGAGTGTAGGTGCCACATCCCACAGCAGGCATGGGCAGTGCCTCTGTCCTGCCCCACAAGGCTTTCTCTTGGCTCTGTGGAATTCAGACAAAGTTTATTAGAGAAGCTCCCCTGTCCTGTTGAGTCAGGAGGTACAGAAAGGTCCCCCTTGCTCTCTAAACTCCTTCTCAGAGAAGAGCCCAGATGTGGCTGAATCCAATTTTAGCCCCAGAATTTGTCAATGGTTTAAATCTAAGGAATTACAGAGGTGTGATTGAACCTTTGTACAACTTTGTCCCATAGGATTAAGGATGGCAAATCAGATATATTTATATAAAAATTATTTATTATGATAATTTTTTAGAGAAAAAAATCTCAATCAGAAGTACTTATTGCACAGTATGGAAGCTAAAACCAAGTATAGTGTATTATATCAAAGCAGTTATATTAAAAATGGCAAAAAAATCTCAAAACAATTATTAAGTAGAAGTTGATGTTACTTACCCATACCACCAACCACGGGCAAATCTATTTCACTCAGCCTTGAGGAGTAACCTTGAGAGGCATTCCAACCCAAGGGAGGAATATCCACACACACTCCAAGAAGTGATATGTTAGAAGAACCTGCTGTTTGAAAGTGGGACTAGACTTTTACAGTGTTTGACTGTCAGTCGTATGTCTCTAGGTCAGCTGTGTCAGCTTAGCATTTTTAGATAAGGATACTTAACCATATATACCACACATTCACCTCTACTATCAGGATGTTTAACTTTGGCATTGATGAGTCAGACTGGTTTTAGCATAATTCAACACCAAAANCAAGGCTTTCTCTTGGCTCTGTGGAATTCAGACAAAGTTTATTAGAGAAGCTCCCCTGTCCTGTTGAGTCAGGAGGTACAGAAAGGTCCCCCTTGCTCTCTAAACTCCTTCTCAGAGAAGAGCCCAGATGTGGCTGAATCCAATTTTAGCCCCAGAATTTGTCAATGGTTTAAATCTAAGGAATTACAGAGGTGTGATTGAACCTTTGTACAACTTTGTCCCATAGGATTAAGGATGGCAAATCAGATATATTTATATAAAAATTATTTATTATGATAATTTTTTAGAGAAAAAAATCTCAATCAGAAGTACTTATTGCACAGTATGGAAGCTAAAACCAAGTATAGTGTATTATATCAAAGCAGTTATATTAAAAATGGCAAAAAAATCTCAAAACAATTATTAAGTAGAAGTTGATGTTACTTACCCATACCACCAACCACGGGCAAATCTATTTCACTCAGCCTTGAGGAGTAACCTTGAGAGGCATTCCAACCCAAGGGAGGAATATCCACACACACTCCAAGAAGTGATATGTTAGAAGAACCTGCTGTTTGAAAGTGGGACTAGACTTTTACAGTGTTTGACTGTCAGTCGTATGTCTCTAGGTCAGCTGTGTCAGCTTAGCATTTTTAGATAAGGATACTTAACCATATATACCACACATTCACCTCTACTATCAGGATGTTTAACTTTGGCATTGATGAGTCAGACTGGTTTTAGCATAATTCAACACCAAAAGGACAATGACACCCCCTCAGTTCACCACTGATAGCTTTGCAAAAGAGGGCATTGTTTGAGATATTTTACTAAATTCCAGGAGCAGTGACTGTTCCTGCTCACAGGAATAGCCATACCTCATGTGTTACAATGTCTGATGATGGCGATCCTACTAAGTGTTCAGGGCTTTGGACAAATAAGTTGAGCATATTCCTTTTTCTGTTTTCCTCTTCTCAAAGAATTACACTATTTTGATGATGCTAACATCTTGGTTTCACTTTTGGCCTTATCTAAGTCCCAAGTATTCTAAAAACACAACCCGAGGAAAAAATAAACAAAACTAAAAACTACTCAGAGCAGGTCCACATTGCATGGTGCAAATTAGTGCAAACATATCTAAATGAGCTCTAAAGAGGTATGGATGTGTTGAAAATAGTTTTAAGCAACAGGCAAGCAATACTAGCAATAAAGAATGTAATAGTCACTATTTTCTAGTTTTCAAAAACATTAGTCAATTTGATATACCAAAAAATATTTCTATTATGAGACTAGTAGGATTCAAGCTTTACATGGCTACATTGTAGACATGTACATGATGGACAAGCCAAACCTTCCTACCAGATAGATAGAGAAAAATAAATATGAGACCACATATATATAAGACAATACTGAATCCCCAAATTCTCTGGCTGGAATCCCACCCCACCCTGAAATTCAAGCTAATTGTCCAAATTGATTTAGTAATCAACAATCTCTCCTGCCTATATTTGTGATTTGGATGGTAAAATATTTTGAGCAAGGACTGTATTTATTGTGTTCTTTAAAAGGTTAATTTTAGATCAATGAAAAAATTTCAAAAGAATAAACAGATTTTTAGAGCAAATATACTGCCATTCATGTTGTCCAGGCTTTGCAATAATCATGGAAAAGATCAAAAAGAAAATCCAATCCACTGGATGCTCAAGCAAATAACAGATCATTCACTCTGTTATTATGAGACTTACTACATGAAATAAAAATTATTCCATATTTATCAGAGTGATATAAAAATTTTCAGGATACTTAGATACCATTTAAGAAAACCTTTCTTACAATTGATATTAATACTTGCTGCTTTTGCTGTTATCTTTTCTTTTGAGTGTTAGGCATAGGCTCTGTGGTCAAGCAATTCAATTATTCTTATTATTGATAACACTTCTCTTAATTTTAATTTATACCTTTAATATTCAAATTCACATAATGCATTAGAAATGAAAGGCATGCACATTCTTTTTTAAGGTTGATTTTTATACCAAAAAAAGCACTTCTGACAGCAGGAAAGACGTTTTATTTAAGCTTTTATGTCTCTTGAGTGTGCTTCTCAAAAGAGAAGAGTGGGTTATTTATTATTTGAAAGATGAAGGTGGTATTAGAAGACTTGACTATTATTCTTTCCTTCAGGTTCTACGTGGCAATAAAAATTACTGCTAATGTCTTTGATGTTTCTCTGTGTACTTTCAGTATCTTTGGTACTTTGGGGAATATCTTCCTAGCTGCACGCAAACTATTATGTTATATACAGAAAAAGGTAATCTGATTTGCTTCTAGTAATCTTTTCCTCTAGTAATCTTTTCCTTTATGCCTCTAGGTATAAATTATTTTGTTAGAGTTAACTACCCATCATTTAAATAAAATATTTTGGTGTGATACTTTTGTTTCACAGACTATACTACCGCACAAATTATTTAGCCTATTCAATTAAGCTATCACAGCATACCATGCAAAATAAATCTATTCAAAATAAAAATCTAAACCTCTTTTCAAACAGAGATTTCAGATTCTAACTCAATAATGTAGGCAATTGTTCATCATTAAATGGATGACTGAATAGCTGTATATTTAAAAGAAACTTAAATTCAGAATGCGATATTCATAACTAGAGATTTTGTAGATCATTTTACAATTTATACTAATGGAGCAGCAAAAGTGAATAGATTTTCTTCAAAGAAGTCTAAAACAAGATTATTAAAGGGGAAAGAAAGAAAAATTAAAAAGAACTGACACATAAGGAAATGAAAATGCTTAGGGTCTTCACAACTAAGAATGGACTATGCCTAACAAATATACACAAATAATTATTAAAAGCCAGAGAGTTTTTAATAAGTTTTTAATAAACGGGTGAGTTTAGAGATATCAGGTGATACAATTTTACAAATAGGTAGATAGATATTATATTGTTATGTTATTTATATTATATATATTATATTTCCATAGACATATTTTAGAGATATCAAGTGATATACTAGAGGAAAATGACTAATAAATAAAGAAGCTTTTAAAATTGTAGTAAATATGTTGTATAGACTAACACATATTTTCCTGTAATTCTTGTAATGTGTTTTACTAAGAGGAAAATATTGCATAAGAATTCTGCAGTGAAAGACCATTTAAATCTTGAAAAAATCATTTTTTTTCTTTTTTTTCTACTAAAATACTGCTAAATAAACCGCACAATTTCATCCTCCTGAAAGCAGGGCATGCCAAGTCACTTAAGACTATAAACAAATATTTCAGATGTCATGGTAGATTTTTTTTAGATAAAAACTATTAGTTAATGTTTGACTATTCATGGGGCATAGTGTATACTGCCACAATCTGCAACTGAAATTTGCCATGCAAAAAGAGTTAGCAGGTACAGAGGCACGACAGTATCAGGAAGAGAAACAAAAAAATACTGTGTTGGCAAAAGAGCAGGTAGCTAACCCACTTGTGTCTTTCACTGTGGAAAGGTGTTAGAAACACATAACAGCAGTTAGGGTGAATTCTTTCCAATAATTTTAAAAGAAATTATTTCCTTATGTAGAAGTCATCTGTATTTTCAAAAGGGCCTCTTCCAAATTTCAAGAACAAACTGATGTTATTATTCATAGCAGTAACTGTTCTTTGGACTGGTCAATGAATTTCAGTAACGTACTTCCAACACTGCTCTGAAATAATTATACCTATCCTCTACTTCAGTTGTACTCAAATCTGTGCTCCAGCTGGATTACATATTTCTTGTCCTGTCATGAAGAAAACTGTTGACTACCACGTCCACAAAAACTGCAACCAGGGTTGGTCTTTTGGTACTTATTCTGTAATTTTCCAACTGTCTCTATATGACTAGCTGAATTGGCAAGCCTTTATTAAAAAAAAACAAAAACAAAAAACAAACCAACAACAACAAAAAAACCCCACAAAACGAACAAAAAAACCCCCACAACAACAACAAAAAACACCAAACAAACAAAAAACCCCAAACCAAAATC
Source organism: Calyptomena viridis (assembly GCA_013390005.1). NCBI lineage: Eukaryota > Metazoa > Chordata > Aves > Passeriformes > Eurylaimidae > Calyptomena > Calyptomena viridis. Next base: position 56,758 of record WEIV01024261.1, read on the forward strand.
CACAAACAAACCCTCCTGCCAACATTTTCCTGTACTGGCACATATGAAGAAAAGCATTTTGGCTGAAGTTTGTCATCTTGCCTTAAGTGATTCATACATTCTACTTTCCAAATTCACAGGAAATCTGACGTTTGATTTTCCATGGCTTGCTTTAGCCTTTCAAATCTGCCTGACACTACTTGACACTAACTATCTGGTTGGACAATAATTTATCCTGTCACTGAGAATTTTTTATGTCTTGCTACTTTAAAATGTTTTCCATTAGAAAATTAAAATCTGGCTCACTGGCATTAAAAGCATTATATCTTACTCTCAGTTTATCAGAATTTGGTTAAAACCCACAAACTACAACTATGCAAATTTCCTACCTACCAATAACATGGAGGACTAAGCAACTTACTAATCAGCTTGAGACTGGAAATCTGAGAAGATCCCCTTTTTTCATATGAACATTTCAACAGGATGGACATATAAATTGTTGAGCTAAATAGTATCAGAGCACAGACACAATTCTGATATTTAGTACTCAAAGATGAGTACTTTATAAAACTCTCAAGGACTACAGCTAACCATGTGCAATCCTGTGATTTACAGAATCACTGATTATGCCAAGCTGAAAGGGACCCACAAGGATCATCAAGTCCAACCCCCAGCCCTGCACAGAAACATCCCCAAGAGTCATGTCATGTGCCCAAGAGAATTGTCTAAATGCTTCTTGAACTCTGTCAGGCTTGATGCTGTGACCAGTTCCCTGTGGAGCCTGTTTCTGTCCCCAACAACCCTCTGGCTGAAGAATATTTTTCTAATATCCAGCATAAACCTTCCCTGACACAACTTCTGCCCATTCCCTTGAGTCCTGTCACTGGTCACCACAGAGATCAGTTCCTGCACCTCGTCCTCCCTTCAAGAGGAAGTTGTAGACCGCAATGAAGTCTCCCCTCAGTCTCCTCTTCTCCAGACTGAATAGTCCAAGTGCCCTCAGCCGCTCCTCATAGAGCTTCCCCCCAAGGCCCTTCACCATTTCTGTTGCTCTCTTTGGATGTCCTCTAACAGCTTAACCTCTTTCTTATAATGTGGTGCCCAAAACTGCACACAATATTCAAGGTGAGGTAGCACTGCTTTCCAGCATGTCATTCCCAATATGTACATACATCCAGGGTTGCCCTGTTCCACATACAGAAGCCAGCATTTTCCCTTGTTGAACTTCATATAGTTGATGATTGCCCAGCCCTCTCATTTTTCGAGGGCTCTCTGCAGGACCTTCCTGCCTTTGAGAGAGTCAATAGCTCTTCTCAGGTTTTGTCATCTGCAAACTTGCTTAGTACCCCTTGCAGTCATGCAACCAAGTAATTTATGAAGATGTTGAAGAGCACAGGGCTCTTCAGATGGAGCCCTGTGGAACCCCACTAGTGGCAGGTAACCAATTTGATGTTACTTCACTCACTATTGCCCTCTGTACTTGACCTGTGAGTCAATTGCTTATCCACCACATGATGTGTTTATCCAGCTGTGGGCTGGACATTTTTTCCAGAAGGATCCTGTGAGAGACAGTATCGAAAACCTTACTGAAATTCAAAAGAATTACATCAACTGGCTTTCCTTGATCAGCTAGGTGGGTTACCTTGTCATAAAAGGAAATCAGGTTTGAAAAGCAACAGTTTCTTCTCATGAAGCCATGCTGGCTGTGATCGATGACAGCATTGTCTTTTAGGTGCTTTTAGTACACTACCTTCTAATACAAGATTGATGGACAAGACCCAAAACCCAAATTTCATTCTACACCCGTGAAAACCCTTCAAAGTCTCAGGACTAATTTATTATTAGCTGGTTCTCAAGTAACCTCCAAACCCATTCTTTTTACTGTGCAGTAGCACTTGCTCTAGTATCTTCTGAATCTGCCTCCCCTACTAGTCCATGTTCTCTGTTGCTAGGTAAATTAGGTTTGTCATTACCTATCTCATAGATGTTTCTCACTTTTTTATTATCCCTGGTTAAAAATAGTAAGTTCCTTCAGTCCCAAATGCTGCTGGCATTTTCCCTTTCTTCTTTCCCATCCTTATTGCTTTTGCCTAAATCAAGCCTCACTATGACAGTGAAAAAGGCTTCACTTTGAAAGGCTCAGCTAGCGGATATATTACAACTTTTCACATTAATCACTCCCAATCAAGTATTGTTTGTGTCCAGAACTCAAAGTTATTTTTCCCCTTCTTTTTAGCTTTTTTCTCCATCCAGATGAGACTATACAGTTCTTAGTTCTTAAATCTTGAGACATTTTTTCTAAAAGGGTCACATAAGATGAAGTTGTATGTGGAAGTACTAGCTTTAGATATAGCTGCATTATGAGTTAAACTGGTAAGAGGGTGGACTACCAGGGAGAGGGGTGGCTTCTTTCTTCCCTCATTGTACATTCCTTCAGCTTTCTCTGCATTCATGAGGTTGAATGGTGATCAATCAGGGATTCTATCCCATGACACATAATGCAAAAGCCATAGTTTCTTATTAAGCAAATCAATTCCCTCTTGTTCCTCTCAAGGACATCTAAATACTCAAATTTGCATAGCAAAGATGCTGAGAACATGTAGCTGGGGCCAAATAACAGAATGGAAGTGCCTCTTTCAGCAGCAATCATAGCAAAGGGAAACAGGCAGTATAAGAAATCCTTTTCTTTATTTTTTTCCCCCCAGACCTACTGGTTTCAACACTTTCATCACTTTCAAAGCAATCATTTCACTTATTTAAACACAGAAGCCCAGAGATTTCATATATGAGTACGCTTACTGGGTAATGTACTTTACTGAGTAATATACTGTCAATTGTTATTTTCATTTCACTCACAATGGAATGAAGATCCAAATTATCGCCATACAGTATGGGAAACGATAACTTAAAATTACTTTTAATGGCCTACTGAATAAAGAGAAGGAATCATAGAATCATAAAAGGGTTTGGGTTGGGAGGGACCTTAAAGAACATCTAGTTCCAACCCTCCTTCCATGGGCAGGGGCACCTTCCACTAGATCAGGTGGTTCAAAGCCTCATCCGGACGGATGTTCAACAGTTCCAGGTATGGGTCATTCACAACTTCTCTAGGCAACCCGTTCCAGTACCTCGCCACCCTCACAGTGAAGAATTTCTTCCTGATATCTGATCTAAGTCTACCCTCTTTCCTTTTAAAACCATTACCCCTCATTCAGTCACTACACTCCCCGAAAAAGAGTTCCTCCTAATCTCTCCTCCCTCTTTAAGAACTGGAAGGCTCCAGACCTCCCTGGAGCTTTCTGCTCTCTAGACTAAACAATCTAAATTCTCTCAGTTTTTCCTCACAGATGAAGTGTTCCAGCCCTCTGATCTTCTTTGTGGTTCTCCTCTGGACTCCACGTTCTTATCCATGTTCTTATTCTGGGGGCCCCAAAGCTGGACACAGTGCTCCAAGTGAAGCCTTGTGAGAGAAGAGGAGAAGGGCAGAATCACCTCCACTGACCTGCTGGTCTTGATGCAGCATAGGATACGATTGGCTTTTGAGCTGTGAGCGAACATTGCCAGATCATATTTCATTTTTCATCCACCAACACCCTCAAGTCGTTCTCCTCAAGAGTTGCTCTCAATCCACTAATCACCAATCTTGATCTCCTGATGGACTATTTTACACTTAAATGTTGACAGTACATTTCAAGATTAAACAGGACACCCTTAACCTTCTATAATATGCTATCACCTCATAGTTTCTTTCTGGATACTAGAAATTTTGCATGCTTAAATAAAGCTTGAAAGCATTTTAGATATTTGGATTTGTTTCACCTGTCTTTTATAGTCCAGCTGTTAGATGTTTGCTTTAGACATACAGTCTTCTTTTCTAATCATGAGAAAGAAAACTATGTGTGCAAGATGTTTGCTCACATCTTAGAAAATTTTTCTTAGGATTAGATACATTGGGGGTTTTTTTTAAAAAAAAAAACCAATTTCTCATCCTGGTTATAAAGAAGAGCTAGGCAGATGTCCTGGTTTGAGATCTGACAGAAAGCAGGCCCCAGTCCTCCCGCCCCTGCCAAGGTTCAGGGAAAAAAGAAATATTTTCCTCAAAGGAAAGTGAAGAAGGTACAAAACTATTTATTTAATAAGCACACAGGAAAATAATAATAATGCTAAAGAATAAATAATAAAGTCTCTCACTGTGGAGATAAAACCTGGAAGATTCATAGTCCTTCTCTTTGTGGCTGGGTCGATGTGAGGTCACCCCCCACAGGCCAGGCCAGTGGAAGGGTCTCCCAGTGAGGTTCTGATGTTCTGGTGTTCCGAACCAGTCCAGAAGAGAAGAAGGAAAATCAAAGTCTCAGGAAAACACAGGAGTTTTAACTTTCCATCTCTCTCTCTCTCTGAAGAAAACTGAGCGAGAACTGCCTGGAAAGCAAGCCGAGGGTCCCTCCCCCCTCTCTGCCGAAGAACAATAGAGCGAAGAAATGTCCTTGAAATACAGGACTGCTTTGAAAAAGTTCCTTTGACTATTTTTTTTTCTTACCGCTCTCAGGCTCAGTTTAAAGGCACAGAAAGGCACAAGATTCATTTTTCCTGGCATAGAGTAGGTGATATGGGATGCATCATAAAGTCACCCCAAGACATTAGATTATTTTAAAGTTTAAATTTTAGTTTGCTAAAACTGATAGAAATATCTCCAGTCAATATTTTCAATTTTTGTTGATGAATTTCCAGAGGTTGATCAATGGCTCAACAGTTATCTCATGATTGCTATTTTGAAATAGTTGTTTGATCAACATTTATTATGATTCCTGTGTTATTAATCAAATCAGGAGATTGTATTTTTTAAAAAGAGAATCTTATCAAAATGTTTTCAAGCTGTCTATGTCTTTAAAAATTTAAATTTTCTTCAGACGCCAAAGAGCAGAATAATTTTTCTTTCAGAAGAAAAACTTTTCTTTGCTTTTAATTAGGTTGAATGTATCATACGAAGTGGATCATATTAGCATGAACCAGTTCAGTATCTCCAGATGCAAAATTATTGTTTGGCAGTATCATTTTCACTGTCAAGACATGAGGTCAAGAAAAGAATATAGTAGCATCATAGGATATAGTGACATGGCTATGTCCGGTCTTCTCTAAAACTCTGTTTAAATACCTTCAAAATGAGTGATACATGAGAAAGTTATAACATCAGGACAGCTTTGGGTTTATTTTATGCTGTTTTGTTGATTGTTCTACTACTCTAGCATAACACTGTTCTTCCCAGCAAAGAGTGTAACCAAACCTTTGTGCTCTAGATTTTGTCATGTATATTGTGACTGACAGCTTCAAAAAAATCTTATCTTTATAAGGATATGGCAGTAAAATCTTATTCAATCCTTGTATTTAAAATTATATGTAGAAGTATATAAGAACTGTTTGAAAAGGTAGTATTTCTTAATATATTTTACTTAAAAATTTTTAAGAAGCTGCACTTTTCTTCCTGGTAAAATTACAAGTTAGAATGGCATAAAACAAATGTAAACTTGAAAGTATTTGCAAATGAATGCAACAAATTAATTTTAGTAGAATATTATTAATTGAAAATACTAAGTATGCTTTGGGGCTTTTTAAATCAAATAAATTTTCATTTAATAGGAATTTTTAATTTTCAGTGGTTTCTGAGGTAGCTTTCAAAATTGTTCTCTTATCAAGTTGCCTCATTGTTCAAATGCCATGACATATGTTGGTGTAGTTTCCCATTATCTAGCTGTCTTTAGATAAAGAACTCCAAAGCTCCCACACTGCTACAGCCAACTGGCTCTCCTGTTTTCTGGATCTTTGCTCATACAGATCCTGGACTCCTAATTAAAAAGGCAGTATTATATTAAATCTCTCTGAGTTGTGTTCTGGGAAAAATTAAATAATAGTATACTCAGCTTCAAAATTCCAGGTGCTCTGTTTTATAATGTCTGTGATTTATATGTCCACTGAGAACAGCTTAGTTCCCTTGACAAGCTTCAGTAAACTAGATTTCCAGGTGTTCTGAGACCCACAGCTGCTTCTACACAGAGATCTCAAGAAAAAGACATTCTATTAATTCAGCAATTAGAGGTAAGAAGCCATAACATTCTCAGAAGTCACACCAACTCCTGTGACTAGTTACTAGTGCTCCTCAAATAGGTGACTGTGCTGTAGTATGGCAAGTAGGTCATGAATTCCAATAAGCCTGTGTTATCTAAGAAACACCTTCAATATTTTCAGACAGAATGCTGCATGGTTGTAGTTCCAGAAATATTTTTTAGATTCTACTCTTTGTTTTATAAGCAAAAAAAGAAAAAATAAAATTTAACAAAATCTCATATGATATATGAGAAAATACAATTGGGTTTCCTGAGGCTGGCAGATCTTGGCTCAAAAAGGTCCTAAGAGTTTGTGAGAACAAACTGTGTTAAGTGTGTTAAGTCAGATTTTTATCTCTTGAGCTATAAAGAAGGCTGGTGTTAAGGTCCATGTTTTCTGTCTTCCTTGCCCTTTCTATCCTTGAGAGAGTTTACCTGTGCTGTTCTTAAAAAATTAAGATCTGGTTTTAATGTGTTAGATCAGATAGGGTTATTTCCACTGACTATTTTTCTATTCATTTCTAAAGTAACATTTCACATCTTTACATCTGAAAAGACAATTAAGCTCTGTACTAGGGACAGTGAAATAAAAGGAAATGTGAAAAGGAAAAAAGAAGATCAAAATCTATAACAAAATTCCAATTACTTCCATAAGTAAAACTGAAAAATTTAGTGAAGGTTTATGACTGAGGCTAAAACAGTTGATAAACTGATAGATCTCTTATTATCCATGTTAAAGGAAACAAACCATGTATATATTCTGAGTAGCTTCAGGCAGCTGGAGGTTAGGTGGCAGAAGTTACAGTATGCAAAATGGGTTTAAATCTCTATACTTAGCTAACTTCTCAGAGTCTCTTCTAAAAAAATCCAAGAGTTTCAGCTGACTAGACAGAATAAAGTAATTTCTTTGTCACAATTCTAGTGCTGTTTAGGAAGTTTTAGAGTGCTCTGCCTTTCTTTCATTTGCCACTGAATATCTCATATGTTTATTACCTCTGTCAATGCCATCAAAATGTTTGATAAACCTTAGTATGTTTCAGATCACTCTACGTGCTTGTATAGGGTTGGGTCCTCTTTACAGTGAGTGAAATTTCTCTGCAGGTTATATTGACAGTACTGACTATGTCTTGCAAGAATTCTCTTGAACAGACTAGTACAAGCTATCTCAGAAGAACTTTTACCTGAAAGTCAATGTGGCTTTAGAGCTAACAGGAGTACAACTGATATGATATTTGTTCTGAGACAACTGCAAGAGAAGTGTAGGGAGCAAAACAAAGGACTTTACATAACTTTCATTGATCTCACCAAAGCTTTTGATACTGTGAGCAGAAAAGGTTTGTGGCAGATCTTAGAATGAGTAGGACGTCCTCCTAAGTTCCTCAAAATGATTATCCTGTTACATGAGGATCAGTGTGGCCAAGTCAGATATGGCGATGCACTTTCTGAGCCCTTCCTAATAACCAACAGTGTGAAACAAGGTTGCGTTCTTGCACCAACCATATTCACAATCTTCTTCAGCATGATGCTCCAAAGGGCCATGGTTGATCTCGATTAAGATAACGGTATTTATATCTGATATCGTATCAATGGTAACTTGTTTAACTTAAGGCGTCTGAAGGCCCACACTAAGACTGAATTGCCTTGTCTGTGACCTCCTTTTTGCTGATGATGCCGCCCCTGTTGCTCATACAGAAGCAGCTCTGCAAAGCTTAACATCTTGCTTTGCAGAGGCTGCTGAGCTTTTTGGGCTAGAAGTCAGCTTAAGGAAGACAGAAGTTCTTTACCAACCTGCACCTCAAGAACCTTACCATCATCCTCACATCACCATAGTTAAATCACAGCTTAGATCAGTCCAGCAGTTCAACTACCGAAGAAGTATCATTTCCTCGGATGGTGGGATTGATAAAGAGATAGATAACAAGTTAGCAAAGGCATACAGAACTTTCGGGAAGCTTTATGAAAGAGTATGGTGCAATAAACACCTGAAGAAAAGTACAAAGATTAGTGTTTAGAAAGCCATTGTACTGTCTACTCTTTTATATGGGTCTGAATCATGGGTCATCTACCGCTATCATCTACGACTTCTCAAATGTTTCCATCAGTGCTTCCTCCATACAATCCTAAACATCCACTGGACTGACTATGTGACTAACATTACTCTCCTCAAACAGGCAGAGGTCACCAGTATTGAGGCCATGCTGTTGAGAACGCAATTATGCTGGGCAGGGCACATTTCCAGGATGGAGGATCACCGCCTCCCTATGATTGTGCTTTATGGTGTGTGGTAGTGTGTGACCTAAGTTGAGAAATGGTTTGTTCTACCCCTATTATGTATTGGTATGTTCTGTTATAAGTTTACTTCCACTTCTATGTTAATCCCTCAAAATCCTCCTCATCTCTTTCCCTTATTCCAGACCCTTCCTTGTCAATCCTCCAAACCACTCCCTTTGTTCTAGTCCCTTCCCTGTCAGTCATTAAGTCCCTCCTGGGAATTCCCCTAATACTCAATGTCCCATTCGCCCATGTGACCTTTCCAAATCCTCCCCTTGTTATTATAGGTTATCCTCCTATGTCCATCCTTCCCTGCCCCCTCCAATTCCAGTTGCCTATTGGCTGATCCCTATGTTTCCTCCCCCAGTTAAAAGTTGTTGCCTAAAACTCCTCAGTGCTCTTTTGGGCATGCTCGCCTGGGGCTCACATCGATAAAACTCTGGACTGTAGCACCCCAATTGAGACTCCTCCTCGTCCTTGCCCTCCAACGTCATCCAGGGACCAGCCCAGCCTGGAGCCAAAGCCCAGTAAGTGGCTGAAGCTCCAAGGCGCAGCCCCGTCATCCAGCTCAGGGGCTGTTCCCCACCCATCTGGTGACCGTTGTCGCTGTGGCTAGCCTGGGTGAGAATAGCGAGCAGTGGTCCGGCGTGACAATAGTGAACTCGCCACTGGCTGCCGCAATAGAGGAGCCCCAAAGAGGAGATGCAAGGACTCCTTGAAACAGCACCTCAGTCTTGGCCATATTGACCACCATCAGTGGTCCACTTTGGCCTCAAATCGGGAATCATGGAGACACACCATCTATAACGCTGCTGCTTCCTTTGAAAACTCACATAGAATTAGACTTGAGGAGAAGAAACATCGCAGAAAGAACCGTGCCTCGTCAATACCACCCAAGGAGACTTTTATCTGTGCCTTTTGTTCCTGGACTTGTCTATCCCACATTGGCCTTTTCAGCCACCTGTCATGCTGGGAATGACAGTTGCTGCTTCTATGTCCCGGCTAGCAGCGACAACCTCGGCTGCCGACAGCAGGGGAAGCCATCCCTGATTTTGAGAAATGGAATGGCTTCTTGGAGCCTTTGCTGCTTACTGGCTAGGGCTCCACGCCGAACTTTCCCAAATGATTCCCGAATGACTTTGGACGGCAAAGACGAGAAGAAGACTTATTTGAGGTGTTTTAATCCAGAGCTTTATTGAGCTTCTGAGACAGCAGATTCTCAGAGCTCCCTTCAATTGCAGGGGTAACAAACTCAAAAAGCAAATCTGCTCTCTGTGCAGTGACTTCATTGGGAGTGGGAACACAAGAGGGATTTGGGATTTTGCCAATAGACAACTGGAACAGGAGGGTTCAGGGATAGATGGGCACAGGAGAAGAACCAATAGTAACCAGGGGTGGAACTGGGAGAGTCTCAGGGCAAATGAGAGACAAGGCTTAAGGTAAATGACAGGGAAATATCTGGAACACAGGGTGGGTATCTGAGGGGATTGACAGAACTAGAGGGTGTAGATTTTGACAGAACATACCATTCTAACAAAAAGGGGAACGAACCATTCTGTGTGCTCTATGCACACAGCACCACAGCCACCAGCAAGCTTGTAGCAAGCATGGGTAGAGCCCTTCCCATAGCTTTGTTTGTGAAGCTTAGCCATGACTATGGCCAGGTTTAGTTGAGTAAACACACATTTTTAGTGGTATTTTAGGTGTTGTCAGGTACCTACTTCATCTGTCCCATCCAAAATTAAGTCTTGTTTTACAAATGCCAGGTCCATAGAAGTTTCTCAAGTTCTCTACATGATGTCAAAGAGAACATTTAGACGACTGTATCCTAAGATTGCAGCAGTAGGACATTAGACTCTTATTTCAAGTGTTCACACCAATAATTAGACATCCACATTGAGTTATCTTAATCTCAAGGTGAATCTACCCATCTTATTTTTCTTCTTTATAAGTGCAGTTTTATTTTGCAGTAGATATTTTACAACTTATTAGCCATCTTCTGGTGTTTTCAGTTAGAAGTGAAGACAAACGATAGTTATGGACATTGTTACACTAAGCATTCAATACCTGCAAAGGAAATGAACTTCAGAATATTACACTATAATCTTCATCTTTAATGACCAAACTGAAAATCTTGAACAATATGTATAATAATATATAGATTTGCAACAGAGCTCTTGTTACATGAAACAATGTTTTGCACACTTCTAAATATGACTGCCTTGTATAAATTCATAAGTGCAGTTTTATGTAAAATTATGTTACATGCAAGTAAAACCAAATCTAAAAGAAATAAGATTTAAACACATGAAACAAACAAACCGAAAGCTTTGAGAATAAATATTAAAAAAATCTGACCTATCTCTCAAGTGTAGGACAAGATAAATGGTGGAATGTATCATTAGAAAAATCCCAGAATGAAGATCATATTTCTTGTACTATGGTGTTTTTTTTGGCTTTTCATACTGATAATTCAATAAAAGTTTTAAGAGTGGATTCAGGAAAGCATCTCGTTTTTTGAATGAAATAATAGGTGTTCAATGCAACAGAATTCATAATTTTCTTGTTCACCTTTGCTATATTTCTCAAAAAAGTTCTGTAACAAGCTGATATTTTCTAACATTAAATGGCATCTTATTATTATTAACAGTGCCATTATACAATCATATGAATTTCAAGGTATATTTCCAGACTGACAGAAAATTCACAGCCATCCTAACTGCATTTCTTTACATATAATATGTGTGAATTCTGAGTGCGAATCCTCTTGTCAAAGAAGCGAGCACCTGATGGCAAAGTTGCATTTCTTTTAATGTCCAGCCTTTTCTGTGTGAAACTATCAGGAATTTGCCTGTTTGATAAAATCTGTATGCATGAAAGTCACTCCAGAGTCAAAGGCTGATTCTCCTGGCATCGCAGGTGAGATGGTTATGAGGTCAAAAGAACTTCAGATCAGTCACATGTGTTACAGCAAGATAACCACAAGTAGGGACTCACGACTGTATTCCTGAAGCCATCTTTATACCTATCTTTATACAGAAAACTTCCTGAACTTTTGCAGCCTACTCACCCTAGTGTAGCTAGTTAAAGTAGGAATGGAGTGCTCGGAAAAGGGATGTACAGTTACAAATATCATGCTTGAAGATGGTTCTCACAACACTATTCCGAACACCTTACCATAAAGAGGACATGGGTCAGACTTTTTGTAGCCTAGAGCCGTAGTACCAATCCCATATAGCTTCCTACTAATTTTCATGTTACTTCCAGAAGGATTTCCATTATATATAATGATAATGTGCACTGAAAATTGAAACACAATACTGCATTCTCGAGTCTATCTGTTACAAATGCTTCAAGTAATTAATGTTGAGTTAATGTTAGAAATCTGTATGACATCTTCACTAATTCCAAAGGAATTCTTTTGGATTAATGATAATACAGTAAATGTAAGAAGAATTAATAATGATTAGGCTAATATTTTAAAGTGCCATTCTCACTTAAACAAACTACAATTTTCATATATTTTTAGCAAACTTCCATAGCAGGCCTTTACAGTAAGTTACAAATCATCATTATTTCTTTTCATATTCATGTGCTAATATTAATCAGGGTAGCTATTTATGCATATGTGCAGAAAGAAGTGCAGTAGTGGATTTTCTAGAATTATAAAGTAATTTGAGTGTCAAGTATTATTATAACAGGTATTGTTCTGAGATTTTTTTTTCTGATATTCATGCTTTTCTTTTTATTTATTTATTTTAAAATCTCATTTTTCTCTGTTGTTTTCTGGTTTGGGCACAAAATATCAAATTATCATCTTCAGAAGAAAATTTAGATGTGTTTTAAAACCTAACTAATCAAAAGGAAAACAGCTTTCAGAGAACAGAGTGATTTAAAGAGCCCAGTCTGAAATATCCTGAGGATAATCATAAGAAAGGGAGTGCTCCATTACTTATCATTTTCAAAATCCTAGTAACAGAAGATGTTTCAAGATGGTTACCCAAAACTGTAGGACACCTTGAATATCTGCATAGTGGCAAGCAGTCAAACACACTCCCTAACAATTTTATAAGTTTTTGCTTCAGGACAGCTAATGCTCTCTGTCATGGTTTGACTCTGGCTAAAAGCCGAGAGCCCACACATAGATCTAAAATTTCTCAGAGAAGGGAAAAAACCCCCTCGACTTTTGTGATAAGGATTACAAGCAACTGTTTATTAACTACTTCACACAAGCAAAACAGGCTCTAACTTAGAATGTTAAGTATTTACTACTNTCTGCTCCAGCAAACATCCCACAGGTTCACAGCCTCTCTCCTCCAGCACTTCAGCTCCGCGCAGAAATCTTCCAATCTTTCCACGAGTGTACTGCAAATCTTTGCTCCTATGATCCCCCACAGTTTTCCTGGGGCCCTATTCCAGTGTTTAAGGCATCTTCTCTTTCTCCTCTCTCTAACCTTGGTGTTAATCAAACTCCTCACCCTCCTCTCTCTTAAGCCGCCATGATGTTCTGCAGCTTTTTTTTTTCTCTACTCCTTCTTAAATATGTTATCACAGAGGTGTTGTTGCCTGACCTTGGCTAGCTTAGAGCAGAGAAAAACTCTAGCAGCTTCTTAAAGAAGCCTCTCTCCTAGCCCCCCCAGCTAATAAAAAACTCTGGTTACTTAAAACCACAACACTCTCTCAACACTTCCTAGGAACAGGCTGGGGGAAAGCCATGGATGAACCATACTATTCCCAAGTTTCAGTACAGTAGTAATTCTATGCAAGGAGAGAAGAGAGTTGAACTGTAGGTGTCAACTAGAAATATTCTGCCACTCGTCTTCGGGAGCAAAGAAAAGGCTTTAGTGTTTTTTATTTTATAATATGGATATAGCCATTACAAATGGCTGCAAATTCTTAAAACTATGAACAGGATTTATTTAGTTTATTCACCTTTCCTCATGCCTAGAGTGTATTTTAGTATATGTCGTGTTGATATTATGTAAATTCTTAAAGAAATTTGTAATTCTGTTGTTCAATTACATTAGCAATATAAGTGATAAAACTTCTAATCACATCCACAGCTTTCAGATATTTTTCTTTGTACATATAAATATGTATCTTTTGCCAGAATTAGATTGTTTACCCAACATGTTAGACAATACTTTGAGCCATTAAATTATTCAAAATATGGAGAAAAAGTGAAGGAACGAGTACTAATTTCAGATTTTGGCTCTCCTAGCTATTAAGAAAGAGCATTAAATGCAAAGGTAAATAAACCACAAATCTTTGTGCTAATAAGGAAATAACTTCCAACTACTTTTATTATTGCTCTTTAAGGAAAGATAAAAGGAAAATTTCAATTTTTGAACCAAAGTCAGTATTTCAAAATATGTGCAAATAAAAGAGTACCAGCAGTCATGAAATAAATGAGAGTATCAAAAATTTAACAATAATTTATCCCTCTATGAATCATGACATTTGCTTATCTCAGATTCATTAAGTCATCAGCAAAATCTGCCAAGCCCACTTGGCTTTCTGGCCTCCAAGAACAATTAGAGATTTCAGAAAATTAAATCATTGAAAGCAACTAGTGAAACTACAATGTAATGGCTTTTTTTTCATGAATCACACTGTTAATTCCACTTATGTATATGGTACATTACAACAGTAAATTTTCCTCTCCTTGTGATTTTCCATTTTGACAAGGATGAAAAAGTTTTTATTCCCACAGCACTTTCTCTGAAATTTGTGGTCTGTCTCTTGTGGCATGTCGCTCTCAAGTCTCCTGTGGCACTTGCATCTCTGAGGACAATTTTGGAGATGATATGTTTGTACGATAACTTTATTGTGAAGTGTCTATAAAATCCATTGAGAATAAAGCATCCATTGCCCTTTCCCTTTGCTGAAAAAAACCCACCACATACAAATGCAAACAAAAAATCAAGAACAGTAACTGAACAGTAAAATGTACTGCCTGAAAGATTACAGTTACACTTATGTTTTGTTCAGCAGTATCATTTTTACATTTTTTACAATGCTTGCCTAAATCATCTTTTTGCTATAGTTTCTGAATAAAATGTGCAAAACATGGCAGGTAATTAGAGATTATTTTTAAATTTGTCTGCCTTGGAACTGCAGTCTAAAATTTTACAAACTTAGTAAAAATCATGATAATTCCAAGAGAAAACATTTAAATAAAAAATTCCTTCTCATCTCTAGTACACAGCTAACTGCTATTAATTTTCATGTTTCATTCATGTGAGAACATATAAGAACTAAAATTAACATGCAACAGTTGAAGAATAGGAAATAGAACAAAACATTTTAAATACCCGTTCTAAATCCCTGTTAAAGGAGACAGGATAGAAAATACACAGAAAAGATTAAGATAATTGAAGTATAAAAGAATAAAAGACACCGAGAAGATTAAATTTAGTCTTTTCTGGCAGTTTCATAGCAACAAGTTAGAGATGGAAAAGGCCTATTAGATTATTCATTTCATCTCTCTGTCAAGGCAGGATTTTCTCCAAGTATATTTTTTCCTGTGCTTCATCCTGTCTAGTGTAGAAAATTCTAAGAGATGAATCTTCTACCCCTACTCTTAGGAGACTATTCCAAATCCTATTACATTGCCCTGTCAGGATATCTACAGATATTCAGTCTAAACTTTCCATTTGTTAATCTTACCTCTTTACTTCCAGACTGTCGCCTATTTTTCATATAAAATAATTTCTCTTCTTTCTCCCCCTCTCTGTCTTGCCATCTTTCTCATTCCCCTTAGTTATTGTTTAGCCAAACTCTTTCATTTTTAGCATTATTCATTATTACTCTGAAGTCATTCCCTCCAGCTACCTATATCACTTTTTCTTCTTTTCCCTGACTTCTGTCAATTTATTCTTATTTTTCTTAGTAACAGGATATTTAAAATTTGCTGGTACCTAAGATAGTAAACTGTAAACCAGCAGAGGTTGAAGCATAGATATTCTTCTGTTTTTTAGCTATATTAATACCTAATAAAATTTACTTTGAATTGTCACCTTTAAAGATGAGAGTCAGATGATGATACTTCAGGAAATGCAATTTATAGGAAACACAAAGTCAATGTGAATAAATAAGTACAATATTTATAAAGATTAAAATATTTAATTTTCATATTGTCAGCACACATTAAAACCATTGTGAGAGGCTCAGTAAAATCTAAATCCCTTCTTAAAAGTTTGTCTAAAAAGAAGAATAAGAATCCTGCAGAAACACTAGAAGGAAGTTTACATGGAAAATGAAGCTTATTTTAAAATAGCCTACAAAAACATTATTTAAACATCTGTCTCTTTTCTCAACTTGTGATTATAATTATTGCTTTCATAATTGCCGTGGTCCCTGGGTCGGTGCTAATCCAGTTTTTGCCCCGGCTAGCTCGAACAGCAGCGACCAAGGGGCACCACGGTAGAGAGTGGGGTTGCACCCAACCAAAGCTCCTCTATCTCAAGGAGTCTGGCCAGGTGTCACCTCAGGGCAGACAGGTTTGATTCAGACCTGCCTAACCCAGCAAGGACATGCAGCTACGGTGAGCAAAGGTATACAGGAAGCTCTTTATAGTTGAAGCAGTCTGGGTTTATTAGCTCTCTGCAGCTAGTGTGACTACAGAGCCTTCTAATCCCAAAGGGATCAATCAGAAAGAGCAAAGAGCACTTCCTGTGCATCAGTTCATCAAGGGGGGTTGAAACCACGGGAGAAGTAAGGGAATAACCAATGGGAGAGAAGGGTAGGAGTGATTAGGGAAGGGGTTACACCCCTAGAAACCAGAGGCCTATTAATCAAGCCAATAGCCAACCAAGTAACAGGGAATGTTCTGGGGAGTGGGATGGATTGGGCTACATATATGGGGTAAGGTGGGAGGGGTAAGGATAAGGGATGCATGTGAGGGGAGGATACAAACTTCAGAACAAACCAACTGTGTAGGGAACAGGGGGTAACAGAACAGTGCAATATGAAGGTAAGAGAACTACACATTGTAGAAATGAACTCAAAACATGCACCACTAAACATAATAAATTAATATGAAAGTATGCTTATGACTTCTCATATCTATATATATATGAATAGTGTATAAAGTCAAAGTTTAGACTTGCTATTATCAACTTTTCAATGGTATCTTTTTTCCATATTGATGGCTATTCTTCATCAATAAAAATTCATGTAATATTATATTTCAAATAAACCTGTATGTGTGATAAAACTGTAAGCTAAAACCACAGAGAATATGTGCCTAAAGCCAATATAACCGTTACATTTAAATGTTATGTTTTAGTCATATTAAAGATAAATTATCCTTCTAGAAATGAATTAATAAATCCTTTGATATATTTGACATAATTTTACTAGCTTTAATGCATTTTGATGAATTACGTATTGTCACTCTACAGCATCTGGTCATCTAAACCAGATAACCACATATCCGTGAAATGGCTGAACTGTAAAATGAAGATATGAAAAAACTTCCTTAGATATGGCAGAAACACTACGGTGAAATGCAGATCAAACTCAGAAGTTGTCATTTAATAATAAAGCCAACGATTTAAAATTTCAGACAAAAAATTAGTTCAGACTAGTTTGTTTTATGTCTCAAGCAGCTGTTAATACTAGGATTTTTCATTTCAGGGGAAGGAAACGTTTTGGTAATGATATGACTAAACACAATGAGCACAATGAGGACATTTAACTTTAACACCAACAAAAGTGCTTCTGTGTTCTCCTGTATTAAAGAGCATGGCGGTTTTCATTTAACTCAATGAAAGAAACTCTGATAGCAATCTAATCCCATTACTTCTTTCCATGGAATGGATTAAACTGTGAAGGATTCTTAGGGGTTTTGTGTGTGTTCATTTTTTTTTTAAGAGATACCTTGAAGTGCATGAAAAGAATATTTTCTTTTAAATACATTGTGTATGTTAGTATAATACTGTAGAAAATTCGTATTGAAAAAAATGCATTAATACAGAGGAATTACTAAAAAATGTCTTGTTTTAACTGACTATTGAAATGTTTACATGTGCACTGACACCCACAGTATATCTCTACATCAAAATTTTGGCTTAAAAATACACTTCAGAATGGATATTTGACCTTAATATACTAATTGACATCTATTTTCTGATATCTGATTGCTCTGAATGTGCCAATACATGTTATTTTCTGAGTTTAAGTTTTATGTCTTCATTGTTGATAATACAACATGGGATGACAGGTTCTACTTCTCCTCTATCTTTCTTTTTCCTTTATTTAAATATTATTTAGAATATTCTGATATGGAAGGGACACAGAAGGATCATCGAAATCCAAATCCTGGCCCTGCAGAGTACAAACCAAAGAATCACACCATGTGTCTTAGAGAGCTGTCTAAACACTTCTTGAACTCTGGCAGGATATTCATGAAGTTACAGCTGGATGTAAAAGATAAGTGTATCTGTTGGGAAGAACACATTTAGGTCTACAGTCAGAAGTTTTTTACTCTAATAATGTGCTGCCACTGATACACATTTTTGTGTTCCTAAGAAAAAAAAATAAATTTAATAGGAAGCAGAATTTTTCAGATGACATAAAAATTGTTTAGGTCACTCAAATAGCAGGTCTTACTGGCCATCTTAAGTTATGTGATATGATCAAGCTGAGATGTGCCACCCTCAAATCAACATTTTTTGATATAAAATTATAGTCTATACTACTAATCTATCTTCTTTAGTACAGCTGTTGTTAAACTTGAAGTCTTATTTTTCAACAGTGGTTTTGCTTTCACTAGTTTTACTTTGCCTTTCTCCTAACTAGTCTAAAAGTAAGGGCCCAGTTTGTTCTCTTTTGCCTGTCTATAGGTTAAGCTTAGAGCAAGTCAATAACAGAGAAACGATTTACAGTTAGAAGAGACTTAGAGATGGGTGTCTAAAACTGAAGCTGTAAAGAGTTCTAGTAGTTTCTTAAACAAAATAGAGGCAAAGGAATTGAAATAGCTGCTAGTAAGAAACTGGAGAAAGGTTCTCTCTTACCTTATTGTAAATATTTAGTTTCAAAATGACACTTTTCAGCCCCAGAGAAGTAAACAGAAATTTATGTAAGCTGTTTGACCACCTTCTCCATGTAATAATATTCAATCTTTCTTAACCGAATGTCATACTGAATTATGTTGCCTTTGCTAATCAAATGCAAATGTCACGACTGCAGCACATCTTTTTCAGATTACTTAATAAATTTACATTTCAACAGATTCTTCAAAATAATGAATCAAAATAATGAAACCTCAAGGCTTTTTTTCTTTTTGCTTCTTTCCCATCCCCAGCTCCCAGTATTTCACTGAAAACATAACAAAAAAATAAGTTTTTTAATTTGTGTTTTACCAGACTTTGAAAAAGTTGGTAGTGTGGGATTTTTCTATAAATTACATTTAGAATAAGAAAATTTGTATGTGACGAGGTATATTTTACAGCTGAGATAGGTTTTATGACTTCTTTGTACCACTTATCACTAGTCTTTTTCAACTTTTCTCATCCTTTTCTTAGAAATCTATTCCAATTTACTCCATGTACGCATTTTTTAAACTATCCTAATGTTCAGTCTTCTATACAGTTATAATATGCAATAATACTCATTCCAATTACTTTTGCATTGCTTAGAAAAGCTAAAAATAAGACCAAAGGCTTCCTTTGTATGTCATGTCTCTTTTAGCAATCCAGCCTTTTCTCTTCCATCCCACTGTTTTTTTTTAAAAAAAGACATTTTTAAAACATCATGCCTTTCTCCTTAAATTACAAATTTCATTTAAATTAAGAAGAAATAACTAAGTGTTGTGGTTTTAAGTAGCCAGAGTTTTTTATTAGCTGGGGGGCACTAGGAGAGAGGCTTCTTTAAGAAGCTGCTGGAGTTTTTCCCTGCTCTAAGCTAGCTCAAGGTCAACTGCTAACGCCTCTGTGCTAACATATTTAATAAGGAGAAGAAAAAAAAAGCTAGGCAGAACATCATGGTGGCTTAAGAGAAAGGAAGGTGGGAAGTTTGATTAACACCAAGGTCGGAGAGAGGAGAAAGAGAAGATGCCTTAAACACTGGAATAGGGCCCCGGCAAGCTGTGGGGGATCATAGGAGCAAAGATTCATATGCACACCCATGGAAAGATTGGAAGATTTCCACGCCGGAGCAGAAAGTGCTGGAGGAGAGAGGCTGTGATCCTGTGGGACATTTGCTGGAGCAGAGGGGCCTGATAGAGTCCTGTGGGCCGTGGGAAGAAGAGACACATGCTGAGTAGCAGAGTAGCATTTCTTGGGAGGATTGGTGGCCTGTAAGAACCCATTCTGAATCAGCCGAGCAGCACGTGAATGACTGCACCTATGGTAAAGTGACTTACATGACAACAATACCTGAAAAATGTTGTTGTTAGTAACAAATCCACTAAGAAGTAGTTTGCAACAGATTGTTTCCATGGAGAAGATCCCATGAGGAAAGCTGGGGTGGGAATCTCTCTCTCTCTTCTGAACAGCAGCAAAGAAAACATCTGACTGTAACCCCCCGCCACACACCTGCCATCCCATGCTGTTGGGGGAAGGTGAAGGTGAAGGGGTGGGGGGAGAAACGTGTCTGTAACATCTATCAAACTTCCCACTCTTAAACTCTTAAGTTCTGATTTTAGTAGTAGTAGTTAATACTTAATATTCTAAGTTAGAGCCTGTTTTGCTTGTGAAATAGTTAATAAACAGTTGCTTGTAATCCTTATCACAAAAGTTTTTTTCCTTCTCTGAGAAATTTTGGATCTATGTGTGGGCTCTCGGCATTTTAGCCAGAGTCAAACCATAACACTAAGCAAGTTGCTGTCAACAGGTGTTCTCAAGTTTCTTTTTCCCCCTCTCAATTTTTTCTTGTTGAGCCCTTCTCAGAAACATCTAGCTTTCTATGCGTAGATTTCAGTGTGCTTCATTTAGAACAGGTGGTGTCAAGTGTTAAGAAATATTCCTGAGATTTGTGTGAAGAGACATTCTCTAAAGACTCCTTAAAGTGATTTTCGGGGAATAAAACAAGGAAATAAAGGGAGAAGAAAGATTATAGTAATCCCATAAAAACTTTACACTGAGGATATACTGTTCTTCTGGAAAAAAACAGACTTTCATCTCCAAGGTATTTGTTAATCCACCATCATTCACTGACTCAATTATAAAACCTAAAACAGTATAAAAGGAAAGTTATAAAGTGAATAGTCAGTAAAGGAGAAGAAAGCAAGGACAGGGAAGTTTTGTAAAAGAAGACAAAACTGTACATCTATTGACAGCCAAGAAAGGAGCTTTTTTGTGTTCTATGTTCAAGCATGACATTAACAGGGCTTTGTGCTTTTTTATGACAAGTGTCTTGCAATTAAAAAAAAAAAAAAAAGAGAGACAGGAAAAGTGACATAATCATCAGAAAACACAATAAACCCAAACCACAACAATTCTCACTACTATTTTATTATCATTTTGAGGACAAAAAAATCTGTGATTGCAATAATAATACTTTTATATATGAGTAGGACACATTTTAATTATTTTCTTTATTAAAAATAATACACAAAAAACTGGATATCATACAAACTATATACAAATCTATATCTATACAAGAAAGTCCAGTTATTCTTGTATTTTGTAAGAATTTATAATTAGGTAAGGGGAGGTCTCTTCTCTAAATATACAATTTGGTGTTGAGATTAGATAGTGAATTGTTTCGTGCTCTACACCTACAGAAATAGCACAAGAGCTAAGGTACAGGTCTTCTACTTTGTGAGAGTTAATTAGTTTTATAATTAGAAAATCACAATCTTTTGTTTTACTCTGCAAGATGATAAAACAGTGCAAAGCAAACAAGACCAAGACAGTCTTTTTAAAGAGTCTGAAGGAAATTCTGATGTAAATTTATGAGGACTACAGTCGACTCTCTTGCAAATATGTGTGTGGTTAAAAAAAACAGACATTAAAATATTTTGTAATTTACACCCTTTTCAACAATACTGTAGTTCTAGAGACATTGCTTAAATTGGGATTATTTCAAATAAAAGTAAAAAAATAATACATTTTTTGCTTGTTTGACAGTTTTAACTGTAATATTTATATCTCGTTCCACTGTCTTTCTTCCAACTTCACAAGAAAACAGTTCTATTCACTTTACTCATACAACTAGTTGTCAGCATACTTATAAAGCACTTTAGATATTCTGAGAGTAGCTGATCACAGGTCTTACTATTTGACCATAAAATATATTAATCATTAGCAGTGACCTTTCTTTTAGGACAACTATTTTGCGGACATATGAACCAAGAAAGCCCAAGCAATCTGAACCTTGTCCAGTATGTGGAAGGGATGGCCAAAAGTGGCCTTTTATGTACCAAATTCTTCTTTCGTGTATCAGGCAATTCCACTGTGCAAACAAATAATTCCTCTGTGTCATAAGTCAAGCAAGCAGAGCAGAACACCAGCCTGCCTGAACAAGGAATTCCTTGTAGAGCTCCAGAGGAAAAGGAAATTTTAAGACCTCTGAAAGCAAGATCAGGCTTTGCAGGTTCACATATGCAGAGTGAAGACATGAAAGACTGAAACTCAACAAAAGTTGAAACTGGCCAGTATTGTTTCACATAATATGAAAGTATGTGAATAGCAATAGCAGGTCAAACTTGTTGAAGATGCTGATCTGATCAATAGAGATGGAGAAAAAGTGGAGGCATTCAATGTTTTCTTTCTTTTATTTCAGTTTTTAACTGTATGGATAGACACTGGGCTGCCTGATCTCTCAAGTCAAAGGAATATGAGTATGGGAACATGGATGTTCCATTTGTGATCACTGAAATTATCAGAGAACAGCTGTATCAGCTGAATATTTACAGGTCCATGGAGACTGATGAGATTCATCCCAGAGTACTGAAGCGGTAACAGATGTCATGGCAGGGCCTCTTGATCACCTGTCAAAGGTCTTGGGAGACTGTGGAGGTCTCTGATTACTGGAATCTAGTCAATGTTATTCCAGTCTACAAAAACAATGTGAGGGAAGACCTGGAGGACTACAGGCTTGTTAGTCTATTCTCAGCTCCTGGAAAAATTATGGAGATTTTACTGGGTTCTACTGAAAGGCATTTAAAGAATCATGCAATCATCTGGCGCAGTCAACATGGATTCACAAAGGGAAAGTCCTTTTCCTAATTTAATTTAACTAATTTAATATCCTTCT
This sequence comes from Calyptomena viridis, assembly GCA_013390005.1. Classification (NCBI taxonomy): domain Eukaryota; kingdom Metazoa; phylum Chordata; class Aves; order Passeriformes; family Eurylaimidae; genus Calyptomena; species Calyptomena viridis. The sequence continues at coordinate 79,311 of WEIV01024261.1, forward strand.
ACAACAAATCACCCATCTAGTAGATTAAGGGAAGGTGGCGGATGTAGTTTTACTGAATTTTAGTAAGTTTTTTGATACTGTCCCTCACAGTATCCTTCTACACAAGTTGTCCAGCTGTGGGATGAGCAGGTACACGGTGCACTGGGTGAGGAACTGGCTGTAGTGAATGAGGCTACATCTGTCTGGAGACCGACCACCAGTGGTGCTCCTCAGGGTTTGATTCTAGGGCCAGTCTTGTTCAATATATTTACCAACAGTGGATGCAGGGGTTGAATGCACCACTGGAAGTTTGCTGATAATACCAAACTGGGAGATACTGTTGACTGTCTTGAGGGGCACAAGTCATGCAGAGCGATCTAGATAGATTGGGACATTGAGCTGTGATTAATAGGATGAAATTTAATAGGTCCAAATGCCAGATTATGCACCTAGGGTTGAGTGATACCAGGCAGAAGTATAAACTGGGAGAGGAATAGCTGGACAACAGCCCTGCAGAAAAGGGTTTGGGAGTGCTGGCCAACAGCAGTCTCTATATGAGCAAGCAGTGTGCACTGGCAGCCAAGAGGGTAAATCACATCCTGGGGTGCTTCAAACATACTGTGACCATCCAGTCAAGAGAGGTGATTACCCAAATGCATTCAGCATAGGTGTAGCCTCACCCAGAGTACTGTAGACAGTTCTGAGCCCCGCAACTTAAGAAGATATGAAGGTCTTTGAATGTGTCCAGAGGAGTAAAACAAAGTTGGTGAAAGGGTTGGAAGGAGTGTCCTATATGGAGCAGATGAGGACTTTAGGCTTGTCTGGTTTGGAGAAAAGGAGACTGAGGGGCAACATCATTGCTCCCTACAGCTTCCTGAGGAGGGAAAGGGAAGAGGGAGGTGCTGAGCTCTTATCCTTTGTATTCAGTGATAGAATGTGTGAGAACAGTTCAAAGTTGCACCAGGGGAGATTGTCACATGAAGAAGAGCAGAAATAAAGAATTTCTGTCCTGTGGGTATTAATATATATNCAAACTTTTCATTAACAGGTTCATTGGATTTAGACAGGAAGTTTTCAGGAACTTCACAAAATAGCAGCTATTCAGTGTCTCATCCCCCAGGTGGTTAAGTCCAAAACAGCCTGCTAGAAGTTTAATTTTTCACTAGGAAATTCACTGAATTTTAGATGAGAAGTTTGTCCGAGACTTCACAGAATAGCAGAAGAGAGCAAGACCCCCCAAAGAACCTCTGTTGAGAACTACCAGCACTGCAATATCACAGACTAACTCTGATTAATTCACCAAAATAACAAGTTTATTAAGACCA
>WEIV01024261.1:80714-92059 GCA_013390005.1 Calyptomena viridis
GAAGTTTATTTAACTCAAACTTTTCATTAACAGGTTCATTGGATTTAGACAGGAAGTTTTCAGGAACTTCACAAAATAGCAGCTATTCAGTGTCTCATCCCCCAGGTGGTTAAGTCCAAAACAGCCTGCTAGAAGTTTAATTTTTCACTAGGAAATTCACTGAATTTTAGATGAGAAGTTTGTCCGAGACTTCACAGAATAGCAGAAGAGAGCAAGACCCCCCAAAGAACCTCTGTTGAGAACTACCAGCACTGCAATATCACAGACTAACAATGATTAGTTCACCAAAATAACAAGTTTATTAAGACCATATTGTGACAATTTAAGAGAATTTAATATGCCTTTGATAATGTTTTCATGGCAAAAATATACTCAGGCTATATACAAGCAACCTACTAGCAAGCTACACATAATGGGCAGCAAGAAGCTTAATAACAAAACCTATGTTAAAGCAGGGTAATTAAAAGTATTTTACTAGCAGAAAACACCTAGACTTAAGCAAAATACCCAAAACCTTAGGCATTAACAGGATTGCACAACAAACCTAGCAGTAATACAAACTAGACAGTGAGACTCACTGAACCGTAACACAAAACTTAAATGCAATACACACAAAAGAGTGATACACATACTTAGAGTAGAACAAAGTGTTAAGCATAAAGAAAAAGGAAAGAAAGTGACATTAGTTAATAATCACTAACCCTAAGATTTTCCATATGGAGCAGAAGGAAGAGACGTGTGCTTCAGCTACCTCCATGAAATATGGTTGGACCTTTTCTCCCCAATTTTCTCTAGGTTCAAATCTCTTTTATAAATTTTTTTGTCTTAAGATAGTTTGAGTGACGGGTCAGGCAAATATACAAAACTTTTGGGCATGTTTTAGAAAAGACAAAGAATGGAGACAGAGGCTCAAAGACCATGTCTGGCTTCATGTTTTCAGGAGTCTTAGCAGAAAGGCGGCAATACCTTCATATCACCTCATTCTTCAGTCAATCCTGCTTTCACACCAGGCTTATCGGTTTTTGGGAATGTCTTCCCAGGTGCTCAGGCCTTCCAGGAGCCCATTAGAGCTTATGTCTCCTTTTGTGTCTTATCTGTCACTCTACCAAGATTTAGACTGGAGATTAGGAAAGCATTTTTTTACCAGTAGAGTGGTCAAACATGAGAACAGTCTTCTTAGAGAAGAAGTCAATGCTCCAAGCCTGTCAGTGTTTNTAGTTTGAGTGACGGGTCAGGCAAATATACAAAACTTTTGGGCATGTTTTAGAAAAGACAAAGAATGGAGACAGAGGCTCAAAGACCATGTCTGGCTTCATGTTTTCAGGAGTCTTAGCAGAAAGGCGGCAATACCTTCATATCACCTCATTCTTCAGTCAATCCTGCTTTCACACCAGGCTTATCGGTTTTTGGGAATGTCTTCCCAGGTGCTCAGGCCTTCCAGGAGCCCATTAGAGCTTATGTCTCCTTTTGTGTCTTATCTGTCACTCTACCAAGATTTAGACTGGAGATTAGGAAAGCATTTTTTTACCAGTAGAGTGGTCAAACATGAGAACAGTCTTCTTAGAGAAGAAGTCAATGCTCCAAGCCTGTCAGTGTTTAAGAGGTACTTGGACAAATGCCCTTAATATTTTAACATATCAGCCCAGAATTGGTCAGGAAGTTGAACTAGATGATCATTATCAGTCCCTTTCAACTGAAATAGTCTGTTTTATTGTATTCTATACATGGGCCCACTTGTTCTGCACTTGGACAAGCTTGAGAAGTGTGCCCGTGGGAAGTTCAAGAAGACCAAGTTCAAGGTCCTAACCTGTGTTAGGGTAGACCTGCAATGTGCACTTCCAGCCCAGAAAGACAAACATGCTCTGGGCTGCATAAAAATAAGTGTGTCCGACAGATCAAGGGAGGTGATTTTGCCCCTCTGCTCTGGTGAGACACCACCTGGAATACTGCATTCAGCTGTGGGATCCCCAACACAGGAAGGACTTTGACCTGTTGGAGCAAGTCCAGAGGTGTTGCAATGTGGAATTAGCATCTATTTCTCACTGTATATTATTGTTCTGTTACATGGTATGTCCTGTTATGATGTGCCCCACCCCTCACCCCAGATGGTTTGTCCCTTCCCTTGTTCTCCCTTCCCATTGGCTGGAGCCCCTATAAGAACCAGGGGCCGGAAATGGGAAGGGCTCTTCCTTGGTTATCCCCCATAAGCTTGGACCCTCCAGGTGGCCTGTTGCCTCTGGAGTGAATAAACTTGTATTATATGTAACCATGGAGAGCCGCCAGCACCTTCTTTGTCCTCCGTTTCCCTCAGCCATCCCCTGGGGAGTGCAGGGGCACACTCACCCCTCAGCAAGCCCTGAACAGGGGGAAGGCTACACAGAGGAGGACCAACACGATGATCAGAGGGATGGAGCACCTCTCCTGTGAAGGAAGGCTAAGAGAGCTGAGGTTGTTCAGCCTGGAAAAAAGAAGACTTTGGAATTACCTAAGTGCGATCTTCCAGTACCTGAAGGGGGTCTGTGAGAAAGATGGAGAGAGACTTGTTTTACAAGGGCATGTAGTGATAGGACAAGGGCTAATGGTTCAAAACTGAAAGAGGGTAGGTTTATATTAAATATTGGGAATAAATTCTTTACTGTGAGTGGTGAGATACTGGAACAGGTTGCCCTGAGAAGCTGTGGATTCCCCTCTCTGGAAGTGTTCAAGGCCAGGTTGGATGGGGTTCTAGGCAACCTGATCTGGTGAAAGGTGTCCCTGCCCATTGCAGGATATATGGAACTGGATGATCTGTAAAGTCCCTCCTAACCCAAGCCATTTTATGCTTCTATGATTTTCTTCAAATCTGGAAGAGACCTATATGAAGAAATTTTTAAATCAAGAATATTACTATAAACAATTCAATTAGGTCTAGAATTCATATTTTCCACACATTGTATCAATTTATCAGATTAAGACATTTTCTCAATTACTGGCTTTGATTCTACAGTTCGTCTTACACTGAAGTTAAACACAACCTTCTTCAAATGGCTGTTTTTGAAGTTAAGTGTTATAAATTAGAATATCAATACCTAAATTTGAAATAAACGTGCCAGCATTGGTTTCTCATTAAATGTTCCTTATTGTTGGAAAGAAGGTATTCTCAATAGAAACAGACATCACAATCTGATATAATAAACCTAATTCATTATTACTACCTTTCTCTTATATTTGCTTGGAGGAAAGTGTGCTTTAAACATATTTATGGAGACAAGGCACCAGAAGAATCTGAGAGACAATTGCTTTCTTTTCAAAAAGCCTCATTAAGGTTCTAATTCTATATCAATTGATCCATGGAACTACTACTAATTGATTTTTCTGGAGCTGGTTTAAAACAAGACATTTTTCAGGTTTTTTTCTGAATTATTGCTAGAAATTAAATGTCAATGATGACATGATAGCTGGGAATTATGAAGGAAATAGGACACAGATGTAAACTCAGACTCTCTTTGCTTTTGTGACTTAAGTTTTCTTCATTAAAAGGAAAAAAAGGACTGCAAAAATAAAATACAGTTCCATAAGAGAGCTCTAAATAAGAGTAACAAATATCTTCTATGAAAAGGATGCTCTTTTTCTGTGTCTTTTATTTTCTGATTCTTATCCTAAATGCATCTGACATTCATGTGCAATCAGATGATAAATCATCCCCTCACATCAATATGATTGCATATCTTAACCCGGTTAAGTCAGTTTTCACATTTTTCCTGAGAGAGACATAAGAAGGTCAATTGCTGATCAATTTAGACTGTTAGTAACAGACTATTTTATGAGAAGGAGCAGAGTCTATGACCTGCTTTGTCTCTAGTCAAATTGATAAGTTTATTTTAAAAATAAAACACATTCAGCAGCTCTAAACAATAGAATGGCCTGGGTATAATGCCAATAAACACATTGAATGTTATAATAATTTTCTTAAAATTGAGGTGAAAAACAAGAAGTAATATTGCTAAATTTAGAAATAAAAGCCACTGATTTGTCATTTTTTGTTTAGGTTTTTGTTTTTCCTTAATATGCTGTTTTTCAGTCATCTGTTAATTATTTGTTGTAGCAATCTGAGTTAGAAGCCACGTAAGCCTGACCAGGAAAATTACTTTTATTTGTGGCTTTAAAAGATTTTAAAGCCTTTAGGTTCATTATTATCTGTGAAATCAGTTCCGGAGAAAACAGTATCATGCTTTCTCTAAGATAATTTCTTTTAATTTAGTGAGAAAATAGGTGTTTTGGTAAAAACGGCTTACAGAAAAAAAACTTACAACCAAAGAAAAACATTATACTGATGCATTAGCAAACAGAAACCCCATACAATTCAGTGAAAAGTGTCATTAAAAGCATGACACCAGAGTGTTAGGAAACAAAAACACAGTCCACAAAAAAACTCAGTATAAAGCAATCAGTAACTCGGCTTAGTACAGTACCAGTTCCTTTGGTTTTAAGTTATCCACAAGAGAAAGAAAAGAGCAGAGAAAGAAAACAGATTAAAACAGTGAGACAAAGAAAAAGAAACAGTAAAGAAAGAAAAAGGAGAAAGAGAGAAAAGAAAAAGGAGAGAAAAGAGAGAATAATAGTTGTCATGAGCCACATGTTGCCAGATCTTCAGACAACAGGCCAAACAACCCAAACTTCAGCTAACTCACACACTCTCTCTGCCTCCAGAACAGGCTTCATGCAGCTGCTTAAATATGGTTTGGCTACCATGGCCACTCTCCCAGACGGACCATCTGGTCCTCCAACCACTCAGTGCCGTCCCAGACAGAGCGAAAGGTGCCACAATCAATCAGGAGCTCCAGGGGGTGTGGTGTGGGCAGACTGCCAGGCAGGCTTTCCTTGATGGACAGGCCTGTCACATGGTCCTCTGCCATGTGGTTTGGCCATCTTGGACCATGTGTTCTCCAGACAGGCCCAGACACGTGTTTTGCAGCAGGTCAAGCCATGCAGCTTGCAGGCTTTTGGCTCTGCCACAGACACGTGCACCCATGCATGCACACACAGGTTTGTTTGTTCTGCCCCAAATGGCTAACGAATTGAGATTCAGATCCAGGATCTCACACCTGTATATAAAACAAGAAGTTTCGTATAGTCTGGAATATTTTTTCCTCAATAAATACTTTGTCTCCAGCTTCCTTTTAAAAAAATATTCTCTAAGGGTAGACAGGAATCTGAATGAAAAGATGTGAATAAAAAGACAAGTGACTATGCAAATTCAAAAGTCTCCAGATGAGACCCAAGGTTTAGTTTTGGTCGACTTAAAATATAGGATTACATGGATTACATTCAGAAACATCACTGTACTTGAGACTGTCATCGAAAAAGAGTACATTGATTAAAGATTGCTTTGGCGTAATGAGACCTAGGATTCTAGGTGTCATAGTGAGATTTTTGAAAAATCTTGCTCCCGGGATTATTCTAGTTTTTGTTCCAAGACTTAAATTTCAAAGCAGTAAGATCTTGTTTGCTCCATCTGGGAAAGTGTTTGGTCACTTGTTTCCTGGAAAGACTGGAAATGCTCCAGGATCCCATGATTTCGATGTAGAACCATACACAGTAGTCTGCATTGGCTTTTAGAACAGTCTACCATCATTAGAAAGCAGGCTTTCCTGTTTCCTATCCCATTTATCTGTGATTTCAGGGAAATTATCAGCTCAAGTATGATGCAAGTCAGTTGGAGGTAGTGCTGATAATATCCTGTGTCACTCTACACAAAGTTTCTCTCTCGATCCAGATCTAGTGAACTGAATTCTAGCTTCATCCAGTGAAGTGGATCTACGAGATTAAACAATTATATGACAAAAATATTTTTGAGTATTCTGTCAACAGTGTGATAGGATATGAATTTTAGAGGTAAGATTCATCTGGTTTAATGTTAGATATCCAAAATATATCATACAATCACCCTAAGGAGAAAAAGGTTTAATGAGATGGGGATACACATATGTCATATACCTTATTTTACTTCTCTTAGAGTGTAATACATTGTGACTGTGTATTTCATTCTGCTAATTACAGAGATATTTTAGCATATGTAATTCAAATTACAAACTTTTGGACATCCAATTTAAGGCAGAGTAAGTCTCCTTCTGTAGCTGACCTCTCAAACCCCCTTCCAGCTCTGTTTTATATTCTTATGCTCTTTTAAATCAATTTTCAGGATTAATCCAACTTATATTTTGTCCTTCAATGCAAGTCTATCTACTCTTTAGGACTGCTTAGTACATGTAAGCTCAATATCATACGACATTGCATTTTCAGTTGGCTGAAACTGCTGAACCAGATATTTATTCAATATAAACAACAATAGCCTCTTCTGCTTAGATCCACTAAGAAAGCATCCGTTTTAAAGGATTATAGATTTTTCTCAAAAACATATTTTTCACTGTAAAACCACGGTGTAATTTCAGTGTTAGCTGTGTTTTGCAGAATGTGAGCCCTTTATTTAGATAACATAGTTATAAATTTGGGAAAAGGAAGCCTGCTGTTGCCTGTCTTGGCTGCAAGAATTTTTCTATTTAAGCTTAGTGATTTGCCCTCACAGATAAAGTTTTTAATTATAACTTGCACTTCTTTGAAGCCCATTAGACATCTAGAAATATAGCATACTGTAAATATAATTATACTTATGAGAAGTAATTAATCTAATGGATTTTCATTCTACCTCACCTAGTGAACTGCAACCTGTTCCAATTTATTATGCTGTTTCACAGCAGTAGCACATAGGGGTAAATATTGTCTTTCATAATTATTTTGAGTGTTTGTTAAGGAGATTCCCTGCATATCTCATACAATTAATTGCAGAAATTTCTTAGTTCAGAAGATATCATGGCTGCTAATAATAGTAAAGCAATACTTTAGTATTTTTGCTAATTAATTCAGTGGTACACAAAAATCAATATTATCCTTACATATGAAGGCATCAAAATTCTGATCTATCCAACAAGGATCCGTCTTTCTGGAACTGCCTATTGTGTAATTCCTGGAATACATGGCAAGTTCTTTGTTTTTTTCCTGGAAGAACAAAGAATTTGTTGCTATATCAAATAATTTTCTTTTTTCCTATTTCTCTTCTAAGTCCTTGGTCACAAAACTCTCAGGCATATGGTAGGATTCTTGAGTTTGTCCTGTTCAGGACCAGGAGTTGGACTTCAATAATCCTTGTGGGTCCCTTCCAACTCAGGATACTTTATGATTCTAACATCCTTTTTCTTCCTCTTAAAAATGGAACATATTTCTAAATCCTAAACTAATAAAGGGTGTATTGTGGCTGATTGGGCGGGGAGAAAGCTGTCAGGGGTATCCAATTTACATATTTGAAAATTTTGATTTCAATAGAAGGAAATAGGGCCCAAACGTAAGCTCAGACTCTTTTTTTTTTTTTTTGTGACTTAAGTTTTATTACAAGCAAGAAAAGTGCTGCAAAAATAAAATTAATAAAAGTTGCATGAGATAACTAACTTAAATAGAATGAAATTACTGGATGATTTTTTTTTCCTTTGACTTGCAAGTTAGCACTGCCTCATGCCTTCCGTGGAGTTTACAACATGTTAGACATCAATAAGCCAGAGAGATGACTGTAGTTATTACCCCTCTCCTCCTGTGGTTGAAGAGCATCTAGAAACATGTACCTCCCATGCTTGAATGCAGGTCTAAATAGAAATCTACACTGTCTTTTACAGCCTGCTCACTCTTCCTTAAGAAAAATAAGTGAGCTTTCCTCTTCGTAGTCTTGAAGTTACGGCTGACACGCTATGGACTATATAGGCTTTTGTAATTTTGAGTTAGGCTAAAATCTGGAGTTCCATCCACACAGGTTATTTAATTCTGCCTGTAAACCATTTTAAATCATTATTTGTACAGGTTCATCCCAGCTACTTTTTACAAATTTATGTAATTTTGAGGTGATTGAAATACTTTATTTTTTTTCCCATTATGAAAGATTAATTATTCAATCAAATGTCTCCTTTTAAATAATAACTCTGTTCTCTACTAAACTAAAACATGAAGAAGTTCTGCTTTATAGTCTGTACTGATTAATTTTACTCTACTAACTGGACTACTATCATTACAAAATGAAATTATTCCAACATGATTTTGCACGAAAGCGCATCCAGAATCAGGCTTTGTTGAAAGCATGTATTATGGAAAAACCCCAACTAACCAACCAACCAACCAAAAAGAAATCCAAACCCAAAGCCCTTAGTGAAACCAGTGTGCTTACAGAAAGGATTTGGCCAGAAAGACTGTAATATTATTAAAAATTAAGTCATGTAAAGGAACTAGTTGGAGGAACAAATTGAACTTTTATATTTACTATCAAAAAGTTTTCAAGAGCTTAATCAAATCCATTACTGTGAGTGTTAATAACCTCTAATTTAATAGCAGTGCCACTCTTACACAAAAACCAGTATCACCCAAACTACTGTTTGTATTCCACTTGTGGACTCTGAAAGGTACTAGTGAGGTGGAGCTGAGGGAAAAAGGTAGATAGTTCTCATTGAAAATTGCACCTACTATTCAAAATAATAACTTTAATTACCCCATTCTTCAATCACATCCATTAAGGACTTCTTATTATTTCTTTGAAAACTCTATCTAGTTTACTGGAAAAAAAATTGATTAGTCAGTGATTAAACTTCAGAAAGGCCAAAAAAGCGTATTTACTGATGAATACCCAAAACCTTCAGATTTCTAATGTACTTTAAAGACTTCATAAACTTCAAATGCAACACCTAACTTCATGAAAGTTTATGAGATTTAGTTTTTTAAGAAATCTCTGCTGCTTCAAATTATGTTTAAATTCTCTTTGGCTTTGTTTTCACTGGTTTTGAACTTAACTTAGTTTATGTTTCAGTAACTGCTTTCTCTAAACAAAATGGACCATATCAAATCTTTTAATCCAATTTATTTTATGTAACACTAGCTAATTTTCTTTGTTTTACTGTAGTTTGATAAGCATAAGTCTTTTCAGTGTTATTCTTCCTTGGGGTTATTATCTCTTACTATATATTTATATGTTTGAAAGTGAAGGTGCAACAGGGAGAAGTCAACAAAAAAACCAGCTTTTTCGTAACAGATAACTTTAATCAGGTACAGTTTTGATGCCTTAAAATAAAAATAATAAAGTCCAAGTGATTTAGAAGGTTCCAAGCTATATTTTGAGAGAAGAATGAAATTGCAGGGTGATATGAAGTGATGTCAGCTCCTGAGCTTACACAGACAAGCTTTGGTAGTTGCAATCAGAGGACTTCTGAACCAAGAAAATGAGAATTTACATTACCAAGGCAGTGTGGCTCTACAGTTAGAAGTAATAGCCGACTACCTAGAGGGATGATTATGTAAATAAGCACTATTTTGTTTTCTGAAAGTAAGGACTTTCTTTACTACTATTTTATTTTCAAGTGAATAATCTCAACTTCACAGATTTTCTGTTGCTAACTGGATATAGATTAGTCACAAGAACAGGTAATGTGAAAGGAAATTTAAAAATTAGTAAGTCATCTATTTGACTTTTAACATCCTAGAATATGTAAAGTTCATATGTTTCTCTTGTTCAAATATTTGTAATGGTTTCTCTTATAAGTGTCAATAATGTAAGTCTGATACTGTTCCACATACTTTGGAGAAAAAGAGATCATTGATCTGGAGGTATACGGGTGACTTAAGAAGTACTGCCCTTTTTCTTATCCACTAGCAATGAATGTGAACATGAAAAATGACAGTTTTAGTTCAACTTGGTTGTTTGAAATTACTATTAAAAAAACCAGACTAAGAAAGGAGTCTTGTAGTAGGTTGAATACACCCTCAATTAGTGTTGTATGGCAAACAACATGGTTTTGATATTCCTTATATAGTGGTTCTTTGGTTTCACTGAGTTTAGGATCTGGTAAAATGTGCCAAAGGAAATGTCCTATTTTAGAGACTGACATTTGTTCTTTTCCTGTTATTTTACATTCTAACTACAATTTCTGTACCACAGTTTAAACCCATTTACACTGGTGGGAAACTGTGTACGCTATAACTGCTCTACAGCTTTGAACTTTCCACTGCTTTGGATCTGTTTGTTATTGGGCTAATGCACCATCTACAGCTATTGCAATATTAACATGTATGTTTAAAGATATTTCCTATTAAGTTGTAAAGCTCAATAATAATTTTCAAACAGTCCAAGCTATAGGCTTCATTTCAGCATGAGTGATTTTTTCCCATTTAGATCAAAGAGATATTATTTCAACTCAAAATGAAGTACAGCTATTCTAGAATAAGAAATATTTTCACTTGGGTTTGTTCAGGAATACTTCTTCTGGAATGGCTGTTCATGAATAGCTAATTTAGATTGCCTTCATTTGTTGATTGGTGATAAGGAATACAAAAGAGTAGAATTCAAAGGAACATTTCATTCACCATTCTCCTGGGAAAAGAGGATCAAAGTGACTTTATGGACTTTGTTAAAGCATTGTTTCTCAAGCAGGTTTGTATCAAAAACTGTTTCATAACTTTAACTGTCTGTGTGAAGTTATTAGAGGATTTTTTCAAGTGCACTAGAAACTTTTAAATCCTTTTCATTCGGTTAACCACATAAATATTATTATCAGAGAAATGCATAAATATGATAAATATTATAAAAAATACTATAATAGCAGATAAAGTATTCTTTGTAGCAAGTTCATAAGTTTAAGTTACTTGGTACAAGATTTGGAAATGTGTGTATAAAGTATGAAAGTCATTTTTGTTGCAAATTACACTTGTTCTTTTTTAAGACAGAATTTAAAATAAACGTCACCCTCTGAGTTCACTTTAAATCTCTCTTCCTTCTGCTCTCCATCTGATTCTACAAGGTTCTCTTTAGTCAGGACAGGATTTGGATTTGATATAGCCAAGTCAAGCTAATTTCTACCATCTGTCCCATTAACTCAATGGATAAAAAAGGCAAGAAGCAGCCTAAGCTGAATCTGTTTATGCTGTGCAATCATACAAGCAGAAGTCCTGAGCTGAACAGTGATATCTCCATGATAAAGTGTAACATCTGAAGCAACTTGAGTTTCTTAATTTTCACATTTACAACATGGATCTAATGCAAAGCGCTCCACATTCCTTCCTTCCTGCCTGCCTGCCTGCCTGCCTTACCTCCTTCCTTCCTCTTCTAAACCACCTTTCAGGAGTCCTTGCTGAAAGGTTGGACAGTAGAATTAAAGGAACCATTATTCAGCATTATGTCCTGACCATAATATTCCAGACTCACACTCAAAATATCAAACGCTATGCTTAAACTATTAATTTTAGTCTGGCTATCTGAAAAAAAAAGATCCAACATATGTATT
>WEIV01024262.1:1009-26401 GCA_013390005.1 Calyptomena viridis
AAATGTCTTTTGCCAAAGCAATACTATCTAGAAAGCCCTGTATCAATTAGTGCTGAAAAAAACCCAACACTGCTGTTGTATAGTAACAGAGGTACAAAGAAAATAAGTCTGATTAAAAAGGTGTTCAGATGTGATGCATTTGTTCAAACTTGTCATAAGCATTAATAGCACTAATTAAGAACATGTGCAAGAAAAGACAATACAGGGGTAATGAAGGAAAGCAGTCCTGTACAGGACTGGCCTGTGTCCAGCTCACTGTCCTTGTGTGATGTTAGTCAAGTACTGGAATACAGTAAGAATGAGAATGTTAAGTACACTCTATGAATGAAACATGTAATTTTTAAAATTATTTTTAAAGAAAACATTAAACTCCAATTAGAAGCACTTTTATGGATACAGAACACAAGGTGCAAAGCTTCTTTTTACTTATTTATGGGTAACCAACAAAAAACCAAACACAAACCTTAAACCTTAAAAAAAATCCCCAACCTTAAAAAAAACCACAACACCCAAAGACAAAAAAAACCATCCATAGGTCAAAAAATGTGAACTTACTTTAATGAGATTAGCACCTCCTTTTTCACAACCAATATGGTATTTCTTCTCAGGTGTCTGGAATGCTAACAACTCCTTTGTTACTCCAAGGTGACCCTCTAAGATAGTTTCTTCGACACCTGTTTCCCCTGTTCTTTTTACTTCATCCTGCCATTTAAGAGAAAGTCAGGATACTCCAAATAACATACATTTACCAAGCTTGAAATTGTAGTTTAGAAAAAGGCAGCAAAAAGCTAATTACAAGGAATAAATTGATCCTAAAACTTACCCTAATCCTCTTCAGCCAGTCAATTTCATTATTGAGAAGAACTTCAGCATTGTGTACATTAATATTACTGTTGTAAGCATAGTTAAGAAGATGTCTTAAGAGAGTGAAGTAGTCTCCAGAATGCTTAGCTCTCTCTCTTGCAGTACTCTGTGTAAACCAAAAACAAATGCTAAAGAATTCATACATGCTTCTACTTACAATGCAACACCAACACACTTTCCTCTAACCTGGCAGTAAACATAAAAGAACTATAAGGTAACTTTTAACCTTTTACAAGTTTACAACTGTATTTAGCTGTTAATGAATGACTTCTCAACTATTCTAGTAGCAATTTTTAAACCTGAATGGGGAAAAACCAAACAGTGAAGTGACCAAATGTTCAAGAGAGCCATGAGCATGCAGAACAGAAAAGCCCTGGAAGGCCCAGTAAGAGAAGGCACAAATTGTAGGTATCTCTCTAATCTGCTATGGATTTTTACTTGAGGCTCAGCCTTCACTGAAGATCAAATGCATATATTAAAGCTTACTGTTCATGTTCTTATCAGAAAATACAAAAATGTTCCTTTTCCTCTCACATCAAATAGAAATCAACTGTTCTGCTTGCCTGTAGGTCAAAAGGAATCTGTATTTCAGTGACTGCTTCTAATAGCAATTTGTCTTTTTTTTTCAGATGTTTTGTCCTATTACTTTTTACAGAAAGTCACATTGTACTGGAGCCTTTATCTCTATAAAAACTTACCCCTAGAACAGTAAACAGCAGGGTAATGAAGAAAAGGAGGGGTCTCTGTCCCATGCAACACCTGGTAGCCATTAAAAAGAATTGCTCCTGTGCCATCTGACGAACAGTTCTGGAAATTATTTAGTAGAAACATTAAAATTCAATCTCCCTATGCAACAGGACATTAAAGAAAAAAAGATTTGTGCTTATCCACTTAATGCCATTTTCTAAATGGCATAATGTAAGAAATGGGAATATTTATTCCCTACTCATCACACTGTTTCTCCTTGCAGTGAAATTCCAGACACATGAATTACTATTACAAAACCCATTCTACAAATCAAATATTTAAAGGAAAAAAAAAAAACCCCACTTATAAGCACCCAAGCACTACACCTTTGCAATTGACAGCAAATATTGTGTAACACAACAAGCAATTTGCAATCCTGAACAATTGTTTTTTTTCTAATCAAGCACCAGTTGTACCTGATAGACAAATCAGAACTATTCTAGTAAAACTGCTCTTACGTATCACTGTAGTAGTTTGCTGATCTTTGAAGTGACCAAAATTTATCATTAGGAAGAAGAGAGAAAATATGACCCTCCAGAAAATTCAAGTGACTGTAATTAAAGGAAATTTTCCATCTCAGAACTTAATCTAATCACTGAGGTAACAGGGGAATGGATAAGCTTCAGTGAAAAAAATATTTAAGGCAAATCCTATTCTTTCAAGTTGTAAGATTAATTGTGTGAACATTATGTCTTGTAAAAATTGTTAGGAATAACTCTGCTTGTGTGGGAAGAAACTACAAGTGAATGCTGTGCTTTATTAAAGTATCTCAACATTAGAAAAACTGAATTTTGCAGTGTCTGTTTGGTGTGGCTGCCATTGTTTTCTGCCCACGAGGTCGGTGTGGAAAGCACACCAAAGAATCCCATTCCCTTCAGAGTTCTTTCATGTGTTTTCAAAGCCAGGCAAGAATGACCTTGAGGTCAGAGCAAAGATGCACCTGGCTGAGCACCCTGTCTCTGGTACCATGCACAAAGGGAAGTGCACAAGAAGGAAGTTTGCAGTGATACTTCTCTAGAATATTCTCTCAGCTTGTAACAATTTGTGGTTCAGGAAGACTACCAAAAGCAGTGTTTCATAGCCCTCATTGGAGAAGTTCATGAAAGAACCCCTCAAACCATTTCCAAACTGAAGGTTTTACACTGCTTAAATGTTATGCTCAAGAAGGTCTTATACAAAGAAATACTGTTTGCTATTTGTTCTCCCTTTGCTACTTCTGATTTTAAGGGTCTCTGTGGTATTCTCCTCCCACCATTTATCTCTCCTCCAATATGAAGTGCCCCCAGCTATTCAGCTGTTCCTCAGATGGAAGTAATTTCAGAGCTCTGATCTCCCTTGTCACTCTTCTCTGATCTTTGCAAGCTCTCCTACACTGCTCTGAGTTGCAGAAGACCATGGGGTGGGGAAGGTCTGTTTTTTTCTTAACAATAACTGACATTTCATGGGACCTGATTGCTGAGCTGACATTTTCATAAAACTCCTCACAGAAATTTATTTTAAGATGCAATCCTTCAACTGCCTGGGACGCATAACACAGACACTCCTCAGGCCTATGCAGAATGAAATTGATAAAGGTGGTAATTTCTTAAAGTGAGAAATGTGACCAGAACTCACAGTCACCCAGTGAAACAGCTGGAGGTCAAGCACCTCCATTATCCATTAAGGCAGGAAACCCAAATCCCATCCTATTGAAAGCTCCATGACACAGATTTCTGTTTAGTTAACAGAAACCAGCCTCTTCAATGGGTGTAAGTATCATTGCTTTACAATAGCATGAAGAATTTTTATTTATTTGGGCCATGTATGTTTGGCCACCAAACACTTTCCAGCGATCAGTGGAATGTTTCTGGGTTCCAGGATTATTTAGGACTAACTGTTCAGCTATCCACTGTTCAGTAAGCCAGTCTTGCATTCAGGAGATACCACCATAAAGTCAATTACCCTGGAGAGGAAGAACGCCTCTAGTATTTAGTACCAAACATTTTGCATTCTGAGGTAGCATGGCTATGCTCTGAGGACACAGAAGTCCCAATCTCAACCTCTGAAATACAAACAATCCACTTGATCTTTTCCAGAAAGATCCTACTTGTGAGATCTGAACTTGATCATCTTCCTTGTCTTTTATGGTGCATCAAAACCATTTTCTTACATACATATTTTTGCTCACATTGTTCTCTGATTGAGCACAGGAGATTAGAGAACAATAGTTGAAAATAGAAGTATATTCAGAAATCTGTCTGGTATTTGCTAAACTTTCTCTGAACTGCAAACACTGATTTGTTTCCACATTAATTCAGAAGAGGAAATTTTTAGCAGCTTAGTTAAACTTCACCATCTTCATTTACAAAGCAGTCTTCTGTTCCTACTTGTGTTTATGCTGTTCTATCATGCAATAATGAACAGATGCACCAATGAGATTATCATATATATCACAAGTCTTACAAGCAGAAAAATAGAGCTCAGTGTTAGCTCCTTCTACTTACAGTATTTTTCCATACAGTAAGTGATACCAGCAAGCCTCATGAAACTGAAAATTCAACACCCCATACCACAGGCTGCAAACTAATAAAGCTTGTGGTATTCTGATACACTCTAAAGCTTCACCAATGTGTGCAATGAGTTCACTGTAAAGAGATACAGTGATGATACTATTGATCCTTTTGTTACTGTGAATATACCTGAACGTAAGACTTTTCAACCTCTTTATCTAGAAAAGACCCAAAACCTTATACTGAAATTCTGACCCCATTCATCTGAGAGCACCACAATCTGGTTCCCTTTAAAATGTACTGAAAGGCCTAAGACAATGCCACTACCTCCTGATCTCTACAATTTCTCAAAGAAAAGTTAAAATATCCATGAAACAACAAAATACTTTAAAAAACTAAAATTAACTCTTAAATGATAGTTCAAAGCACTGGCAACCAAGTTTAATAACAATATACAAAAATTTTCCACCTGGATGGCTGCTAAAAACATCCTCCTCCCCCAACACTTCACATCACAATTTCAAATGGGCTGACACATCATACAGATGCTGTACTGTGCAGATGCTGTCTAAGGAGATCTGTGGGAACAGCCTGGAGATAATGAGAGATCCCTGAACTCCACAGGACTGTAGGACAACTGAACCACATGGCTCATGGCAGCTCCTCCTGATCTTCCCTGTCCATCTGTCCCCCCACAAGGGTTCCTCCCAGATGCTCTTGCTGAACCAGGGGACAGCAGTAACACAAGTGTATCACTCCAATGCAAAAAACCCAGAGGATTAAATCTTAACTTCCCCCTCTCCTCAAACTGCTACTACTCTGTCTATACTTAACAGAAGAAGTACAGGAAAGTTCTTCTTTACATAAGTCACTAATGTAACAAGGATTCACATTATTTCTGAAAAACATACAGTATCTATTATTGTAAATAATTTGTTCTAAAGCCATCAGTAACACATTATCAGACATACATTTGGCCTGACAATATCCTCCTTCTGAGTACAGATATCCAAATTAGATATATATCGCTAAACAATAATTAAGACAACTGCAGAGAAAAATCTCTTAAATAAGAAGTCACTGCTTTGAATTTGGGCTTCATATTAATTCTGAATTGTAAAACAGTAGATGTGATTTAAAAAACCAAAAGCCCAAAACTTACTTGCTGTGACAGTGCAGTAGTAAATCAATGATAAACGTCTGCCAGGCCTTCTCTTTGCTGAGTGCATCCAGTGCCGTTGGAATCAAAGCAAAGCACAGGGTCATCACCTC
The DNA here is from genome assembly GCA_013390005.1 of Calyptomena viridis. NCBI lineage: Eukaryota > Metazoa > Chordata > Aves > Passeriformes > Eurylaimidae > Calyptomena > Calyptomena viridis. Next base: position 6,382 of record WEIV01024262.1, read on the forward strand.
CAATGCTTCACAGCAAACTTGTTCATCTTCCATTTCTGGTTCATTTCCTGCATTTGTCTTTGAAAACAAACAAGAGTGCACAGAGTGGGTATAGAAAAAAAATCCCAAGAAACCCAACTGGCTCCAAGGTATATCCACTAAATACAAACACAAACCACAAAGTTGTACACTAAGTGATTATCAGTGCCAAGTATTTTATGCACTCCACTCACATCTGAGTCAAAGCACTATGTGGGATGACCTGAACTTCCAGTGCTTCTCACAGGAGGATTCCAAGCATGAATTTAAGAAGCCAGAAGTTAAATAGGAAACTTCCAGGCAGAAGTTATATCAGTTAGTACTGCTGGAGTTGTTTGTTCATTTGTATCTGGGGGTTTGTTTGGGTTTTTTTGTTTTACTACTCAGAACACGGAGTTCAAAGCTTGGAAAACAGTTACTACTTAAGCAGAGAAAGGCTATGGTGCTGCATAATTCATCAGTAAGTCCAGTTTTACAAGGCTTTGACACTCACAACTTATTTGACTAAAAGCTTCTTAATATTCATCACTTCACTGTTTTTCATAAATGTGAAAGAGCCGAAGCAAATTTTAAAAATAGCTCTTGTGGTGATTTTTGAAATAGAAAATAATATTATTGCTAATTGGCATGGAGGTTACTCCTTCAACGAAACACTTGATTCAATTGAGTTGATTTTGGTACGTTTTTCCAAAATAAATACTTTTGAGAATAATGGTGAGCCCTCTCCTTCATCTAGAAGTAATTAGCTTCAAGAAGTTCTGAAGAAACTGAATGTGAGTAGGTCTCAATTAATTATTCATAAATCATGCAGGTTAGCAACATTAACTAAAGGCATTAATTATTTGTTTTATATGTGGAAAGGTATCAAGATTAAGGAGGCAGACAGAAGGGATTACAATGCAGAAAAGTGAACAAATTGTAAACAGACCAAAGGATGCCTCAGTCTGGCAACAAACACTGTTTTGTCTTTGCACAAGAGCTAAAAAAATCACCACAGTGCAGCAGGAGGATGTGGGAATTCTGACACATCCCAAGACCTTACAGCAAACACAGGTGCTTTCAACAAGTTGAGGACTGTACCTCCTCTGTACTGAAGCCTGTTCAGAAAGGAAGGTTATTTCTGCATGGCTGCAGGGCTCTAGTAGAAAGGCAAAGTGCATTTTGTACTCAAGGAAGTACTTCCCTGTGCTTGGGCACCAAGAGCTGAGGGGTCTGTCCAAGCAGCACATCTGGAGTATTCCAGGTGGCCAAGGGCCTCCTCTGAGCTACTGAGCAAAAGGCAGTTTGACACCACTGGCAGCTGCACACAGTTGTGTTCAGCTACTGAGAGGACACCCATACCAGAACTGTGTGAGGCAGGAGACAGAGGAGATTCCTACAAGTTCTGCTTTCAAAATAATTTAGCTTGGCTTTAAATTTTACTTCAATTTCACCAGTTAAATTCAGAAGTTTCTTTTAAGAAGCTCAACATTCTTTCAAAGTCATTCTTGATGAGACTACTCTAAAATGGCTCTTAAAGAAAATGTTTATTATAGTTGCCTTTAATATTTTTAGGAATCCTGACATGTCATTCCTGAGTCCATAAAAATCAGTCAGCTTTTGTTTTTAAACTCACAATTAATGATAAATCTCTACTCCACATACTTAGCAAAATACTTCTGTGATCTGAGTAAAAGTCTAATGTTTAGCAGTTAATTTAGAAAACTGAAAGCATTTTTCTTAAAATACTTTTTCCTCTAAAAGTCAGTGTGTGTCAGTTATTGGTATATTCAATCTTTAAAAAACCATCATAAAAGTTACTTCCTTTCATCCATAAGCAAACAATTCCCTGAAATTAAGAACATGTCCTTTCTTCGATGATATTCCTCTATTTCCAGGATAGTCTCCTCTTTATGTTATACTAGTGAAAGGTACTTTATTCCCCCTTATTACTTCCACAATTTCTTCCTCTTTTATTCCAGTATTTCCCCTTCAATTTTTATTTCCCTTTTGCCTAGCATAAACCAAATGCTGCTGCCATTTATTACGATTGTCCATGTAAGTGTCAGTAAGAATAAATAAAACAAAACTAACAAACAAACAAGCCAGGGAATCCTTTGAGGGATGACTGCTTTCCAAGTACTTTTACAGAACTTAATGGTACAATTTTCAGCCAGAAAAAGGTTAAAAAAGCACATTTAGGTCTACTTTCTTTTAGTTGTATTTTCTCTAATGCACTACTACTCTTAAAGGATCTAACAGATATAAGAGCATATCTCTGTGGGCCTGGACTGTCACACTAAGTAAACCATGTTTTTTATGCAAGTTTATAAAAACCCAAGTTTACCCAAAAAAAACCCCCAACCTCCCCTTCTTATTTCATGAAGATCATGCTCACAGCAATTGAAGCAGATGTCATTATACCCCTATCTAAGCTGAACACAAAGGTGTTGCATTTTGCTGAAGGAAGTCTTATTCTCCTAATTGCTCATTTAAGCACAACAGCTCATACACCAAGAATAAAACCTCCCTACATATCCTCTCCCTCTTACTCTCAGGCAAGTATTGATGAGTACTAAACCTGATAAGACAAAACCAAGATTTTTTTAAAAAACATTACCTTACAGACTACTATTTCCTATAACTGTAAGCAACATTAAACACAAGGTGTGTGATAATGTACTGATATATAACCCCCAACTCCAAACTGTGTGTGTAAATCACATGTGAAATTGTAAAGATGTTTTACATACCAACCTAATAAAAGGAAAAAGGTCATACAGGATTAGCAATTACTTCTTTTGTTTCCAGTGCTAATTTCACATCAATTAGCTCTTGTTTCTCATTCTAGATTGCACATATGTGTTAAATCAACTTCTGAAGAACAGACTTTTTAAGTTTGAAGATTAAAAAAACTAGCATGGCAAGAAACATTTATTTCTTATTTAGATACAGAATCCAAGTGGGCTGAAAACATGTCACTAGTGCACTTTTGAAGTGACACCAGATTCAAGTTACAATTAACCAGTTACTGAGAAAAGGAATTGGGAATAAATAATAAAATTGTGGTATGACAATGACAGGTACTAGACTCTAAAATATATCCTTGCCAAGGTACCCACCTAAAAGCTCATCACACTCTAAGCCTGACCTGGTGGACAGACCTTTTTTTAAACAAACAAGCAGTTCTACAGAAAAGCAGTTGCTTAGGAATTCTTACCTTTTCATAGATTTTACTAATTTCCTCATTCGAGCTGAAAACCAGCTGAACTGACCCACAACCTGATGCCCAAACAATTTTTTGAACTGCCCTGATAACACAGATATCAGGGATGTATTTTGAAGCCTGAAAAAAAAGGAGAAATAAACCAAAGCAACATTAGAATGCAGCTGCAAATAACATTACAATGGATTCCAAATTGTCACAAATGTATTTTACAGAAAAATTAAGATTTAAGATTTTGAAATTTAACAAAGAATTTTTCCTTATCTTGAAAAGCAACAGTAGTTATGTAAAATTTCATTTTTTAACAGAAAGTAGGATGTATGGAGCTCTGATTCTGAGTAAGGTTTAGCAGAAACTACCAATGTCAGTGCTAAAACATTCTCAATTTGGGAAAAAACTCGAGAAACTACTAAACATTCAACTGGAAAGGCAGACAGCCTCTCAAGCAAGCAATGTAAAAAGCTGAACTTATGTCAGGGTTTATCCCCATCGTGGTATTTATTGTGCTGATGGCTAGCTTGACAAACTGATACTTATCAGGCATGTGACCATTATATAAAGGGATTGTTCTATATTCAAGATATACAGGGTTTAAAATTAGTAAGAACACAGCTCATGTATCTTATGAAGACAGAATCACTTTTCAGAATTTTGTGCATGGACTGAGTTAACACTGAATAGTTTCCACTGATATACCTACATTACAAAACATACTACAACTGCTACTATTTATAGTTTGCAGCAACTTTCTAAAAACCCACAAAACACAGCCAAAGTCTATAATCCAAGTACAACGGTCCAAAAAACAGGCAATCTCTATAAACAGATGGCAGGCAGTTCTCAAATTCCATTTTTCTAATGCTCCAACTTAATAAAAAAAAGAGGCTGAACTAGTAAGTTCTCTGTATCAGGAAACCTGAACAATGTGCATTCTTGTACTGATATGGACATTAACCATAGTTACAAGAAAAATAATACGCATTTTATCTTTGTCACAAACAAAGCAACCCCAGCACAACAGCATCACAAGAGAAGTAATGTGGAGGTTTGTTTTTTTCATCTCATTGTAGTTTTAAAATCTTGAAGTATCAACATTTTTTAAAAAGGTGGAAGATTCCTTTCTTTGCAGTAGTCTTCTCTCTGGCCTATGGAAACCATGTCAGATTTATTTCTATAAAAATTGTGAGGTCAGTTGAAAAGAGCCAGAAGATGATATGGGGAAAAAAAAACACCTTTCAAAGGCAAACTACAATACATGTGACATTCAGATCTACAATTTCAGAAATTCACAAACAAAACTTTAGCAGCAATACTGTGTAAAGAAATTCAGCTTCTCTTTGCTTTGGTGTGTCCGGTGAAAAAAAATAATAAATTTATTTAAGAAGTCCTCCAAGAAAAACAGGCACAATCAAAAAACTTTCTTCATACCTCACTTGAAAAGATATTTCTTCTATGGAAGAAATTTAATTAAATTGGAGTTCAGCTGGCTGGTTTTACCTATGGATGCAATACCACCACTGATGGAAGGCATGTGGTTCAGTCCTGCAGTCTGGTACATGGTGCTTTGTTTAGACACTGCCCTTTGTTCTGAAGGGATGGTGCACTTTTCAACACTAACATGATAATACAAGGCTACTTCTATCTGGTATCTCAGAAATGTTTCAGAGATAGTTTTGCAGATATGCTATAAGGTACAGAAACACCACAGTCACTGCTTCCACACTGGAAACTGAGGGATCCCAATTCACCGTGGAAGAGGAAGTTACAGCAGTTCTGATTTGAGCTTCTGCTGAATTTGGCAGAATTCACTGATGTACTGACTAACGTGATTTATGATTCCAGATCCGAATGGGGTTTGGCCACACCATTCAGGTAAGACCATTACATTTGCAAAGCATATTCTTCGACATTACTGAGGGCCACAATCCAATTTTTCACTTGTAACATTAATCCATATTCAATAAAGATACACTGGTAACAATTTGAGACTTTTTCAGCATTTAAAAATTGTGCTCAACATTTTAAACCTCCCTCCCCACCTTTCTGTGTTTCTCTTCAGGAAGAGAATGTTACTCAGAAACCAAAACAAAAAACACCAAAAAAGTATCACAAAAAATATTTTCAAAACATCCATTAGCTTCTTTAAATCTATTACATTCATTTTCTAAAGTTCTGATCCAAGTGTAACAACATTCACAATCCATTAAAGAGCTTGTACAGAACCTGCCTAGTTCACTAAAGCCTCTTTATGCTTTTAGACACCAAATTTCATAATGCATATGGAAACAATTAATAAAACACTTTTAATTAATAGCTGATCACACAAAGATTACCTAAAATGTTTTATAACATTTTAAAAGGAAAATCCGTGGTTTACAGTGCAATAAAGATTAAAAAAAGAGGAAAAAATGCTATAGGAAAAATGGTGATACAGAAAGGAATTCACCAACCTCATCAGATATTTGCTGTGCAAGACGTATTGCTACATTTCTTAGCATGCATTCGGAAGTTGGATTAGGAATGTTTTGTAGGGCATTTTGTAGCACCACTGCCTGGTCATGCGTAGCCTGGTTTATCTGGAAGAAAGTATTTCTTATACTTACTTTTACATGGGAAAAAAAAGTAAAAAGGTATGAAGATCTAAAGTTACTTGGAAAGGTTTGGTGGAAGTATGCAAGGTCTTGGAAGAAAAACTACTTACAGAATCTGCAAACAAGATAAATAAACCTCCTCATTTTCAACCAGATACCACCACATTTAAAGACACTGTGTGCTGCAGTGTACAATCAGAGCACAAGGAGTTAAGAGGAGAGGCACTTGCTCAAAACTTACTAGGTTTGGGGGCTTGTTTACTGACCAGATTATTTCAAGTTAACAGAATGTTTACAGGGACAATGCCTCCATCACTTCCTGTTGATGTAGGAAAGAAAGGGCTTGGTAAAACACTGGGTCTCCCTCTGGATTAGGTAACACTGTCCAGACAGAACATGGTTGCAGTGTTCATTATCCTGAAGTACTTTAAACATTTGAGTTAGAGGACTATTGAAGAATTATGTTCTGAATTATCCCTCCTGTTTTTCATGTTATTTTCACAACAGAAACAGCAGCTGGACAAGTTTTTATGTTTTCTATTTTGATTTGAGCATGAAGTTTCCTCTCCTTGGGCTGCCACAGCTTTGTAGTTTTGACAGTTCAAATCTGAAACGGTTGTTTCCTTCTAAAAGATAAACAAAAGACTGTGTGCTGTGTTACAAGTTAAAACTTCTTGTACAATAGAATGTCTTCATTTTCCTGTACCACTTAATTCAAAAGACCCATCTTAAATGCTGCTCGAAAGACTCGCTGTGAAGTCGCTCTGTAACACCTGGCCTGGTCATACCCCTGGCTTTGTCAGCTTCACTAAGACACTTGATTTGGGGAGGAAAATTACAGAACCCTCTAACTAACAATGAATTAGCTATGGGAAGTGAGCTGGAAGTAATCAATAGCAATATATCTGGGGCAAATCAGGTTCTACATACCAGAATACTGCGTTTAACAACATTAATAATTTAATTTTTGATGAAAACAAAGAAGCAAGTGAAAATTTAAAAGGCACTAGTAACAGCAACAGACCCATAACTGAAAGACTGCAAACAAATAACCTTGGTTACCTCACTCTCTCGAGTAGGAAAGCCAAGACAAAGTTATGCTTTGGTACTTATGCTTTAGGCAGGACAGATAAAAGCTATTAACAAATAATCTCCATCCCAAGGTATAAGCTTATTGGTGCTGCAGCAATAAAAAAAAATCAAAGTCCTTCACACAGGATGATGATGATGAAAGCAAGAATAACCATGGTTTTTTTCCAACAAATCAGTTCATATTATTAGGTTAGATGTTTGCAACACTAAACAGTGAATGTCAGCAATCATGGACAAATGTTACTACCTCCTAGGTGGTCAGCATACATCTGCTTCAAACAGTACTTCAAGACTCAAATGATGTTACCTGCATTCCTAACTGCTTTTTGAATAATTGTAGTAAGAAATTACTATGTTGGAAGGGCAGTAAAATTTACTCATTTAAACAGACAAATCTGGTGCCAAACATGTCTGCTTTAAGATGTCTCTATTATAGTCTAACATGAAACATGAAAAGGAATCTTCACCTTTTTGTAATCATTAAGGGTTTTGATTTATTTGAAAAATCATGTATCTTACAAGAGATGCAGCTAACCAGAACAGATATTTATTTTTCACACTTAAGGAGAATGTGTACTTCTCTGCTTCAGAGATGGATCTTAAGTCAAAATTGTGGAATAAAGTCCTCTGAAGTGGGGCTCTCTCTGTATTCTTCAGTGCGGACTGAAAGCTCAAGCAACTATTCAGGATGGAACCTCATAAAAGGGAAAAAAAAAATAGCTGAATAGCTGGAATACTTGTGAAGCAAATATCCAAGAAGAACAGCAAATTTTACCTTTTGGGCTCTATGCTGTACACCTACTGTAAGAGGACAGAAATTAGCCTTGATCCACAACATACTTGTCCAGATACAGAAAAACTAATTTGCTATATTAAACATGCATAAAATCTGTTACCATGGACATGTGAGCTCACAGTTCAGAACACCTGTGTCACACTTTTCCCTTTCCAACTTAGGGTAGGACACCTTTCCACCATCAACACTTAACTTTGCAATGTACCAAACTGGTCCTTGCAAGAATTTTCTACAAACAATGGACAAAATTAGGAATTTAGAAGCCAAAGACTTGTCTTTGTGAAGACAAAAGGCTGGCATGATTTAGTGTTAGTTCTGTTTGGTTTCTGCTGTAGTCACAAACAGGAGATACAAGACATTCAGAAGCACATGCTTTGATGGACTCAGCAGCTCAGAAAAATCAGAACTGTTTTTGAGAATTGAATTTCTGGGATAGATGTGCTTAAGAATTAAGTTATCTGTACTGACAGCCATGCAAAAATATAGAGCAAGTGCATCTCGCACCTAACTTTTTACAGTCATGAAGAAATCAGATTTGTTTAATAAGCTGATCTCTTTTTTAGAATTGTAAGACACCATTATCTGAAAGTATCGTGAGTTCTTGACATGCAATGCACTCAAAGAAGAGCTTGTCAATGAAAAGTAGAGAAAAGTTGCTGCAGACAACACAGAAATGGGAGCACACTGCTATTTGCAGGAAGGAAGATTTGTATTACCGGTGAAATTGTACTTGTGCCTTCCACAACTGGCTGACAAGCTTCTGCCACAGCTCGAACGTGGCCATATCCAATTGCTGTTAGTAATAATTTGGCTATTTTTAGAGCGTTAAGGTAGGCACCCCTTCGAGTTTCCATATCTGCATTTGGCAGGAAGTTGTTTCTGGTCAGCATGCTCAACACAAGAGGCAAACCACCACTCTTTAAGAAGTTGTATTGGAAGTCACTGGCATCTTCTCCCAGAGGTGCACTGGCAGGCATTAACAAGGCATAGACTACCTGCAGAACAAAGTACAGTTAACTAACAAATGCACTAGCTTGGATACAAATGTCTGACGATGAGAATATGTAGGAATACTACTTAAGCAATGCTTTTGACAGCATTGGTCATGCACATAATTTACTGCAGCTAATTTTCAAGTGTTTCAAGTTTCAATTGTTAATTTCAAAGTTGAATATGATCTTTGACTTTCATAACGTTACAAGTGGATTATCACAGAGAGAGATGAAGATTTTTAAAGAACTGGCAAAGCATCACAAACCTCTGTTAGGTACAGCACTTGTGAGGCAGAAGGACCAAAGAACAGAGAATCAAGGGATGGACTAAGGCTGCTTTCCCCAAGCTTTGCATGATCTAAACAAATAGCTCTTAGTTTCTCAACTGTAGTGTTATCTGCAATAAAAACACAACTTGTAAGCATTTTTTAACACAACTACACCACAACAAGCCAGTCCTATTTACAAATATAAATCTGAAAAATTTTGTGTCAGAACAGCTGCAAGAAGTTACAGACACAATCAGTCTATGAAGTGTTCTGCAATGATTATTACAGTCAAATATCACAGAAGTGATCCTGTTAAAGCCGTGCTACAAAACCACTTCAACTTCTCCCCGTTGCCAGTGCACTGTGGCACTGAACCTCAGTACCAACTGCAAACTATGCAACTTTATACAGCAGACAAGAAATAACTATTTGGGAAATCATTTACAGTCCTAATTAGGATAACAGTTATGAATTACAGAATCCATAAATTACTAGAAACTAGTAAACACTCCCTAACTTCATTTTTACGGAACATGTGAGAAATTATTATACAGGATATTATAAGATAAAAAAAGGATAAAACTAAGTTTTACCTGGTGGCATGAGCTTCATAAGAACACGAGCTCCATCTCTAAGAGGTGGCATATTTAGGCTACTGCCCAAGTCTGCAACTTGCCAAAGAAAAGAGATGTATCGAGGATGCAGTGACATGATCTTAAAACAAGCAAATTAAAAAAACCAAAACATTAGAATTTTTAGTTAAAGACAAAGTATAAGAAAAAAATGCATTTAAACTGTTAATTTCAGAATAAGCTTACCACTCCAGGCAAACAGCTTTCAACTTCTGGATTTGGACCATCACTGTAGTGATTGCCATGGTTACCCGGAGAACCAGTTGAAGAGTCAGAAGAACTATCTGGACTTGAGGGCATATTAGAATTTATCTGTGTGAGCTTAGCTGTAATTAGCTGGAAAACACAATCATAGTTTCAATTAGAAGAATGAATTAAGATTCTTTACCAAATAGGTATCTGATATAACGTTAACAGTGTAATACATGAAGGAAGAATGGAACTATTCACCAAAACACGTGATCCTGAGCACTTTTCAAGCATTTGCAAAGGGGTAGCAACATCTGAGTGGAGGTAAATAATCAGCCTGCAACACTCACCGTTTTATCTTTGAGATTCAGCTGCCCAATCAGTTTTCTGTCATCTGCAGGGTCCACCAGCTCCCCCCCAATGAACAGCTCCACTTTGGTGTGCGCGCTGTTGGCCTTGATGCGGTTGAGGATACAGCGCCGCACTTGGCCAATGGTGTCGTTCGTGTGAGACCAAATATCCAAATCTTCCACCTGCCGGCCTTGGTTTGGAAAACGAACTACCAGTGTGATATGTTTACCACGGAAAGCTCTGAAAATACACCAAATGGAAGTTATTTCTGCCCTCATGAAATGAATTCTTTTTCCTGCTGTATTTTGTGTGGCAAGTATTTCAATATCAAATCTTTACGTATGATGTTATTCTTCAGCATGAGTTTTTGTGAAGGCCCCCAAAACTATGCAAACAATATAGACAGAATCTTTCAAAAAGCCACACTCAGCACAAGTGCACTAAACCTATGGTCAAACTTCAAGTCAGGTTAGGAACACAGACAGAAATTTTAAAATGTCAAAGTTTTAGATCTTTTCTCTGGCTTGTAACGTCCTGATGAAAATGTGCAAACAAAGCTCAATCAGACTGGCCAACTAAGTTTTGTTCTTTTAGCAAAGCAATCCAGCTTTAAATACACCAAGATCAGAAAAAGCCATCAGGTCACCAGGCCTTAATGCCTTCTGTCAAAAGCTGTTAAAAGTTTCATATTAGAATTCCAATTTTTAAAATCACAATCCTTTAAAGAGGTCAAAAATGGAAGAAACAGTTTCACATTAGCAGTGATCACACTTCCCACAATGGCAGGGAGCTCATTAGGAAAGATGTGTCCAGAGAAGCCCAACAAACTAATCCCACGCAACAAAAGGCAAAAACTCCTCATAAAGCTCCTTGCTAACAAGGCCTGTGAAAATTAGTCTAATCAAACAAGCAGCCCACATAAAAAAAGTTGAACCCACAATGAACAAGAGAACTTCGTTAGGACTAATCAATCAATCAATCAATATATACAATAAAAAAAGCTGTAGGAACACTGCAAATTACTGACACACCATGAAGAAACAGTAAAGGGCATATAAATTAAGGGATGACAAACCCCCACTACCATGTCTAAAAATATTTTAGCTTTATCATAAATCCATAGCAATCGCACTATATTCCTGATATATTTTTGAGGCTTTCTTCCCACGGAAAGCAACTACTAACAGTGGAATATTTAAACAGTTTTCTGTTCCGCTTTCTTCTCCTCTCAGGAAATTAAGTATTTAGTTTATGAAAACATCTACACAACACTGGATTTAAGTGTTTCCTTTTCTTTATACCAAAGACAAAGCTAAGGAAGAGATGGCTAGGATTCAAGTTAAGTTTTCACTCAAGAACAAGTATAAGAAGAGTGAAGGTACAGAGAAAATAAATACACTTCAAAGTACTCTTTTCTTCTTCCCCCTCTTATGAAGAACTTACACAGAATATTTCACTTAGAGATAATCCTAAATTTAAGCTTGCAAAGTAAGATTAAGATCTCTGCAAGCAACTCTGGAAGGTGAAGATAGATGTTAACACTATGTTTTTTGCATAACAGACCATGAAAAACAAAGCTTTGCCCATGCTAATGTAAAGAATGGTATTGTTTTTAAGTAATTATCTAAAAAAAACTATATCCAAAACAAGCCTCAAGGTGCAATGTGCGAGTTATAGGAAAAAAAACTACAGCACAAGTTTATTCTCAAGTCTGCTGCCCCTTTCACATACACCTGTATTTGCCCGATCTTTCAAATTACTTTTTAAAAATACAGTTTCATGTATTACCAAAGAAAATGGAATTCTGAAACTTTGTAGATACTACTCTGAATAGAAACCCTTTAGAATGCAAAAATGACAAAGCTATTGGTACTATTTTAGTTTAACAGAAATCAAAATCATAATAGCGCTTTTTCACACATACCTTGACATAGGTAGAATAGTTCTCTCTTCGTGGTAATCACTGTCACATTCATTGATATACTCTCTTAAAACAGTCAACACTCTCACCATCCGTATTGCTTCTTGTCTTGCACAATTGATACTATCTTTATCTCCATCCAATACACACAAAGTATCATAGGAGGCTTTTAGACGATCAAAACAGGACTGAATGAAGTCTTCATGAATCACTACCTAATTACATTATGAAATTGGTCCAGTTACAAGAAATATTAAAAACAACCTTTTCAGAAGGATAATTCAATGGTAGAAGTAAAACATTCCCCAAGCCCAAACCAGGTAACTAAACCAACTCCTATTGATAAAACAGCTCTAATTTACTATGGCTTCAAAAATCTTGCACGTCATCAGCAGCTGTGACTGTACAGTGCAAACTTGTATGTGAACACAAAAAGTGAAAGTCTGGACAGAGAACACTAAACTGGACTTAATCATTTTCCCAGACTGTTAAAGAATCTCTAACTGACAATCTAGTACAGGTTAATTTAAACTTAACACTGAGAGTGAACACAGAACATTTTGCAGATTACCCAAACAACTACCTCCCCTGCCTCAGCCTCCAAAATCACATAACCAAGTTCCAGATACACTCATTCCCTGCATAAACTCAGAAATGGATTTTGAGCTAGATGCAGTACAGTGGCAGCTGTAGCAAATCTCTTCCTTCTGCACAGTATCTAACATCTACTTGCTCCTGAACTAGACTGAAATACAACCTATGGAATGATTGCAAAAAGTCTGCAGTGTCTCCAGCTAAGTCTGCGAGAGGAACATGAACAGAGACAGCCACTCCAGCAAATCACAATCCAGCAGCCACTTAGAGGCAACTCAGGAGCAGAGGAGTCAGCAGCACACTGAACACTTGTGGGCATGTTCAGTAAATCCAACACTTCTGCAAGTGTCAGATCTAACCATGTGCAGATGGGCAGATCGATGCACCCTTAGTAAACCCAGACCTACAGCAAGAGAGAAGCCTCCAGCCATCTGGCACTGCACTAAGACACAGCCTGAATGGCTGTAAATGCACCACCTGGAACAGCTGTGCTGGATCTGGCAAACAGGCAGCTCTGAAGACTATAGAAGTGTTTTTGAGGACAAGTATGAGAATTGGAGTTTGAAGAAATACAACTATCAAGTTATCAACTGGAGATTGTCCAGAGAATATCCCTCTACCAAATTTGTGCAATCACGGAATTATGAAATGGTTTGGGTTGGAAAGGACCCCAAAGATCATCTAGTTCCAACCTCCCTGCCATAGGCAGGGACATTTTCCACTAGACCAGGTTGCTCAAAGCTCCATCCAACCCGGTCTTGAACACTTTCAACAATCCACAGTTTTTTTGTGTCAGTGCCTTACCACCCTCATGGAGAAGGATTTCTTCCTAACATCCAACTTAACCCTACCCTCTTTTCAGTTTAAAGCCATTCTTCCTTGTCCTATTGCAACATGCCCTTGTCAAAAATCCCTCTCCAGCTCTCTTGTAGCCTACTCGAGGTACAGGAAGGAGCCTTCTCCAGGCTGAACAACCCCAGCTCTCTCTGTCTGTCTTCACAGCAGAGGTGCTCCAGCCCTCAAATCACCTTTGTGGCCTTCTCTGAACTCACTCCAGCAGGTCCATGTCCTTCTCAAGTTGGAGACTCCAGAGCTGAAGCACTGCTGCAGGGACAGAATCCCATCCCTGGCCCTGCTGCTCTGGATGCAGCTCAGGCTGCATGTTTGGCTTGCTGGGCTGTGAGTGCACATAGATGACCCACGTTGATCTTTTCCCGCAACACCCACCCCCAAGTCCTTCCTCAGGGCTGCTCTTGTTCCCTTCTCCACCCAGTCTGCACTTGTACTTGGGCTTGCTCTGACCCACATGCAGGACCTTGTGCTTGGTCTTGCTGAACTTCACAAAGTTTTCCTGGGCCCACCCCAGCCTGTCAAGGACCCTTGGCTGACATCCCTTCCTCTGACCTTACAGAAACTCACTATCTCTTCTCTGTCCACTGAAACACAGCTCCCAGCAAATATTAACCCAGGGAGATAATATCTGATTTGCCAGAGCTCAGCTTGATCATTATATATGGAAACTCCGTGACCCTTTGTAAGGGATATGACAGAAAAAGGAGATTACATTAGCTCATGACAATATGCCACAGACCCAGCCAGTGAACACACTGGTGTAAGTAAGTGCTAAAATTGGAAGTTCAACAAAAGGTTTTCCTAAGTATATGACATTAATTCTTTTCTGAGTAGAAAGAGCAAATACAACAGACAAACTTAAAATGAAAGATTTATCAGAGTTCAGTCTGCAAATACGAAAAAACTCCTTAATTCTGCATTTTCTCAGAACCTGATAGCTCAACTCAGGAGTGTGCTCTCCAAAACATAATAATTATTCTGTTTTCAAATCTTTCAACTATAAAAATATCATCAACTTGAATTTTGTTAGTTTTTCTATCTTATTCCCATTTTCTTGTTGTTTTTTACCTGATTAACTTGTAACCTTGGGCCAAGATTAGTATAGATCTCTTTAAGAAGGTCTATTGCTCTGTTTGCGATGTCATCATTTCCCTGAATCACAACCTAGCACAACAAAGAAAAAAGGCATTAGAATAGTAGGTCTAATTATTTTATGAGGTGAAAAGGACTTAAATGCTTAGTTACAAAATACAATCAATACAACATACTCTAGAGGTAATTCTGTAAGAGTCAAAATTAAGCATTAACTAGTTTTAAAGTTCAGAGTTGGCAAGAAAAAATGTTTTATAAACAGAAGAACTGTTTATATGTTCATTTTCACATAATATTCCAATTTTCTCTAGTTTCAGGGAATAAGACAACTGTTTCTTCAGATGCTTGAACTACTTGCATCACTAAACAGAACTTCCAAATATTTAAATGGCTGTGAGCAGACAGAAGGGGGACAAGCAAATGAATTCTGCTTCTAACCTGATAATCTAAATTTTAATTACTAGTCACCAGGTCTGAAAGCAGGTTTTACAGACAGTCCCTGCAGGATACTGAGCTGAACCTTAATGAGTTTTGTCATGCTGATCAGAGTAAGTTGATTCCCAAAACTAAAATGTGCTGTCATTATGTGGGCACTCTGTTTACAAACACTGTGTGAATTTATTTGTATAAAATAAAAACTGAGATCTACTTTCATTTTACCTACTACCACCAGGATTAAAATACCTAACCCTCCAAAAAGCCACAACTAAAATTACTGCAGACTGCTGCTGTACAGGTTTTACAAAAACACAGCCACGATAATCGTGCCAGGTGCACCACTGTGGGTTTTAATGCAGCTCTTGAGAACTAGAACCACTCAGAAAAAATTAAGTAACAGATTAAACACTGATTTTTTTCACCAACAATTTGGCAAGGTTCAGAAAGCTGTAACCAGCACGTTTAGGAAAAGGTGGTGATTGTAAGAGAAAGAATCAAATCAGTGATTGCTTGGTCTAATCTAAAACCACTCCAGTTTACTACACTAAAAGGAATTTCATAAAGTAGCTCATGAAGTGCATGAAACCAAGTTTAATTACAATGTGCATGTGAAAGAAAGTAATCTACAGATAATTCACCTGAAACAATTCTTTTTTCTTCAACAGTATAGGCAAATTTTTAATTTCATGTGTATACATAAATATACTTACGTTTCAACAAACTTCCCATTAAATACCAGTCTGGAAAGTTACCAGCTTGCACACTTGCTGGGAAGACAGTGGAGTCAAAAGCCATGCATTTAGTTTGAAAAAGTAGATTTTTGTAATTTCAGTCCGTAAGTAAGAAATTACACACTCCTAAAAATATTAAGAGACTGAGAAAGACTCGGCAGTCAACCCTTGAGATGTTTCCTCCAATTAACTCACCCTCCAAAGGTAGTCTAATCCTATTAATTCCAGATCATCCATCATATAGGCTCGTCTCTTTGCTACTAGCTTTCCTTCTCGACAGTTCACAGCTTTGAAGAAACGTTCAAAACATTTCATTCCATTTTCTGTTAATAGGGAAGGATCCAGCTGAAGCACATTATTTTCAAAGAAGTCCTTATTAATGTCAGGGTCTAAGTCTGGTTCATCCCCCATTAGTTTGGAATACCATTTAAAACAGGCTTCGCGATCACAAAGATAAACCGCATTTTCAGCTAAACACTTCCATATTTGCTTCGCCTGAGGGGCACAGAGCCACAGCTGACCATCCTTCAATAAAAATCTTGAGCAAAACAAAGAGACAATTAACAGCACTGTCTAATAGACATCCAGAGTGTAATACAATTCAGTAAAAAGCACAGGCACAAAGGTGAATATGCATATTGTTCATTTATATATCGTAAGTATGATCCTGAAAACTTTTATTTGCATCAACATTCCACTCATAATTAGCCCCATGATTTCTTAGTTTGGATAGATCAGGACCTTGTATTCCAAACAAAAAAGGAATTCAGAAAAAAATGTTTTTCACAAAAATACCAAGCATTGTTTACATTTTATATACAAAGGAATGCACATTTCTTAAGAGAATAAATTAATTATGCAATCATTCACCATGTTTTAACACTTGCTTTAGCAAAATTGCAAAAAAAGTATCAATTCTATGGGGTAGAGCCAGAAGCAGAAGTCAATGAACTGGAAATTTTTCCTTTTATTCAAGCAAGTTTTTCATTTGTGTTAAATTATTATGAAAGCATTATTAAGAACTTCAATTCTGAGTGTCAACACTAAGGATGCTTCAGGAGGAGCAAATTATAAAGTTCTTTAGAATAATTTTTCTGATTTGAAATCTTTTCCACGTAAAAGAAATCAGGGACTAAGTTATGACACTGCTTTGCAGAAATTGCTACATACATATACCACATTGACAGCCACAGGACAATAAATTCCTGTACATCAACTAATAGTGAACTTAAATATCAGGAAGTTAAAATTTTTTACATGCAGGAGTGATAAATTAGGTCTGCTATCCATATGCTAATGTACTATTTCATCAAGCAGTTAATACTTCAACTTATTTCATTAACAGTCTTGGTAAAAATTTAAAAATTAAACAAAACAATTCTCCCCTAGAAAACAAGTAAAAAAATACTTCAGAAGTTGACAGCTCAAGCATTTATACTCATCTAAAAAAAACGTTAAAAACAAGTAAGAAAAAGTTGAGACAGACTTAGCCTAAAAAGCATCAATATCTGCTCTATGATGAGCAGAGATCCTTTGTTTTCTTATTTTACTCAAACAGCAGGTGGCCAAAAGTCATCCAGAATAATTTTATTCCACTCTCTTTCTAGGGCTCAGTTGCTGACAATGCAACATCGGTGACTGACAAAAGTGTATGTCAGGTTATGATCATGGATTTAAATTTGGTGTGGTACAACAAATAAGGACACATGGCCATATCTCTACTCGGAGTATTTTATATTTTCAGCAAAGTTACCCCAATATTTACACAACTGTATCCACCTGCACATTGTATTGAAGTCAGCAGGGCTCTGCACATAGTAAAAAAACCATACAAATCTGAGTGCAGAATGAGAGTCCTGGATTGCAAAGATCCTAATAAACTGTATTTGAATATTCCAACAGTAGCTTAGAAGCCCTCTGGGAAAAAAAATCCAAACCAAAACAAAAACATTCAGTGTGTTTTTGCACCTGAGTTTTGAAAGAAGCTAAACACAACAACTTAAAGCTACAGAAGACAAATAAATGCAGAGTTTCTTTTTCTTTTAAGTATTCAAAGTATTCTTTGAAGTTAAACAAATATTCAAGTAAAAACTAACCTTAAGAAGTTAAGCCGCTCCTGTACTTCCTGCACGTGACTGTATCTGCTTCCTGGTCTTACAGTTTGAGGATCATATTCCCCATGCTCTGCAAACAGAAATTTTTATCAGACCAGACACTCAGAAAAGGCATGCTGACTCCACAAGGCAGGATGTGGCTTACGACTTGTTATTCTGAATATAATCAAAACCACTCAAACACCAGTAAATTTTCAGCAAGGTGTATGAAAAGAGTTTTCAGCAGCTCCTTTGCATCCTAAATTAAAACAAGTATAGGCAAGGACTATCGAAGTCTGTAATCAAATCAACAAACAATTATGTGCAGATGTACGTGTTCATCATTCAGTAAAATGAAACTACTACAGAACAACTGAGAGCCTGCATTTTATTTATTCAAAACAATTTTTCCTAATTTGAAGTAGTCAGTTTGAAGTCAGCTGTCAGTTCAAAATAAAAGTCTATCAAGCATATAATTCAGATTATCTAGTGTTTTTTTTTCTCATGATGCTTTATTTTCATTACAGAACATCCTTTCCAAAATTTCAGTTTTCCATTTTTAGGCTTATTTCTCTCCAGAGGAAATAATTAGTCCATTTCTTTAACACCTTTGTAAGTAGCTCTGTACACAACATCACCCAGAGGAAGAAAGTATAAGATAACTTTATCTGATGCAAGTTTCCAAATACAAACCCCAAACACCTGTAAAACTGACAAGCTTAAAACAGAAGAAATAATTTGAAAGTAAAGGAAGAACTCAACCTTCTACCTGCATTCTGTAAAATCTCAGCATAATATTTTGCTTAACAAAGAGCTGTCTGTTTCACAGGAACATAGGTTTTGGTGTGGTTTTGTTTGGTGATTGGTTGGTTGGTTGGGTTTTTTTAATTAGAGAGATACAACCTACATCTCTACACTTACTGCCTTCACCTGTACCAGCAGTATTTCACCATGACACATGTTCATTATGACAGCTCCATTATAAACTAATTAATGCTGTATTTCTTACTTGCAAAGGTGTACAGATAGCCTTTAGCTAAAATGACCCACTGTGGCAGACTGTACCATGACAACATCAAGACTAACACCAACATTTATTTCAGATCTGAAAATCAGTATCTCCTGTCNAGGAGTACAGAATGCAACAGCAGCTGTCTCATCTCACGGAGGACTTTGCACAGTTGGAGAAAAGGGTGAGTTCAGCAGNAGAAGGGAAAAAAAACCCCAAACCAAACCAGACTAACAGCTGAAGTGCATCAGTGTTTCAAAATTAAGAGAAAAATCATTTTCATAAATAGTGCTCTCTGTATACAAGTGCAAAAGCTACATTACCTTAAAAATCAAATAAAAGGAGAAACAGAAGACTAGTAATTAACTGATGTCTGCAAAACTGGAGGTGTTATGTCCACTAGAAATCCGTCAAAATTTTAAATTACAACCCTAATGATGTAATAATAAACGGGCAATTATCAAAAGAAGAGATGCAAAAAAAAATCTGAAGAAAGAATATAAATGCATCCAAACAAAAACTATTTTGGTATTTGAAGTGCTGTGGCTCCAGAATAAGAAACAATTAGGGCAGATAAGCAGATTGCAGAGAAATCTGCTGGGGATTTTGGTTGGATTTTTTGTTTGGTTTTGTTTTTTGGAGAGGGAGGTGGTGGTGGTGTTCATTTGTTTTCACTATGAGGACTATCTGGGATTTTTTTCTTGACTGGAATTTAATTCACAGACACAATGTCAACACTGGCAATGACAGAAGAACTCAAGTATTCCAAGCCAGCCAGTTGCCCAAAGGCAATATGGATGCACTTCAGAATTCTGAAACATTCTGAAATACAAAAAAATTCTGTCTCCCTCAATATTCTCTATATCAGAATCTTTCTACATCTGCCACATTAATTTTCTAATCTGTGCATCCCACAGCAAGTCCAAGTTGATCCTTAAAAATTCATTGTACATAGTGGAGTGGAAGAATCAACAGAGGAATTATGGATCAAAAAATGGCTGGTCAAAAATTTGAGTCTAATTAGTGATAAATACACACAGAAGATCATAATAATTACATTTCATTATCAATTTGGATTTTTTTATTACTTCAGAAAAACAGAAGATAAAGAAGTGACTAGCAATCTTAATATTTTCAAAAGGTCTTTGATAAATC
>WEIV01024264.1:0-45105 GCA_013390005.1 Calyptomena viridis
TATTGAGGCCATGCAGTTGAGAATGCAATTGCACTGGGCAGGGCGATTCCAGGATGGAGGATCACCNTAACACTGCTTCCTCCTTTGAAAACTCATGTAGAATTAGTCTCGAGGAGAAAAGACAATGCAGAAAGAACCGTGCCTCATCAATATCACCTAAGGAGACTTTTAGCTGTGCCTTTTGTACCCGGACCTGTCTATCCCGTATTGACCTTTTTAGCCATCAGCGCGCTTGTAGCAAGCGCGTGTAGAGCCGTTCCAATATCTTCATTTGCCAAGCTTAGCCATGATCATCATGATGATGACACCAATAAGTAATAGGCCTATCAGGTGTTTGTCTATTTATGCCATGAACCCTTTTACTTACTAATGTTTTCTTTCCTATTTGAGTTTATTTGTATTTTGTATATCTGAGACACTGAACAGAGTAACACTCCATTAATTTCTTCCTGCAAACACATGTACTCAATCTGAACTTCTGGTGAAGACTGTACAGTGAGTTTTGTCTGCGTCTTATAGTTTTAAAAGGTGCTATTTCATGATTTAGTTTTTTTTCCAACCACCATTTTTGTCATACAATCTTCTTATTGTAAACTTATACTTTGTACCAAAATTTTTCTTTGTAAGCTTAATTATTCTCAATAGTGTATGTGGAAATGCAGTTTCAGTCTAGTTTATGTATATATTCTGCATCACAAGTGTTCAACATTAGCTGTTAAGGAGGATACTGAGGTTCTTTGTCTACCAAAATTTAGTTGCACAGTTGTAGAATTTAAAGAAGACCCTAGAAATTTTGAGTCTTCCTAGGCTATGCAATACCTCTGTGAAGATTTTGATTATCTAAGTTTTGAATGTGGTCTTCAAGACTCTTTTTATTCCAGGAGTCCAAGTCTTTAATGATAAAAACCCTACAATCCTTTCCTTACACTTTTTTCACAGGTTTTCATTTGATTTTGCTATGTCATAATATGAACACTCTTAGGATCATAAGACAGTTCAATTTACCAGGAGGTTTACATGAGGAGGCTGCAAATCCAAACTCTTGTACGTGACATGTTAGCACCTGAGGTCAGATCAGGTTACTCAACTTTTGATCCATTTGGTCCTTAAAAACACCAAAGATGGAGACTTCACAACATCTCTGCACAGCCTGTTTCATTGCTTGACTGTCCATTTGCAGTAATTTCAGTTTATGTCTATTGCACCTTGTCCTACTACCACAGAGCTCTGTGAAGAGCAACTCCATTGTCTTGATGACTTCATCGTTGCTTTGCAGATTAAAGCCATCTCTTCTCCAGTCTGAACCATCCCAACTCCTTCAGCCTCTCTTCACAAAGTGTTACAGCTCCTGATCACACTGCTGACTCTCTGCTGAACTTGCTCTAACTAACCAATGCCTTTTATTGACTGAAGGGTCAAAAAATTTACACTAGGCTCCAGATACAGTCTCACAAGTGCCGAAGAGAAAAGTATAATCACTTCCCTTTGACTGTTTAGTCAAGTCCTGTTAATACAATTCAGAAGGCTCTTGGTCTTCTGTGCTGCATAGGCACAATACTGGCTTGTGCCCAGTTTAGGTCTTTCTCAGCAGAGCTGCTTCCCTGATAGTTCAATCCCAGCCTCTATTACTCTGTGAGAGCTCCTTCTACCCCAGTGCAGGACTCGTCATTTATCTTTGTGGAATTTCATGAGCAAAGTTAACCAAATTTTTCCTTATACTTAGATTATTTTATTGCTCTTTTAGTTTATGATCTTTTGAGGATCTCTTTAAGAGAGACCATTGGACTGAGATGCACAGGATTCAAACAGGTAAATGATGTCAGTATCTCTGAGCTGACTGCAACACTACATTTGAGTAATATGCACGGTAATGTGGCCTTTCTAAAGCAATCACAGAACTTCTTGACCCAAAATAGTAACTGTGCTCTGTACAACATATATTTGTTCTCCATTTCAGCTTTATGATGAATCATTACAAAGAAGATTCACTAACACATAGTGAAGTCCAGAAAATGATTCCTAGTTAATTATTAAAAAAATTAAAGCAGATAAATTAAATTAATTTAAATATTTCATGGGATCAGGCAAAATCATGACCTTGTGGTCACATTTTCTAAAATTATTTGTTAAAAAAATGGAAACTTACTATTCATATCATAGAGATTGTCACTTTTTTTAAAAGCCATTTTGGTTTAGTAGCAGCACTTTTCATTCTTAAATCAGATTTTATATTTGCTGTAGTTTATGCTTTGTGGTACAACTAGCTATTAAATCTGGCTTTATCTGTTCTATAGCAATATCATCCAATGGTGTTCTTGTTTCTTGAGAAGTATCATTTTTACCACATGTAATACCACATGTAGTTTTACTGGCAGTTTTATTACATTTTATAACTTTCTATCTAAAGCTTTATGATTCATCTTAATATCTCTGGATATCAGTAATAGCATCCTATAGAACTAGCTTGGATATTTTTATTTACATGTCTGTGTTACAATGGTGGTATCCTCTGAAGTAATAACACGAGAATCTCTGACTCAGTGAAATCAGGTTTCACAGATATTTTATAATACAGTGTCACTATATCAGTTAACTAATCCAATGATTTTTCCTACCTAGGAAACCACTTATTATTAGAAAACACCTGTTATTATATTAAAATACCTGTGTATTTTTCTGAAAATGTTGATTTGTAGAACACAGTTAAACTGTATGAAAAGAACGCTAAAAATCTGAACTTTATCACAGTGAGTATATATAAAAGGTGACAAAACTGACCCTATTTTTTGTAGTATAACAACACTGTTCTTTTTATAACTTATCTTTGTCATAACTACTATAAATACACCTGAACTGATC
The DNA here is from genome assembly GCA_013390005.1 of Calyptomena viridis. NCBI lineage: Eukaryota > Metazoa > Chordata > Aves > Passeriformes > Eurylaimidae > Calyptomena > Calyptomena viridis. Next base: position 2,860 of record WEIV01024264.1, read on the forward strand.
ACAAAGAAAGTAGTACATATGAGTATAGATATATGTATTGCTGGCAGTCTTTAAGCTTAGTGTGCCATCTGTAATAATACACTGCGCTTGAATTACAAGTGAAATATTCCCTTGCACTTTCATCATATTATATTGGTATTTATACTATGAGAGAGTTGGCTAGTTTTCTCAGCATCACTGTTCAAAAAGATGGCAATATTTCTTAATTCATATGAGTTTTTTAATTCCACTTACTCTTTTAAAATTAATTTTAATATTCTCAAATACTGTTGTCAAATATGGCTCTGGTTCAAATTAAAGGAAGTAAATAGGAAGATTCCATAGATTTCAAAATCCTTTGGATCAGATCACATCTGAAAATCAATGAAACACCATTTCCAAAAGATAAAGATTTTTAGTGCAATCTGAGGACATTACTGAAACATCCTGAAAACAACTCAAAATTCAATTTATTTTCTGTGTTTGATGTTGGCTTCCTATACTTTAAGCGGATAACAGAGAACTAGTACAGATAGCTTGCACTTCTGTTTGTGATATTTTTGACACCTACCATAAGTTACTGAAAATGCTACCTCAGAGTGTGATGCTGTTATGTTGTTTTTTTCATTTACAGGAGTTATTTTCAAAATGTTATATAAAATGAGTATTTAATAGAGATATACTTTTACCTCATGTTACTTCAGCTTTCCACGTGCCCTTTTTCAGACACAGTAAGAGGGATTTTAAGTAATACAAGCAACAACCAAAAAACATGGACAATCACAGAATCACAAAGAATCACAGAATATTGAGTTGGAAGGGACACGCAAGGATCATCAAGTCTAACTCTTAAGCAAATATCTCATACAAGGATCAAACCCACAATCCTGGCATTATTAGCACCATACTCTAACCAAACAAAATACATATATATGTGCACATATAAACACACATATAAGAATACATGCATTCACACATCTAAAAATAATACTTTATTGGAGCAATTTGCCCACTGTACTTAAAATGGACAATGTTATATCATTCATTAAATCATACATTCCAAATGAAAGGAAACACAATGGTCTCATTATAATATCAATGTTAGTTTTGATAATAACTAATTAAAATAAACTAGCATACACATGCAGAAATTGTGTCATAGCTATTTCATATTTTATACTAGTGCTGCTTGTTCTTGGCCATTGATATTCTGTTTTAATTTTTGTCCATCAGCAAAGTACAATATTGACGTACTGACATCTTAAGTTAAAATAAAAGAATTTATAATTAGAATCAAATAAAGCTAATAATAACAGTGTAAAATAACATAATGCACCTAACATAAATATAATGTAATGTAACATAACACAATGTATAATAAACATGTTCTCAAGACTTTATAGGAACACATTTTGCAGGTCTGTGCAAGGAAAGGTTTGTTTTGAACTATGGCAGCTCTCTGTAAAACAAAGGAAATAATGTTGATTTTTAGTGTCAAGAACATGAAGACTTTTAGATCAGTGTTTAAGGAGCAAAAATTGGGAAATGGGCAATGACATGCACTGCTTTTACCTGAAAAAAAAAAAAAGGTTATCACTTAGAACTGTCATCATCTCTTTTCAACTATAGATTTTAGTGAATCTCCTCAGATATGGTTGTAGGATAGTTAAGATTGAATTTATAACTGACGAGTTCATTCACTGATATGAATTTGATCTCAGTCTGTTGTAGTCACATAGCTGTTGTATTACAGCATTTGGAAGTTAGAGAAGTTTTAGACCAGCTACAAGAAGACAGAAAATACAAGATATTATTATCAGGAGTATAGCGTACCAATAATACCTGATTCAACATCGACCCTTCCTGTTAACAAATAACACTTTATTAAACAACGTTGAATTGGCAAGGGTTAGTCAACGCTGACTTAGTGCTCTGTGTAACCTAGCACTGGGATCTCAGTGACAAATTTTCACTGTTTTCAAGCCACAGCCTAGTGGATTACACTGAACAATTTTATTTTTGGACGAGAAAGCGGATCTGATATTTTGTTCCACATTCAACCTCTGCATTAGACCTTTTATGTCTTCTACAGAATGACTTCTGTATATGTAAAATCATCATAGATAACAAAATATGGTTTTTAGTCACTGCCACTTAACATTTTATTTCAACCACACACTTCACATAAACATATTTCAAGAGTGACTTCACATATTTCAAGTTATACTTCAATTAACATTTCCAATGTTTCTAAATTTTTTAGCATTTTAAATATCACAAATTCGTATTTGCTAATTCTCTCACCAGAGGGGAAACTTAATGAATTGTGTGTAACATTTGTTCACTTTAATTAAGTGTAGCAAATTTTTATTGTTGTATTGACAATGGGTACTTGTTGATGATCTCTGTTTTAAACTAGATTTTTCATTCAGTATAAACTTTAAAAATTCAGCTGATTACTCATGACTATTTCTCTAGACAAGAAGATACATATTTTTTAATATTTTTATCTCTCATAAAAAACTGTACTTGCTAATATCATTTTGCTGCTTTGACTAATCTGTTTTTGACTTCTGTAGATACCGGTTTCACCAGCTATAAATAAAGAATGAAAAAGAAGCCTACAGAGAAAAATTGTAGATCTTGGCAACATGGGTTTTTCATAAGTTTGTGACAAACTCAATTTGACTACAGAAAACTCAATCCTGCTGAAATAAATGAGAGTTTTTCTTTTGATCCTAATAAGGATAAAAGAATACTTCCAGAAATATGGACCTGTGCTTATTATTTTTTTCTGCGTTGCTCTCACTGCCTTACATTATTGACTTTTGTTTTCGTATAAATATCTTGCCACAAGAAAAGTGAAAGAAACAATCTAACACCCCTCCTGTTCTCTTCCTAGTCTAAATTCCTCTTGCTTTTGTCACACATATGCAGTCTAACCTTGGTGAGGTGGAAATATGAAACACATTTGGAAACAAATGGTACAGGATGCTGAGGCCATAGCACAGATATTTCTTTCTGCTACTCCTCACTTACTTTTTTTCATCTGCTGCTCCTTACTTTCATCACCTCTTCTGCTTCAATGTGAGTCACTCATGAATTTTTGTCCCTCAGGGGAGGCACTGCTGTGGTGTGGGTCACCCAAGGGCTGCAGTCCCTCAGGGAAGCACTGTTTCACCATGCAGGAATGGCACAAAGTGGCTCATGTCTTCCTCCCTTAGAGAACACCCTGCAGTCCTTGCCACTGAAACCCTCCTTTTATGTTCAATACAATATTGTTGGCTATTTTCAACTGCTTAATAGCTGAGGCAACCCAATCATATCATCCTTTTATTGGGAAAGGAAAAGGAAAACACAAGCTACTTCTTTATTTTCTTCTGGAACACTGACACTTTGAAAACATAATTAATCAAACTTCTCATGCAAAACCTATTTGTTGGGTTGAGTTGAAAACTGTTTACATCACATGGTTTTCTATATAAAATACTGTAGACAGTTTCTAAACACATATTTTCCCTTCACACTATAGGCTACTGAAATCCTAGGGAAGTATTTTTATACCTATCACCCATGAAGAACATGAGAAACAAATGCATATAATGTTTATATGTGCAAACATACACCTCTTACAATCATCTGCTTAATATTAGAGAAAACTAAATTATTTCTATATGGGATCTATAAATACTTTTACTAGAACCATGTGGAAGCAGGTATGCATTTTGCTTAAGGCTATGGGACTCTTAAAACCACACAAGGAATGTGGTTAGACTAATTGAGACCACTGACAAGCGTGTAGCAGTGGGTTAAAATTGAGAGACTAAAACTGTTGCTGCCCTTAGCACTCCTCTGTGCCCTCCTGACCGATGTTGCCTCCCTGGAGGTGAGGGTGTTTGATTTGCTTGTGAATAAGTAGAACCATCACAGTGTTCATCCTCTATTTTATGCTAAAATTACTCCAGTTTTGTTTAACTTCTGTATGACAGACTTGAAACTGAACTGATGCTGGAGTTCATTTGTGAGTCTATCAGATATGCCTACCTCAAGGGCACCTCTGTCAGTGGGACAGGAAAGATGAGTGCGGGTGGTAGAAGCTGCAGCTGATCTGTCACTTTATTTCTCTTAAGAGGCCTGAGAGCAGAAATATGTTCTTTGATGACTTTAGTTCCCTCCATCTTTCTTTCTTAGTTTCTCTATTTACCACACCAGTATTGCTCTTAGTCTACCTAGAATAGATCTTTGTGATTGGAACTTTTTTTCAGTTTTGTTTATTTGTTCGTTTGTTTCCTTGTTTGATTGTGAAGTATTTTCTACTTTCTGGTTGCTCAAAATAGAAAATAATTGAAATGTAAAGTTACTAGGAATTAATAAGGTTTCTGTGGTGGCAGACCTGAACCTAATTCATCATGTTAACATTGAAAAATTACCAAGATAAGACTGAAATATAATTCAATATATTGTTCTGAATAAACAGGGGATTTGAGTAGCAAGAAAAGTTAACAAATACACATTTTAAGAGTTAATTTCATATAATGGCTAGTAAAAGTTATGATCACAGTCTCCCTCAGATGCACTTGGTACTTACAAGAACATTATGCAATTTTAGTTCACCATACTGAGCTTAGTTTCCTGGGCTGCACACAATGTTAGTAACATTTCCAACATAAAACTTTACTTTAGTAAAACATGAACAGACAGAATAGAATCTCCCTGGTTCTCAAAAGAAAGTAGAGACTGCATTTCTAAAATGCCATGTAATTCCTACTCAGAGCCACTCATGAACAGTAAGGGCAATTTAATTATCTAAATAGTAATTAGGAAATTAAATTGAGTTGAAGGCTTACAGTTCTTTGAGACTTGGAAAATATGGAAAAAAAGTCAAAGGCTTATGTCTTATCATATCATAAGGGGTATGTGGTAGCATAAAATACTTCTGCTGGGATGAAAAAATTTATGTTTCATATAAGTGCAGAAAAATTTGAGGAGAGAAGCTAGTAAAAGGAACTTCAGATTATATAATCCTAAAGCAATCGTAAGCAAAACCCAAAATGTTGTTCAGAAACACCTTTAACTCCAGCTCCATAAAAACCAGTTACTTATCCTGTATACATTGGATCATTGAAACTTGAATAATGTTTATTTGCATAACAGTAAGGAAGGAAGAGTCTTATTTAGGAAGAATCTGAAATAGGACAAAAGACCGTAAGGCAGCCAGAGAGTCACAGTAAACGTAACTATGACAATGTTCTGAAGATAATGGCACACAGGAAACCTTTAATTAACATGGAATACAGTGTCAGAAATATATGGAAACAGAAATATGGTTTTGAAATTTCATCAACTCAAAAATAATTTTAATAAGGAAGGCTAGTTTGTGGCATTTATAGAATACTTCAATAACTACTAATGAAGATTATTCAACTACATATTAAACAGTGCTTATTCACTGACCAGTAATTTAAATATAGTTTTATATTTTATAACACAAATATAACAATAATTTAAAACTTTTTTCATATGCCTTCTGCAACAGTTATAATTAAATCTAATATTTGAATATGTGCTGCAACACAACTGCACCATTGAAAACAGCATTTATGTTATGTGTGATGCCTTTTGATAAATGCAGAATTTTGTGTGCTGAGATAAAGTAACTCAATATGTAACTTAAATCTAATGTACCTGAATTAATGAAACAATTATTTAAAAGTCTCAGTCATCTTCAGGACAAGCTGGTGTTCTTGAATGCTGAGTGGGAGTCACTGAAGCCAAGACCAGGAAATGTTAATTGTTTTGCATTGCGCATTTCAGGCTCATAATTGGGTTTCTGAGAGCTGATTTTGGATGAAGAAACAAATGTTTAGGATTCATGACTTCTAATTGGTGCAGGATGAAGGAACAGTAGCTGAAGTGGTATTGCAACCCGGTGACAAAACACACACCTGAGCACAGGAGAGAAAAGTTTCATTCCTTCTCAGTTCCATATCTCTCGTATCCCAAACACGCAAATTAGAGTATGTTAAACACTAGTAGACCCATTTTTTAGGTCACTGTAAAAGATAGATTTGACAGTGCAGAATACAACCCTATCAGATAGTCCCTGTGCTCATGGCAAAGTTGTGCTGGTGGGACAGGAAGTATGTCTCTGTAAGAAGAGGTCAGGAGATGCACCATGACGGTTTCGGTCTATTTCAGGCAGCTCTGCAATGACCTTCCCACAGGACACAGCTGAGTCTGTCCGTGAAGCTGCTGAGTGGTTGACCCAGAGACTAGCTCTGTTGGTTAGATTCTGGTACTGATAACACCAAGATTGTGGGCTCAGTGGGTCACTCACTTAAGAGTTGTACTTGATGATCTTAGGGGTCCCTTTCAACTCAGAATGTTCTGTGATACCATGATATTTAAGAAAGATCAAAAATCCACATAGATAGTAGTGACCAAATGAAAAAAAAAAACCAACTGTGAGAAACAATCTTGTAAGCACTAACATCAGAGTATAAGAGAGGGCAGGAGGAACTTCAGGTGCTGGAGCAAATATTCCTCTGCCACTTGTGGTCACAAATGTGCCAGAGCAGACACTACAGTCCACGAAGCAAAGGTTTGGGTTGGAAGGGACCTGCAGCAAACCTCTTTGCTGGGTGCTTTTAGTGTAATGTTTCTGACTAGATTGCATGTCACCCCTTAAACTTTTGCCAAAATGCTTATTTTCTCACTAAGTTAAAAGAAGTTCTCTTAGGAAAATGCTCATAGTGTCCTCTCTTTATGTAATTCAAGGTATCAAAGAACCACTAACTTTGCAAGAATTCTCATAGACAAAATTGCTTGGAGCCTTAAATATATGTAAGCCACCCAGGGAGCATGTGGCTTAGACCCGAAGTGTTATAAAAGTCCATGTTCTAAAAGTGCAATTCCACCAAAAATTATACATTTAATAAGATCAGAAATGCAACTGTGAAAAGAAGACTAATAAAGCATTTTGCATTATAATAACCAAGTTTTATACATGGAAATGGAATATATCGTTCCTTTTTTTTTAAATTTCTGTCTATACAGAAAGGATTACAGTAAAAGTTTTCACAGCTTCCTCATCCCCAGTTTTGCAAATTTACCATTCTGTTTATTCATTCCAATAGAGGAATTAGGTATGTACAAATTAGGTGTAACTGGCTAGAATCTTTACATTATTCATGGAGAGACTCAAGTACTCTAATGTCTTGAACTGGAAATACCGATTATACAATGCATTACATTTTGGTCCAGTATAGTTTTGCAAGGTTAAACCTTCAGATCAGGATCTCCAATAAATTTTGCATAATATAAATTAAAATATCATAAAATAAGTACAAAATGATGTAAAAATCCATATCTGGATAGTGCTTTTAAGTTGTTCTTAATCAAAGAATTATTTAGCTGGGGTCATGTAAAGCTTTGCATTTGGAGAAGTGTACAGGGGAAACACAGGTTTGTTCAGTACATAAATGATGAAGTAGAGAGTAAGATTATTAAGGTTGCAAATAATAACAGTCTGAGGGGAGAACAAACACAAGAGAAAGTTTTAAATTCTAATCCTATCTTCATAAATAGAAGTTATATTCTTAAAACCTTTATACTATATACTATATACTAACTGAAACGGTGTCCCTCAAGATAACATATTTAAGTTGCCCAGTAGATGAGGTTTTCAGCAACCTGACCTAGTGAAAGGTGTCCCTACCCCTGATGGTGATTGGAACTAGATGATTTTAAATGTTCTTTTTGACCCAAACAATTCTATAATTCTAAACTAGAAGAAGTAACAGTCTACATAGAGATTAATTAACTATCTAGGTAGGTGTTCTGTAGAAAAGGAGTCTAAATATTTAATAGACTACTTTAGAATAGACTATTATAGTTGGAAGTGTTAAAAAGTAGTTAAAAGTAGTTAAATAAATATTTTATTTAGTTAGATTAGAAGCAGACCAATGTAGCACTGTCTGTGAGTTAAGAATTTATGACAGGTAGTTAGNTGATGCAGCTTTGAATCATTCCTACATATTCTCTATCTCTGCATACCAGCAAGAACAGATTAGCCCCTCCCTCTACCCTTCCTCTCTTCTGCAGAAACTGCAGAGAGCAATGAGGTCACCGCTCAGCCTCCTTTTCTCCAAACCAGACACACCCAAAGTCCTTTTCACTAGTCACAGGACATTCTTTCCAGCCTTTTCCCTAGCTTTGTTGCTTTCCCCTCGATACAGTCAAGTACTTTCCTGAACTGTTGGGCCCAGAGCTGCACACAGTGCTCATGGTGTGGCTGCACCAATGCTGAATAGAGCAGGACAATCACCTCTGTCCACCAGCTGGTGATGCTGTGTTTGATGCACCCCAGGACAGATTTGCCTTCTGGGCTGTCAGGGCACACTGCTGGCTCACACTGAGCCTGCTGCTGAGCAGCAGCCCCAGATCCCTTTCTGCAGGGCTGATTTCCAGATATTCTTCTCCCATTTTCTTTTTCTGCCTAATCTAGGCCTAATCTTCTGTCCTATGTGCAGAATCCAGCATTTGGTCTAGTTAAATTTCATCCCATTAATCATTATCCACTGCTCCAGTCTATCTAGATCTTTCTGCAAGGTCTCTTGTTCCTCAAGAGAGACAACAGCACCTGTCAGTTTGGTATCATCAGCAGACTTGCTAATGGTGCAATCAACTCTTGCATCCAGCTCATTGATGAGTACATTGTACAGAAATGGCCCTAGAATTGATCCCTGAGGAACATCACTGGTGGTTCATCCCTAGACAAATGTAACAACCAATTAACCAAATCCAAATGCCTAAAACCAGTTTCTTTACCTCAATTAATACCAGCAAGCTATGTGGTATTTTTCCAAAATGAAAGTTTTCATTATCGAGCTTTTATCTAACTTCCAGTCAAAATCTCTTCACTATCCTACAGGCAGGGGCCTAGATTAGCTTAGTCCTGTCAAAAGCTCAACATTCTCAGAAAAGTCAGGAGAAACTGTGTTTCCTCCCTGTTAGGATATTGCCAGAATCTGCTTCTTTGGAAAAGTATATGGATTTTGATAGCATTTAGCTCTATTTTCAGGTTATAAATGTGCTGGCATGTCTGACATCATTCAGTGAGCATTGGCTGCTGGCAATAATAAATGGATGAGAGACAGTACAAAATAATTTTGATACAAAAGACTGACGATGGATTCATGGTACCTAATGTTCCAAATTAAATGGCTCAAAATGAAATATTAACGTGAAATGCTGCCTCTATTAATTTCTCAGGACAAGCTGCAGTTGCAGCTGTTTCTAACTGACAGCTGGAAATTATATCACTTCTTTGTGGGAGAACTTCCTGTTGTACAGGCATGATGGTGTTCATTAGGAAAGATGGTACAAGGTCCCCAGGTTCAAAACTAAGTCCTGAAATGTTTAAAGTGTTGGTCTGAACATCAGAAAACTGTTTGGTAAAGACAGGAACATATGGAGGTGGAGTGGAGGCAGGGAAGGAGTGGAATCTACTCAGCACAATTCAGAAGTTTTTTCTTTCTGTATGGAAAAGATTCAATTCCTGGTTTGTCTAAGGATAAGCCACAGAAACCTTTTAGTGGAAAGATCAAGGAAAAAGAAAATTAAGATTTTCAGTGATAGTAAAAGTCAAAATAATTTTCTAATTTAGAATCAGACAGCTAATGTTACACTCAAAATCTTGTTATTTGCAAAAGAGAATATGTTGTGTATATGGAGTGAAGAATTTATGGTTTATTTAAATTCTTTAATCAAAATACAGCAGCTTTTCAATTCCAACAATACTAATAGACCAAATTAATATAGAAAAGCCACATAAGTAAAAATTTTTATACATTACATGTGAAGAAAAATAACACGGGTACCCCAAAATACCAGGCATTAGAAGGATTTAGGACAATTAATTTTTCAAAGGTGAGAACACTGAACATAACAGTGCATAAACCAGGCATGAAAGAATGCAAAGCTTTTTCCCTCTCTGGGCCTTCCTAATGCCTTTCCTGGGCCCTTGTCACGGGGCCTCCAAGGTTGTCTCTGAAAAAGTTTTATTTTCAGGGAGTTAACTCGTCTGCAAGGCAGGAGAAGGAGAAACATCAAGTATCTATGGAGAGAGATTCCTTTCAGGCAGCAAATGCCTTCATGAGTACAGAAATTTCTTATCTCCTCAAATTAAATCTTGTGAAAAAGGTTTCTATTTCTCCATTTCATTACCAATAAAATCCTGTTGTTATGCTCATCTTCCCAAAGTTTCCACGTTCATCAAACAGATTGGAACTGGAGAGTTTTATGACAAGTCAAAACCATTTCAGTGTTGTTGATAAAAAGTGATATTATGTCCTGGTATTAATTTATTTTTAATTTATGGGTTCTTTTTCTAAACACTACCTCTCTCTGTTCCTTCTGGTCACTGGTTTCTCAGATAATCAGGCGCTTTTTTTATCTTAACAGTGGGTTTGTATGGTGCTCAAAGCTGAACTTTCTGATAATGACCAGTGACTGATGACAGTGATCCGTGTTTATAGTTTGATCTCTATCTGGCATCTGTGCTCTTCCACAGCACATTTTGTTATAAGGTCACACCTATACTCTTCTACAGCACATTTCATTCTGAGATCACAGACAGTTCAATCCAGACAGAACAATTACTTGGCTTTCCTGCAAGCTAAAACTAAACTAAACTATATTTTGCAGCTAGCTGACTGTTAAAACTTGTTAAAATCAGCTCAGGCCAAGACAAGCCAAAGGAAATCCTGAAACCTGTGCTGTCAGGACAATATAAAGCCTTAGAGCTCGATGGGGCTACACTGGCAGTTGTATAACATGTGCTTCAAGAAACTTGGTATACTCTAGAATATGGGAGAAAATTATATTTTCTAGTCTTCAAGCATGAGGTGCATAGAATTTGTCTGTGCTCAAAAGTAGGAGGAATAAGTGTCCAATGTAAAATGTTTTGATAACAGATTTAGGATGATAGGATCAAAATAATTCATGAAATTGACTTCACAATATTACCTGAATCTAAACTCCCTGCTCAAAACAAGTTCAGGTATGAGATCACTAAGGGTGCTCAAGGCTTTATGCATTTTGGAATACAGTATACAGAATGGGATATACAAAATCATATGACGTCAGGAGAGAAGATGTCTAAAACGTTTAAGGTGAATTACCCTCTGAAAGTATCTGCCTTTCGTGATTACAGGAGAACCTTAGGTCATTGACTAAGACTACGTGCCTGATCTGTTCACAGCTTAAGATGAGTACTAACTTTTGCAGACCTTTTTTTCGTCTTCTCATTTAGCACTTTTATTTTGTTTTCTGAAAAACAATCTGTTTTATCAATGCTTCCCAAAAAACATTTTTTCTCATTCTCATCTATACCACAAAAATGCAGATCTTCTTGGCATATGAATCTAATGTGGTCCATATGCATCAAGCCCATCATTCAATTGCTGTACAATTGGCTTATTTATTTAAATGGCTTAGTAAATGCACGGTGGGATCAATTCTAATTTTTGGTCAAAATACATACATCCCCTCCATCTCTGGGCATCACCACTTAGTCTCAAACTTTGTCTTTATTTTTCCTGTGTCCAGGTTCTTCATTTGCATTACAACTAACACCCATTTTAAAAGATACTGTTCATGTGGAAAAAATACAAAAATATATTGAATTTCTCCTAAGCGAACTTTTACAGAAAATCTTGAAGAAATGACACCAAGCCATTCTGGCATGTGCTAGATTTTCTTCCATAGGGAGGATTACATATCTCCAGGTTCTTAAATGGTTCTTAAATGGGAAAGAGTTTGCAGGACAGACTGTGTAATTTTTTTTTGTAGTCTTGCGTAATGAGTGTTCAATCATGTACCACTTAGCTTCAAAAAAAAGAAAAATAATATTTTTAAAATGGAAGCTGAAATGGTGACAGCAATACTAACAGTATTAGTACACAGTAGTTTACATATGCACACTTCAACTGTGAGAAGTAAAAAATTAAGATTTTTTCAAATACTATTCTAGAAGAGTAGTCAACTCATCATGATAGACTAAGAAGTATTCAGCCCTATCTACACTATAGTTATTGAAAAGCATTATAGAAAATCGAAGACTTAGTTTAAATGTTGTTCCAAAAGAGACAGACTCGCATTTAATGATCATCATGCTTTTAGTGAAATATTACTTGACTATTGATTATTGTGAGGAGAGTAGATTTCTTCACAGAGGTGTTCATGGTAGTCTATCAGACAAATAGGAGAATAGATTTAAACAATAATGCTTTCCTTATTTCTACAGTATTTGTTTTCTGGTTAATCAAGGTGCTTCTTTAATCTTTAGTTTTCCTGAATAAATTGTTGAGACAATGAGGAACACACATAATAACTACACACAGATTATTCCCTGGATGAATCTCATGGCCTACATAACTTATATATGCATGATGGGTTGACCCTCAGTGGCAGCTAAGCACCCAACCTGCCTTTCACTCACTCAAACTCACCCCACCTGGGAATGGGAAGAAAAATAAAAATAATATGCACAGAACCATGCATCAAGGTAATGACAGTTTAATTAGAAAAACAAAAGCTGTAAGCACAGGTAAAATAAGGAATTAACTTACTACTTCCCATTGGCAGACAGATGCTTACAAATTTCAAGGAAAGCAGGCCCTCTGCACATGTTGATTACTTGGGAAAACAAATAGCATGCCAAACACAGGAATGCCTCTTCCTTCATTCCACTGACTGTTACTACTCAGTAAGATGTGATATCAATTTGGTCAGTTGAGATCAGCTGTGCTGGCTATGCCCCTCCCAGTCCCTTGTGGACACCCAGTCAACTCACTTTGTGGGGGCGGAGTAGATGGGGAGAGACACAGTGAAAGTCTGGAAGGTGTGCAACCATTGTCCAGCAGTAGCCTGTTGTGTTATCAGCATTGTTTCAGCCCCAAAAGCAAAACATGGTGTAGTGGGTTGACCCTGGCTGGACATGAGTTGAGGTAGGTATGGGAGAGATCACTCACCATACACCATCACAGGCAAAACAAGCTCGAATTGCAGATATCAATTGAATTTATTACCAAGAAAATCAGAGCAAGATAATGAGAAGTAAAATAAATCTTAAAAACACCTTTCCCCCACCACTATCTCCTCCCCAAGCTCTACGTCCTCCCCACAGTGGCACAGGGAGACAGGCAGTGGGGACTACAATCAGTTTGTCACACATGGTTCCTTGACACTACTGAAGGAGAAGAGTCTTTCCCCTTTTCCAGCATGGAATCTCTCTCAAGGGAGAAAGTTTTCTGTGAACTTCTCCAACGTGAGTCCATCCTACAGGCAACAGTTCTCTATGAACTGCTCTAACAAGGGTTACTCTTCCATGGAGTGCAGTCCTTCAGGCACAGCCTACTCCAATGTGGGTCCCCCCCAGGGTCACAAATCCTACCAGGAAACCTGCTCCAGTGTGGACTTCTCTTTTCATGAGTCTGCAGGTTCCTTCCAGGAGCCTGTTTCAGCATGGGCTTCCTATGGGTTCACAGCCATCTCTTGGGCATCCACCTGCTCCAGTGTGGGTCTCCTCCATGGACTTCAAGTGGATCTCTGTACTCCTATGGTCTTACATGGGCTGCAGGAGGACAGCCTGCTCCACCATAGTCTTCAACACGAAATGCAGGGAAATCTCAGCTCTGGCACCTGGAGCACCTTCTCCCTCTCCTTCTCCACTGACCTTGGTGCCTGCAGAGTTGTTCCCATTACATATTCTTGTTCCATTCTTCTCTGGCTGCAATTATATCTGTGCAATGCCTTTTTTTTTTCTTTCTTAAATATTTTACAAAAGAGGTGTTACTGTCATTCCTAATTGGCTTGGTCTTGGCCAGTCACAGGTCCATCCTGGAGCCAGCTGTCATTGGCTCTGCTGGACATGGAGGAAACTTCTGGCAGCTTCTGGCAGAAGCCATCCTTGTAGCCCCTCCGCTACCAAAACCGGCCCACACAAATCCAATACAAATGCTACTATGCAGGCTGCTATGAAGAGAGTTAATTTCATAACTCCATTCTGCCAGACCCAGAACAGCATGTTTACAAGGGGAAATCTATAGGAGACTAGAATATTAAACTATAAGCATCACCTATAATATGTGAGAAAATTAACTTCTAGAGCATTCTTTCTTTTACATCTGCATTCAGATCACTTATTTTGTACTCAAATTCAATGCTCTAAGTCTATGTTACAAACACCAGAAATTCCTTTTCATCTTGCAAATACATGAAAACCATCATTAGATAATGAGAACACCTATAACTTTATTTAGCAAGTGTTTCTTAAGGCTGTGCTGTTTGCATCCTTAAGCACATATGAATTCTGAGACCTGAAGGAAAAAATCACATAATTCAGTTACAAGATGGTTCAAAATAGCAATTCTGATTTTTGTCTCAGTTCCTGCGTGTTATTGACTTGAGCATTACAAAGGCACAAGATTACTTGCACTGACCTTTCTGCCACTTACAATCCTGCATGACCTACTTAAATAACAACAGGAGATAGAAACAATGTATTAATTATTTTTAATTAATATAAAATATTATGTTACCTTAACAGAGATTTGTTCGTATATAGTGACAGCTCTCCGAATATTTAAACATCTGAAATGCCTATTCCACTATTACAAAATACTTTCATAATGGAATTCCTCAGGAATAATTGTGATACTGAAATTCTAGTTAAAATTTGGGCCACATTGCACTTCATTTCTTATCGAGGCACGTAAAAAGTGTAATATTTATGTATTCTATTTTATTTACGTCTCACATGGATTCGAAACTATTTAACTTTTTTTATAAAGGAAAAATATCTATAGATTCAGACAATCCGCACACTAAAAATCTCTAACTATGAATATTGTATACTGGGATTATATAGTTGCTTGAGAATAGTGATCTGCTTTAGTTTCATTTCAAAATATGACTACATAGCAGTATTTTTAACCTTCGAATATAAAAATTGTTTGGGGACATAACTTCTATTTCGACTGGATTGACAAGCTTAATGCATTGTTGTATCTGGACCTAATCCTCCTATGGCATACATAAGATGTTCAGTATCTTAAAGAATTGAAACCTTGTCATCACAAGGTGTCTTGACTCAGTAATACTGTCAAGATGTAGCCTTTTGCCTTACATTGCAGGCCAAATTTCTCCCTGAGCATGAGTAGAAGTAAGGCCCTGACTGGACATGACCTCATGCCTGTGGTTGGACAAGGAGAACCTTGTTCCCAAGCCCATTAGACGCATTATGTAAACAATATAATCTTACATACATATTCTGAAACTGCACAAGAAGAAAAGCAGACATGTTTCTGACTTCTTAGAAAGTAGACCCTCTGCCGGGTCATGAGACATCTGACTAGGCAGAGATATGTGTCCAGGTGCTCCAGGCACACTGCCTGGGGGACATGGATGCAGAGTCTGCTTTCTAGGTAATATAGGCTTAGCTGTGCTTAGAACGTTTAGAAAGCCACCACACATAAATAGCTAAATAAATGCTTAAGAAAACTTCATGGAGTCTACACTTCTCATCCTTCCCCTCTTCGTGATGACCCAGCCTCTACATCAAGATGATGTATTTAAGATGTTGTAGCTAAAATTAATTTAAAACAAAGTATGCAAACTAAATAATTATTTTATTTAACTTCTGGTAAGGCTTCAAAACAAAAGTTCAGATTAAATTTTGATTCAAAAGACTAGCACTATTTTGGATATGAATTAGGGCATTGGACCACAGAATAATAACTAAAGTTTAATTCAAGAAAAATTTTTAAGAAGTTATGGTTTAAACTATTTGATAGTTCAATTTTAGTTTGACTTCTTGCCAGAGAGAATTGCTAATAACTTTTAAACATTTAAAAGCTGTTCACTGAGATATATATGAAGTATAAGAAAGACAATAATACGATTCCCTCTGCATTCATTTACATTTGTGTGAAATTCAAGCAAAGCCAGGAACACAGAGCAGTGTATTGCTTCTTGTAGTGAACTCACAATCTCACCTTTGGACAACAATTTATCCTCACTGTAAATAGGACAGTTTTCACATATCTCCTTTTCTCAGCAGGATTACTCCTTGAGAGTTCTAATATTCTCTGTTCTGTGAGTTGAGAATTTAATCTCAAACAGACTTCAGAGAAAAGCAAAAAACCCAACCACTATCAACACAGCCAAAAAACTGCAAAACCTGGAATCTATGCTGGGAATACCCACTCCCAAGAAAATTATTATTTAGCTTTGAATGAAGATCCTGCTTATCTCCAGAAACAGAAATTCTTTAGCCAGGCTTTTAACAACTTTGCTAATAACATCTTTAAAAAGCTTTGCACTTTCAGCCTATATTTGCAATTAGCAGTCTCTCAGGCAGCCTTGAGAAAACAAGACATTTTCAGAATGCCTTCATCCTGGGGAAAGAAAAAAGTCTGGAATGACCTAATTAAGCTGCATCTCAATAGCTCAGAGGCAGGATTCTTGCCAGAAAAATGGTATGTCCTAACAGAATGTGTCAGTGTGCTTCCCCCCTACCCACTCCTTCTCTGCTTAAGCAATAGCCACTAGTGAGGTTGTGATGGCTGCATCTGGCTTAAGCTGGATTCTGGGAAGACAGATAAATTTATGGCTAGGGGCCATAAATATTGCTCAACAACTGAGATCCAGTTGAGCATGTGCCAAATGAAATATGGCTGGTATGCAAGTAATGAGTCATTATTCTATCATCTTCCTCCATAAACCGTGGACAGCCCAGGCAAGGCCCACTGAGCATTCCTGCATGGCAGCAGGCCTATCTCCTCTAGAGTAGGGACACTTCTCAAGGTTACTCCTTCAGACTGAGATAATATTTACCGCATCAAATACACGTAAGTGAACTAGGAATAAGCATGCTGAAACTCTTATCTAAGTGATATAAAGCACTGATTGTACTGAATCCATCTGGACCTAAAGGTGTTTAGAATGCAAAGAGATGCTTTCTGAACCTCATAATTCTATACAAGGGTTTCCCTGACAGCTTTGTCTGACCCTGTCATTTATGCAGTGCATAATCAAGTGTACCTTGCTGTGAGAAACAGGTTATTGTCATTATTATTAACAACAGAATTTAAGCATTGCTGAAAAGGCATCTCCTCTCATTTTCCCAGAGTGGGGAAAGAAAGGGAGACCATGACTGCCTTTTCCTGGATAACAAAGGCCACAAAGTTCCCTAAACACAGATAAACATCTGCAGCTGGAAAGATGTTGATGGTATGAAGGTATCACCAACAATCTTCAATGCTGGGACCAGATGAAACCTTCTAATTGATCAGCAATCCTTCAACAAAAAATGAGACCCTTCTCTCATTAACCCAAATTTAGAAATGTTGACTGTACCACTCAAAAAACCTCCATATCTCCTTCTGGAAGAAAAATAATATATAAAGGAATTGAAATGTGAGAGAGTTTGGGGAGAGAAGCTTTCCATCCTAACTGCAGAGGAGGAGCTGGTGAGCATCTTCCCTTCTCTTCTCCCTCACTTGGGATGCCTGGTGAGCTAAGCTGTAACTTATGCACGGTAAGTGTTTCTGCTTTAACCTAACATTTTGCTTTTCTTCATAATATTTCTGGATAGACTGTTTTGCTTTAAAACTTGTGTGTATATGTTTCTCATTTTATGCAGTTTTGATCTGTGTCTCTTGTAATTAGGATTATCCTGACTATTAAAAGAACTCACTATTTTGTCACAATGTATCTTAATAAAAGCGGTTATCTTGTAACTGTTTAACATAAATCCATATACAGAGGTTCTAACAGTTTCACTGGTGGTGAGATATCACTTTGGGGAGACTCGCTGAGGGGTCTCTCCTGTCTGCCGGTGAAAGCTTACCTTTAAAGGTATATAGGATATATACTCTCTGAGCGGTGAATCTGGTTAAGCAAAGGTTTCCCACATAAGAAACGCAATCAGACTGGTCAGTTAATGAGGGTTTCCAATTCCTGGAGGTCTGGCAGCAAAATAATTTTTTTAAGGGTAGAGAGAGAAATTTCCCTCTTTGAAAGGGTTAATATAAACCTTCCCTTTTTCATGATACTTGCCATCAAATCTTCTTAAATCACTGTTGCACTTATTATTAAACTTCTCTAAATCTCTGCTTTATGTGAATAAACATATTGTCCAAAGAGTGGTAGTGAATGGAGTTAAATCCAGATGGAGACCAGTCACAAGTAGTGTTCCCCAGGCTCACTACTGGGGCCAGTTTTGTTGACAAGGGGGTTGATTTGGACAAAAGGGTTGAGTTCACTCTCAACAAGTTCACAGATGACACCAAGTCAGGCAGCAGTGTTGATCTTCTTGAGGGTAAGAGAGCTTTACAGAGGGATCCGAACAAGCTGGATTTATTGGCTGAGGCCAGTTGTATGTGATTCTATAGCACCAAGTGCTGGGTCCTGCCCTTGGGTCAGGTTACAGGCTTGAGGTAGAGTGGCTGGCAAGACGCCCAGTGAAAAACAATCTGAGGTTGCTGATCAACAGCTGGCTGAATATGAGCCAGCAGTATTGCCCAGGTAGCCAAGAAGACAAATGGCATCATGGATTGTATAAGAAATAGTATGGTCAGCAGAGCTAGGATAGAGATCATCCCCTTGGACTCAGCACTGCTGAGGTCACAGCTGGAATCCTGTGCTCAGTTTTGGGCTTCTCACTACAAGAAATGCTTTGGGGTGCTGGGATATGTCCAAAGAAGGATAATCCAGCTGGTGAAGAGTCTGGAGCATAAGTCTTATGAGGAGCAGCTGGGGGAGCTGGGGTTGTCCAGCCTGGAGAAAAGGAGGTTTGTGAGACCTCATAACTCTTTACAACTGCCTGAAAGGAGATTGTACTCAGGTGGGGGTCAGTCTCTTGTGCCAAATAACAAGTGACAGGACAAGAGGAAATGGCCTCAAGCTGCACCAGGGAAGGTTTCGGCTGCATATTAGGAAATATTTCTTCAGCACAAGAATTGTCAAGCATTGGAACAGGCTTCCTAGGGAAGTGGTAGAATCACCATCTCTGGAAGTGTTAAAAAAAAACATACGAATGTGGCACTTGGGGACATGTCTAGTGGTGGACCTGAAAGTGTCAGATGTATGGTTAAACTCAATGATCTTGGAAATCTTTTCCAACCTAAATAATTCTATGATTCTATTATTTCCATAGAAAACTTGAACAAATTTCAATTACTTAAAGTGTTAAGAGCAGGAATATTTTTTATTGAAAATAAAATTCCACTAGTGATATTTCCTTCTTCAGCTAAATTATAAGTTTGATTAATAAAAGTAGAGCATAAATGTAGTGCAGTAGGATGTGTATTAAGGATTTGACAAGATATTGATTGTCATACTTATATGACATAAATTAGTAGTTGCATAGAGTGCAAATAAAATAGAAAAAGGAAGAAAATCAGTAATTTTACTGATCTTGAACATAATCAATAAAGATATCTTTAAAATTCATTACAAAATTCATAATGGAATTCCTCAGGAATAATTGTGATACTGAAATTCTAGTTAAAATTTTCATTAATGTAGTGTAAAACTAACACTGTTGTAATGACAACAAGTGCAAAGATAAATTGAAAGTAAACGGATGCATTGGGTTTCTGTGGCCAAGTTTTGGTAGTGGGGGGGGCGGGCAGGTCTGGGGGAGGCTTCTTTGAAAAGCTGCTGGAAGCTTCCCCCAGGTCCAGCAGAGCCAACGCCAGCTGACTCCAGGCTGGACTCACTGCTGGCCAAGACCAGGCCAATTAGAAGTGGCAGTAATGCCTCCATGATAACATATTTAAAGAAGGGAAAAAAAAAAAAGTGAAGGGTAGGTGAAGATGGGAGCCAGAGAAGAGCAGAGTGAGAAGTTGTGAACAGTGCAGACACCAAGGTCAGTGGAGAAGGAGCGGGAGGAGGTGCTCCAGGCACCAGAGTTGAGCCCTTGAAGACCATGGTGGAGCAGGCTGTCACCCTGCAGCCCATGGAGGACCACAGGGATGCAGAGATCCAGCTCTAGCCCATGGAGGAGCCCACACTGAAGCAGATGGATGCTGAAGGAGGCCGTGACCTTGTGGGAGGCCCATGTTGAAGCAGGTTTCCTGGCAGGGACCTGCAGCCCATGGGGAAACAAGCCCACCCTGTAGCATGACTTCCTGTTAGGACTTGGGGCCTGTGGGGGATCCATGCTGGGACAGCCTATACCTGAAGGACTGCACCCTGTGGAAAAGTGACCCATGTGACAGCAGTGTCTGAAGAACTGCTGCCCATGGGATGGACTCGTGCTGGAGAAGTTCATGAAGAACTGTCTCCTGTGGGAAGGACCCCATGGAAGGACTCCACAAGATGCAGGGGAAGGACTTCTCTCTCTGAGTAGCGGCAGAAACAACAACTGACCTCAACCCCCATTCCCTGTCTCCCTGGGCTGCTGGGTGGGGGGCACTCATTGTTTCCGATGGCTGCCTGCTAAGCAAGCAACCTAGTGTGCTGAAGCTCTGCTTCTCGGGACGTGTACTAATATCATCCCAGATGAGAAGTAGAGATTAGATTTCTGCTTTGCTCTTTGTGCACGCAAGCTTTGCTCTGCTTATAGTGAACTGCCTTATCCCAAACCCGTGAGTTGTTTCATCTTATTTTCTTCTCCCTGCCTGACTGGGAAAGGGGGAAGGAGGATAGAGAGACTGTGTGGGCATTTGGCATCCAGCCAAGGTCAATCCGTTACAATGGAATAAATGCACAGTAAGGAATTATAAATTAGAAAACAATTGCATCAAGATGGATTTAAGAGCATAGTGGATAACTGTGGTGGTGTGCACCTGCAGTTTATTATATTTGTCATGTTGTTTCTGTACAGTTCTGCAACCCTTTGTTTATTCCTAAATAGACTGCTCGGACATCCCCTTTTTCCTTCCCATACAATTGTACACTCCTATTCTGTATCCTCCTCCTGATTATCCTTAACCCTGCCCTGGTCCAAAGTTATTCCATCCCAAAACCATATTTGTATCCTGACTCCACCTACCCTTCCAGAACTTCCCATGTCAGTCCTGCTTACTCGACAGCTAATAGGTTTGAGTAGCAGGCCACTGGCTTCTCTGTGATGTAACCCTTTCCTAAACCCTCCTTACCTTAAAGTCCATAGGTCCTTTACCACTCTCCTCCCCTAATTTTGTCCCCATATTTAAACCCCTGCACAAAGCTAGCAAATGCTCTCTGTGGTTGGCTTTTCCAGAGGTCAGTTTCCCCAATAAACTGTTTTCCTGTTTTCTAACCACAAAGAGTCACTCTTAATCCCTTGCCCTCTAATAGCTACGCCCAGAACACCAAAGGCAAAGAGGTTGAGGAGAAAGCACCCTTCCTCTGAGCCTTAGCCGCCTCTGAACTGGTCATCTCCCAGTGAGAGACCTTGAGTTCTAGGGTGGTCCACTCCTGCCCGGTGCCCCTCAGCCGGACGGCTGGAGCTAGTCAGGGCTGAAGAGGAGTTTTGGGTCCATCCCCTGAGGCAGGCACAGCAGCAGCCAACCAGCATGAACTTCATATACTAAGGTATCAAAATTACTTAGAGCTATAAAAACAGTTAGCAATTATATGTTGCAATGTGGCAATTACATTTAAATTATATTAGAATTACTAGCAAAAACTTACATCATCTAAGTCCAGTAGGAACATTTCAGAAAAGGCAAAAAATTAAGCAAATAAAATACATTTAAACTGTACAGAACATTGACAATTCTGGACATGGAGATTGATAAGCATCTTATCTTGACAGAAAGAACTGAAAAAATATTTATTATACTATATTAAGTACTTTTACTGGTACTCACAGGACAAGTGCTTGAGGCATTTACCAGACAGGAGGACCTCTGCTGAGCAGTTTGTCTGTGTCTAAGCATGTGGAAGACAAGGAGGTTGGTCAGGATTAACCAGCATGGATTCACCAAAGGGAAATCATGCTTAACAAACCTGATTTCCTTCTACAATGGGACTACTGGCTGGAGAGATGAGAGGACAGCAGTGGGTGTTGTTTACCCGGTCTTCAGCAAGGATTTTGTCACTGTCTCCTATAATATCCTTGTAGGCAAGCTCAGGAAGTGAGTGGAATGAGTGGATGGTGAGATGAATCGAGAATTGGCTGAATGGCAGGTCTCAGAGGACTATGATCAGTGGCACAGGATCTAGTTGGAGGCCTGCAACTAATGGTGTCACCCAAGGGTAAATACTGGGCCTAGTACTGCTTAACTTACTATTCAATAATTTGGATGAAGGGGTGGATGCCTCCTCAGCAAGTTTGTTGATGACAGAAAGCTGGGAGGTGTGGCTGATATCCCAGAGTGCTGTGCAGCTCTTCATAGGGACCTTGACAGGCTCGAAAGGTAGGTTGAGAGGAACTTTATGAAATTCAACAAAGGCAAGTGCAGGGTCCTCCATATGAGGAAGGATAACCCCATGTGCTGGGACAGGCTAGGGGCTGACCTGCTGGAAAGCAGGTCTATGGAGAAGGATCTGAGGTCCTGGTGGACAGCAAGCTGTCCATGAGTCAGCAGAAAGACCTTGTGGCCAAGAAGGCCCATGGTATCCTGGGACATGTTAGGAAGAGCATTGCCAGCAGGTTGTGGGAGATGATCTTGGCCCTCTGCTAAGCCCTAGTGAGGCCATATCTGAAGTGCTGTGCCCAGTTCCGGGCTTCCCAGTACAAGGGAGAAGTTGAATGCCGGGAGTGGGTCCAGTAGAGGGCAACAAAAATGACTAAGGGACTAAAGCATCTCTCTTATGAGGGAAGGCTGAGGGAGTTGCACTTGTTTAGACCCAACAAGTGTAGGGGTAGGTGAATTTGGAAGACTTATTTTGAGGAGGTTAAGGCTAAAGTTTGCTAAGGGAGAATTTATCCACACAAGAGAGTGTCATCTTTCCTGGGAATGAGTTTACTTCTTTCTCTCCTTCCCCATTCCACAGGGATTGGGTCCCCGCCATGGGAAGGAGATAAGGTTGAAGACTTTTCAGAAGGCCCCTGCATCAGATGGGGAGGAGGAGGGGAGCAGGAGAAACAATAAAAACCTCGAGGAGAACAGTGGCATGTCTTTTTCCAAAGGCCAAATATTTGTAACATTGTTAGGTTTAATGTTCTTCCTAGTTCTTCGCCTTTGGAAATAAATTTTCCTAAATCCTTCTACTCCTGACATTTTTGGGGGACACCTGTATTATCTTTTCTTCACAACAAAAGAAGACTGAGAGGGGATCTTCTCATTGTATAGAGGTATCTGAAGGGAGGGTGTCAAGAGGTTGGAGCCAGACTCTTCTTGGTGGTACCAAGCAATAAGACAAGAGGCAACAGGTAGAAAGTGGTGCATGAGAAGTTCCACCTAAACGTCTTTACTGTGAGGGTGACAGCACTGGCACAGGATTTCCAGAGAGGTCGTGGAGTCTTGTTCTCTGAAGATATTCAAAAGCTCTCTGGACACAATCCTGAGTAATGTGCTCTCAGGGACCCTGTTTAAGCAGAAAGGTTGGACTAGATGACCTACAGTTGTTGTCCCTTCCAACCTTACACATTCTGTGATTCTGTGTTTCTGTGTTTCTCTCTTTCTTGTATTGTAACGTGCAGAACTAGATGCAGAACTCCAGTTCTGTGGTCTCAAAAATGCTGACGGGAAGGGAATAGTCACTCTCCTCAGCCTCCTGCCTATGACCCTATAAGAACTTTTACAAGGACACACTGATAGCTTATGCCCAACTTTCCACAAACCAAAGAGAATAAGGAGAAAAATAATGTGAATGAAACTTAGATTTTGTTTCCATTTTTATTTAAACTTAAACAAACAAACAACACACAACAAGCAAAAACAAACAACAAAAAAAAAATCAAAGAAACCAAAGCAACTTATGCCAACAGAGTTCAAGCTTTATAATACCTTGGGGAAAACCAAAGTTTCAAAATTCTCAATAATTACACAGGGCCATCTATCTCAGTTGTTGAAGACACAGGAAGTTGGCAGTTCCCAGCATGAATTCTCATTGAGATGATTGTTATGCTTGATTGACTGTTTGGATTCACCAGTTTAAGAGAGACATTGAACAATTGGAGAGGGTCCAACAAAGGGCCTCCAATATGATTAGATGGTTGAATGACTTGGCACATGAAAAAATGTTGAAGAAATTGGGGTTTTTTAGCCTAGAGCAGAGAAGGCTCAGAGGGGTACTCCTAATCACAGTCTCTGTGTAGCTAAAAGGGAGTTACAGAGAACTTACAGAGTTAGTCTTCTCACTAGGCTGCATGGCGACAGGACAAGAGGTGACAGGCACAAGTTACTTCAGGGAAAATCCTGCCTAAATACAAGAGACAAAAATTCCTCGTTTTCAGAAGAATCAATCATTGAATAAGATTGTAAAAAGAAGCAGAATTTTTGTCACTGGAGAAGTTCAAGATTCAGCTTGACAGGGTCCTGGTTAAGCATGACTGTAATTTTACAAGAGGTTTGGATCCAGAGGATGTGCAGAGCTCTCTTGTAATCTATGTTATCTCATGACTCTATCATTGTTTTGATGATGAGAGTTTTATGGCATCAACATGTAAATATTTATTACATTATTGCTTGAAAAACTTTATCTCCATATAACTTTTGGTGCCAAAATACTGGGAATATAAATTACAGAAAAAGTAATTCAAACAATGTAGTGATAATGTTTGTTATTTACAAACCAAGGCTACGAGGAAATTAGAAATCTTTGTGAAGTTCAAGTTTAGTTTCCCATGCTCTGCTAGTGAGGAAACTAGTATTGGAAACTAGAAACTGGAATTTGAGGGTAGGGAAGCCAAGTATTTGGAATGACTTTTTAGGGAAGAGAGCTGATTTAGAAAAGGGACACAAGTGCTTAGTCTCTGGAAGCAACTCCAATCTAGTATGAAGGAAAGGTATTCTTCAAGGAAGATGTTATATGCTAACCAGGCAAGTGGACCACAGTGAAGAAAGATGGTCAGAACCTGAGGGAATTAGCCTAAATATAAATATGGGAAGGCCAGGCAGGTCGAGTGTATCACACTCAAAAAAAATCCACCAAGGAAAGCACCATGAGCTTCCTCGATCATGGAAGCAACCATGGGTGGTTGGAAACAATATGTTGGAAACATATTCTGTGCCCCCGGCTATCACCAGAAACATATCTTGGGCCTTGAAAAGCAAGTTCGGTGGAGACATGGCACCCCAAAAATAATTGAGTCAGACAACAAGACTAATTTCTGAAACAACTTTGTAAACACTTGGAGCAAAGATCATGGTATTGAGTTGGTGTATCATATTTCCTGTTATGAATCAACCTCTGGAAAAATCAACCAATACAATGGACTGTTAACGACTATATTGTAAGTAATGGGTGGTAGGACATTTAAACTTTGGGATATATATTTATGCTAATCCACCTGGTTAGTCAATTCCAGAGGATCTGCCAATCAGGCTGATCCTGTCCAATGCAAACTTTTATGTATTGTCATTACCCACAGTATGGAGACAAACAAATTTACTACTTCTACAGTTTTAATGGACACCAAAACTCTTGCATTCAAAAGCTATAACATAAATATCAGAGACAATTGAAATATATTGTAGCAAAGCCCAGAAATTTTGTCATCCCTGTCCTCTTGTTTGGCAAAAGAAGAATATTTCCAGCTATTTTTGTCAAGGAAGGCTGGTTCCAACAAATGGAAAAAGTTGTACCTTCTTGATCAAGATATGTTGATCATAAGGATCTCTGTTTTCTCATATCCTTCTGCAGCAGGTTACCCTGAGGAGAACAGCCTGGAAAAGGGCTATCCAAAATGTGAAAGCTACGGACCAAGATCTTGGGTATTTATGTGTTGTTTAATTTGATGTTGTTGATAGTTTTCCTTCTTTTGCATTCCCATGGGAATAGTTAATTAATGTAAATGTTTACAGATCAAAGGAGGAAGTTAAAATTACTCTTAGAAGTTAAGTCATCTGGGCAGGAAACAGTAGCAAGATGAAGTTCATTAGACACACCTTAAGCTATCTAAGAATTAGGTTATCAGTCTAAAATCTTCACGTAGTATTTTTTCTCCATAGTCAGTGTAAAGCCTGGAAGATTATTTCACGCCATGTACATGACATTTATCTTAGCTTCAGATTAAAAGTATAGGTTTGTATCTATTTGCAATAGAGGAAATCAGACTGGACAGTAAGTTTTAAAAGGCTTCAATTAGATACCAAGAAACATATATTACAAGACCTATGAAACCGTGAAAGAACCATTCTTTACAATTAAAAAAACCCTTGAAAATTTGTTTTTGAAGATTTGTATACAGCTCCATTTTTGTCTTGCTCTAAAAAGAATCTGCTTTATCTGACAACTTTAAATTTCAGCAAGTTTCTAAAACATATTCCATAGTCACAAAAAAATATACACAACTAAATGCCCTCCTCAAACAGACCCCCCAAAAAGGAAGATTGAAATCACCAGAAAAAAATAGTTTGCAAGAATTTTCATCCAACTACAATGATGTTGTTGAGTATTGAAGTATCTTTCTCCACATGAATAAAATAAAACATTTTTGCTATTGATAATTTGATGCTGTAAAACACAATGTTAAGCAATGACAATGTCTGAGACCGCAGGTGATTTAATGCACTCGTTATATGGAGGAAAAAGGAATGTAAATAGAAAACAGCTTGAATTTTTTCACTCTCAAGTCAGTCTTACATTGCAGGTACGTGGAGTCTGAAGCTTTAAGAACTTTGGAAATGGACAAAGTTGTTCAAGTATTTGCATACTAAAACACAGAAACCTGGATAGTCATGGACTGTTTCTTTTATAACAGAACTAGCAGGTAATTGATATTATTACTATGTCATTGTTTCTAACTGTTTCTGGAACCAAAGAACGATACAGCAAAGCTTCAAAGAGAAATTGGAGCCTGAGGAGGTATTGCTAGCGTGAAAATGTTGTCATAAATTTTAGTTCCAGTTTTCAATTTAGTATTTAATATCTTTCAGAGTATGTTTGAAGATCAATATTTTTTCAAAGAGAACTTTTGAAAGCAATTTTTGACATTGTTTGCCTTGAGAGTCTAGTTTTGGATAACTTGCAGGAAACCTGGATTTCAGTGACATGGTGAAAACCTTGTTTCCATTAGTCTTTCTCAGTCTTGAGAACTAAACTCAGAATCATATTTTAAAAGCATTTTTATATCGCTAAACATCTTCAATTTTTGAAGGAGTCAAATGCCTAGGTATTTCTAAAAAAGTTCATTGGCTCTCTCTGCATCATTAAATGCTTGCTTGTATAAAATGCTTCTCTAGAACCAGCAGCACATTTTAAAATTAGCACACATATTTATAATGTTACTGCTTTATCTGCACATGCTGAATACCCAAAATAGTGGTATTTTTGCTTCTCCTTTACAGTTTAGCTGTTAAAAAATAAAAACATTACTGTGATTGGACTTTGCACACAGCTTCAAAAATTTACAGTGAAAAAGATTTAGTTTGCTTTGGTTTGGTCAGTTTTTCAGCATGTGGTCATTTCTACAACATTATATGCTTGTCTATATACTGTATCTACAAACAATGTGATTTGGTTAATTAGTTACATGGTCAAAGAGAGTGCCTTCCATTTTGTGTTACAATTTGTCTCTTACTCATCATGTTCAAAAGGTTAGGGGCTGAAGACTTTTCACATGTACAGAAGCTAGGTCTCCCCTGAAAGCGCTGAATACACATAAAAAATTACATCGATGTTCTTGACTATATTGAAATCAAAGACCTACTAAACCTAGGAGGACTGTTTGAAATAAATGGCTGATAGAAGCTTTAACGAGAAGGCATTTTCATTTATGAATGAAAAATATAACAGATTTATAAAGAGATTTGGTTAACTTCAACTTGATGCTAACATAATTAATACCTAACTTAAATTGTAATTAGGCTTTCTATATGTTTAGTTCATCCAATGTGTCCATATTCACATCAGTAACAAGTTTTGCTAATGCTTCCAGACCTAATCCCTTTAACAAAACTGCTTTTCTTTACTGAACCATTTTAAGCTGGGGTAAAAAGTAACATAGACAAATACCGGAGCACATAAACATGATAAAAAACAAAGATATAATAAATAGTTAAAAATGGTTTTTTATGCTATTACTCTCAAAATTCATACCTTCACTTTAAGGAACACCTGAAGTTTTAAAGTTTCATGACTGCACTGGCTTCAGTGAAGTCATGCTGATTTACGCCAGCAGAGAATCTGTTCTTTATGTTTAATAAGTTTTAAACCCCATAATGCTATGTTCTGTGCTAGTAAACCAAAGGACATACATGATATTGTTTAGATTTGCATCCTACATTTTTTACAGGAAAGACTGAGTTTCAATTGGTACAGAAGTAACCTTGAAACAGATTAATGTAACATTCTAGATTAGAAACCTATTCTTAAAGGGGAAACAAAAAGAAAAAAAAAAGTACTGAAGGTTTGTGCATATATTTAAAAAAAAAAAAAAAAAAGAAAATAATTGCATTTCTTTATAAATGTAAGAGAATTTGATGTCAGAAGGATAGAATGAATAATTCCTGTGATTTAAACCTAGCCAGCAGCCACAGAATCACAGAATCACAGCATGAACAAGGTTGGAAGTGACCATGGTGGGTCATCTGGTCCAATACCCTTGCTCAAGCAGGGTGATCCTAGAGCACAGAATTGCATTCAGATAGTTACTGAGTACCTCCAGTGAGGAAGACTCCATTTCTTCTCCATTTCTTTCTCTGGGCAACCCATGCCAGTGNTTCTTTATAAATGTAAGAGAATTTGATGTCAGAAGGATAGAATGAATAATTCCTGTGATTTAAACCTAGCCAGCAGCCACAGAATCACAGAATCACAGCATGAACAAGGTTGGAAGTGACCATGGTGGGTCATCTGGTCCAATACCCTTGCTCAAGCAGGGTGATCCTAGAGCACAGAATTGCATTCAGATAGTTACTGAGTACCTCCAGTGAGGAAGACTCCATTTCTTCTCCATTTCTTTCTCTGGGCAACCCATGCCAGTGCTCAGTCATCCACCCAATAAAATTCTTCCCTGTATTCAAGGGGAACCCACTCCAAGAGCTCCACACCTCTCTTGTACTGAGGACCCCAGAACTGGACACAGCATGTCAGATGTGGCCTCACTAGATCTGAGTAGAGGGACAGGATCACTTCCCTCAGCCTGCTGGCAAAGCTCTTCCTAATGTACCTGAGGACACCTTTGTCCTTCTCAGGCGCAAGGGCACACTGTCGGCTCCTGAGCAGTTTATTGTTCACCAGGACCCTCAGGTCCTTCTCTGCAGACCTGCTTTCCAGCAGGTCACCCCCAGCCTGTACCGGCGCATGGGGTTATTCAATCCCAGGTGCAGGATCCTTTGCCTTTGCTGAATTTCAGACAATGCTCTGCACATCTCTGCACCAGCCATGGTCCTTCTGAAGAGCTGCACAGCCATTGTGATCTTTTTCATCATCTGCATTCTCTAGCAAGGTTAAAGGATACACCTTACTAAGTAATTTAGATAGCAGTAGCTGAAAATAGAACTATGAAGCACTTGATAATTATGACATAATGGGGATGTTAAATATAATGACAAGGGTTTCTCAGAGAACAGTCATGTTCTACTTTTCCAGACAAAAATTTCTGAGATTATAAATTCTCTTATCTACTATTTTCTTGACAATCCTGGGAGGAATTAGAGGCTATGTTTATGTAAGAAACTATAACATATGCAACTGAATAAGGTAAAATCAGTATTAGATTTCCTTTCTGTAAGAAACTATAACATATGCAACTGAATAAGGTAAAATCAGTATTAGATTTCCTTTCTGTAAAACGCAGTGTTTTTATCAAGAGATCCCAAAGTATATTATGTTCTGTATTATGTGGCACTGGATTCAAAACACTAATTTTTTTTTGAGAGAAGTATTGAATAAAAAATATTTAATATATTTGAATTATTGAATATGAATATGTTACCTGCACTAGTATGTAATATAGAAGAGAGGGAAAACTCTGCTTAAAATATTGCAGCTCCTACAATCTTAACAAGACTAAAACAACCACAAAATCTAACATTTCAACATACTTCATGCCAATGAGATTGGATATTTTTAAGGGTTTACACCCACACAAGGATAAAATGAAATGTGTAGCAGTTGCTGTGCACACAAAGTCTGATAGTCGCCATTTTTAGTCAGGAAATTTACAGACCTACAAAACAAAACTTTTATGGAAAACTCCATTTACGAGTTGAAATACAATATTTGTGTTACATTAAACCATGGTGTGCTCTTTTTGGCTGGGGTAGTTAATTTTCTCCACAGTAGCTGCTATGGGGCTATGGATTTGTGCTGAAAACACTGTTAATAATAAAGAGATGTTTCTGCTTCTCATACCATCCCAACAATGAATGGGTTGGGGGTGCATGACAAGATGGGAGGAGACACAACTGGGACAGCTGACCCAACTGAACAAAGAGATATTCCTTAACATATGGTATCACACTCTGCATATAAAACTGGGGGAAGAAAGAAAAGGGAAAGGTTCAGAGTGATGGTGTTTGTCTTCCCAAATAGCCATTAGGTGTGATGTAATCCTATTGTCCTGGAGATGGCTGAACACCTGCATGCCCATTGGGAAGTGGTGAATCAATTCCTTATTTTTCTTTGCTTGTTTACATAGCTTTTGCTTTACCTATTAAAGTAAATGACACTATTAAAGTGTCTTTATCTCAACCCATGAGTTTCCTCACTTTAACCCTTCTGACTCCCATTTTGATCAGGGAGCAGTGAGTGAGCAGCTGTGTGGTGCTTGGTTGTCAGCTGAGGTAAAACTGTGACACATGGATAAAACACATTGCCCTTGATTATGTTTCAAATATCCATTACAAATAAAAAAAATAAAATCATAGGTATTATATATGTTAACACTAGTGTGACAACTCAAAATATGACCAGCAGTCATACAATATGCTCCAGTATATGTGAACAATTTGAATATAGTCTGGTTTTCAGATTATGTAAATGTCCATATATATCAGTTGGTTTTAATACATATAAGTATATAAGCAGACAAACACAGTGACAGAAATGCAGGTATGTTTATACAGATTCCTAGNCAGAACTGGACACAGCATGTCAGATGTGGCCTCACTAGATCTGAGTAGAGGGACAGGATCACTTCCCTCAGCCTGCTGGCAAAGCTCTTCCTAATGTACCTGAGGACACCTTTGTCCTTCTCAGGCGCAAGGGCACACTGTCGGCTCCTGAGCAGTTTATTGTTCACCAGGACCCTCAGGTCCTTCTCTGCAGACCTGCTTTCCAGCAGGTCACCCCCAGCCTGTACCGGCGCATGGGGTTATTCAATCCCAGGTGCAGGATCCTTTGCCTTTGCTGAATTTCAGACAATGCTCTGCACATCTCTGCACCAGCCATGGTCCTTCTGAAGAGCTGCACAGCCATTGTGATCTTTTTCATCATCTGCATTCTCTAGCAAGGTTAAAGGATACACCTTACTAAGTAATTTAGATAGCAGTAGCTGAAAATAGAACTATGAAGCACTTGATAATTATGACATAATGGGGATGTTAAATATAATGACAAGGGTTTCTCAGAGAACAGTCATGTTCTACTTTTCCAGACAAAAATTTCTGAGATTATAAATTCTCTTATCTACTATTTTCTTGACAATCCTGGGAGGAATTAGAGGCTATGTTTATGTAAGAAACTATAACATATGCAACTGAATAAGGTAAAATCAGTATTAGATTTCCTTTCTGTAAGAAACTATAACATATGCAACTGAATAAGGTAAAATCAGTATTAGATTTCCTTTCTGTAAAATGCAGTGTTTTTATCAAGAGATCCCAAAGTATATTATGTTCTGTATTATGTGGCACTGGATTCAAAACACTAATTTTTTTTTGAGAGAAGTATTGAATAAAAAATATTTAATATATTTGAATTATTGAATATGAATATGTTACCTGCACTAGTATGTAATATAGAAGAGAGGGAAAACTCTGCTTAAAATATTGCAGCTCCTACAATCTTAACAAGACTAAAACAACCACAAAATCTAACATTTCAACATACTTCATGCCAATGAGATTGGATATTTTTAAGGGTTTACACCCACACAAGGATAAAATGAAATGTGTAGCAGTTGCTGTGCACACAAAGTCTGATAGTCGCCATTTTTAGTCAGGAAATTTACAGACCTACAAAACAAAACTTTTATGGAAAACTCCATTTACGAGTTGAAATACAATATTTGTGTTACATTAAACCATGGTGTGCTCTTTTTGGCTGGGGTAGTTAATTTTCTCCACAGTAGCTGCTATGGGGCTATGGATTTGTGCTGAAAAACTGTTGATAATAAAGAGATGTTTCTGCTTCTCATACCATCCCAACAATGAATGGGTTGGGGGTGCATGACAAGATGGGAGGAGACACAACTGGGACAGCTGACCCAACTGAACAAAGAGATATTCCTTAACATATGGTATCACACTCTGCATATAAAACTGGGGGAAGAAAGAAAAGGGAAAGGTTCAGAGTGATGGTGTTTGTCTTCCCAAATAGCCATTAGGTGTGATGTAATCCTATTGTCCTGGAGATGGCTGAACACCTGCATGCCCATTGGGAAGTGGTGAATCAATTCCTTATTTTTCTTTGCTTGTTTACATAGCTTTTGCTTTACCTATTAAAGTAAATGACACTATTAAAGTGTCTTTATCTCAACCCATGAGTTTCCTCACTTTAACCCTTCTGACTCCCATTTTGATCAGGGAGCAGTGAGTGAGCAGCTGTGTGGTGCTTGGTTGTCAGCTGAGGTAAAACTGTGACACATGGATAAAACACATTGCCCTTGATTATGTTTCAAATATCCATTACAAATAAAAAAAATAAAATCATAGGTATTATATATGTTAACACTAGTGTGACAACTCAAAATATGACCAGCAGTCATACAATATGCTCCAGTATATGTGAACAATTTGAATATAGTCTGGTTTTCAGATTATGTAAATGTCCATATATATCAGTTGGTTTTAATACATATAAGTATATAAGCAGACAAACACAGTGACAGAAATGCAGGTATGTTTATACAGATTCCTAGAAGACTAAACTATTAAATGTTTAAATTATTGAAAAAAAAACCCAACATTTTGTCAGAATAAATAAATTTTAAAAAATCTTTTATGCTGTAGTACACAATTATTTTTTATAAATAGTTGTTTCAATTTCCTGTCAATACTTTACACTTTTTTTCTGTGCTGTAGGATGCATGAGGCATTATACTTCTATTATATGTAGACATGAAGTATTGTAATAATTACAGATTTATCCATAATTACTTCATAAAAACCTAAAAATGTGAAAAATTATCGGTTTTTCTGATACTTTAAAGAGAAGTTTAAAGTAATATCTATATTTCTTTTTAGCATACCAGTGTCAGCCTGACACATTTTTTCTGTTAACTTGATTCTTCAACACAGAGGGTACCACCCTGATTTAATGAACAGAACTCTTCACCCTAATTTTTTTGAGACCAATATATTATTTTGTCCAGAGGACAAGATTAAGATAGATCTGTTATTTTGTTTTAAAAAAGAACCTTTAAAGCTTGCTTTATGTATGGAAAGCATCATGTAAATTTGTTTTGTTTTACTTTTAGGGAAGTTTAACCCCTACACAAATATTTGAAATTTCATGTTGAAACAAATCCTTAAGATCCATACCCTTAACCAACACCTTAATCAATGTCTTAACACTAAACTATGTCCCTAAGTGCCTCATCTACATGTCTTTTAAATACCTCCAAGGATGGTAACTCAACCACTTCCCTGGGCAGCCTGTTCCAATGCCTGACAATCCTCTCAGTGAAGAAAATTTTCCTAATATCCAGTCTAAACGTCCCCATGCACAACTTTACACCATTTCCTCTTGTCCTGTTGCTTGTTGTTTGGAAGAAGACACTGACTCCCACCTGAGTACAAACTCCTTTCACAAAGTTCCAGAGTGTGATATGGTCTTTGTACACCTTTTTGTCCTCCAGCAGATCGACTCCTAACCTACATGGCATTGTCTGCAAATTTACTCAGGGTCCACTTGATCCTCTTATTCTAATTGTCAATAAAGATACTAAACAGGACTGTCCCCAAAGCTGAGCCCTGGGGAGCACCACCTGTGACAGGCTGCCAGCTGGATGGAATTTGACCGCTCTCAAGGCCCAGCCTTCCAGCCAGGTTTTTAATCCAGTGAACAATGCATCCATTGAAGTCATGAGCAGCCAGTTTCCCCAGAAGAATTATGCAAGAAATGGTGTCAAAGGCTTTACCGAAGTCCAGATAGACAACATCTACAGCCTTTCTCTTGTCCACTAGGAGGGCCACGTTGTCATAGAAGATCAGGTTTGTCAAGCAGGACCTGCCTTTCCTAAACCCTTGCTGTCTGGGCCTGATTGTCTGGTTGCCTTGTGTGCCCTGTCTGATGACATTCTTTTCCATGACCTTTCCTGGCACCAAGATCAGACTAACAGGCCTGTAGTTCCCTGGGTCCTCTTTCTGCCTCTTCTTGTGACACGTTTGCTAGCTTTCAGTCAACTGGGACCTACCCAGTCTCCCAGGACTTCTGATAAATGACAAAAAGTGGCTCAGTGAGCTCTTCTGCCAGCTTCTTCAGTACCCTTGGGTAGATCCCATTCAGTCTCGTAGACTTCTACATGTGTGAGTGGTGTAGCAGGTCACTGATAATGGAGGCTTCAGAGGCTCCATTACTGGATAATGGAGGCTTCAGAGTGCTCCTCATCCCAAACGAAAAGAAATAGAAATTTGTTAATCCCTTACCTCTCTATAAACGTGGAAACCCATGTCACTCATGTTTATAGCTTCTCTCTCTAAACACAGAATCCATCCACAGTTTCCAGTTTCTCTAAACACAGGTTCCATCCTCTAAATAGAATTCTTCCCTGTCAGCATTTTATTTGGAAGAACCAACAGAAATTACAAAGCAAGGAGCTGTTCTCACTTTTTTCTGTTATTTCCTATGATCTCATGATTCTTTGGTGCTTTATGAAGAAACTAGCAAAACAGTTATTCTATGGAGAAAATGTCTAAAATTTATAGTCTTACAAAAGATCTTTTGTTTGAATTGAGTTGAATTAAACACTTAGACCTGCTGCCCTTGACATAGTACCTGTTAGAAAGTTAATTTATATCTTGATTGTAGCACAAAAGACAAATTTTTTTCTTCCTACATTTTGCCACTTAGAGCCAGTAGAAATGGCATTGTTAACATTTCTATTCAAATAAGTGTTTATTCATGATGTAATAAGGTCAGGACAGTTCAGCACCCTGTAAATAATAGCTGCAGATAGCAAAACAGCCACAGATTTTATTGGCTTGGGGACAGAATGAACCAGTAATAAATGTAAGCATAAAAGAATGAGTAACGCTGTTCAAGACTTTTACCTGTTTTTCTGCAGGCAATATGCAAGATTATTAACACTTAAACTGCTAGTAACAAATTTTTCACTTATGAGGGTCATCCTACACTTTTACAACTGATTAACATTTTTAAAGAATGTTCCCTTTATTCCATTCTTTAGAGATCCTTATAGAGATAAGATT
Organism: Calyptomena viridis; assembly: GCA_013390005.1. NCBI lineage: Eukaryota > Metazoa > Chordata > Aves > Passeriformes > Eurylaimidae > Calyptomena > Calyptomena viridis. The sequence goes on from WEIV01024264.1 coordinate 38,544, forward strand.
CACTCTATAGCAAAAGTTTCTGAATATATCAATCTTTACTTTTCAAAAACAGTATCAACTGATGTCTCAGTTACAGTGTACAAATACATTTGTCAGGGAAAATTTTATTACAGGGCAACACAGTTTAACAAATGAAGGGTTAATAGAATTAAAGAATTGTTTGGAAAAGTGATTATTTGCATTAGCAAAGTGTATAGTGACTTGTTTTTCAACTCAGGAGACAATGTCCTTCCAGGAACATTGAAACTTTTGAAACTTTTGAAACTTTGGGGCTTGGAACAAAAATAACCACTTCTACTGCCATACAATATGCAGCAGGTTTATACAGTTTAGTAGTTTATACTCTCATGTCTTCTGTTCAAATCTTTTGCAGACACTGTATTTGGTTTCTATGGCAAGGTTTTGGTAGTGGAGGGAGGCCAGGGGCTGTTCCTGTGCCAGACACAACAGGTTGCATCTGACTCCACAACAGACCACTGCGTGACACAACAGAGCCCATCATCCAAGTTGGCCATGCTTCTGTGAAAATACAGTATATATATAATTCCATTAAAAATGTGTTGTTTCTTAAGTCTTATTCTCTTTCTAAGGCACTGAATGAAACTAGCAAGCAGAACTCAGGTTTTACATTTTTGCTTTTACTTGCTTATTGCTGTTCTCTATCTAATTTCCTTTATTCCTATTCATTCTTCAGAGAAATATAACAGGCAAACAACAAATGTGGATCTTCATATACATATTTGTGAGAAATAAAATACTCCAGACATGGAAGTACAGTTTCAATCCCCATCCTGCAGATATAGATGTCTGGCATTATTTAAGTTTTTCTTTTTAGAAATGCAGAATATTCTCTGTAATTTCTGTTTCAATTATACCCCTAATTATGCATGATCTAAATGATAGCAATCTTCTTTAAAAATTAAGTTTATGTAAAAGTACTTTATTTTAATTTAATATTATAGGGGAAAAAAAACAAAACCCAAAAAAACAACCCTACCAAAACCATCACACAAGTCAATTTATCTTCACAGCCTGCATAAAAATGATGGTTAATTCTGTCATACAGAAAGTCATATAACAAGCCAACGTATGGCAACTCCATGAAACTGTAGCCCAGTAAATACAACTTTGCCATTACTAGTCAGTACTATAGGGTTTATAGGGTCCCAGAACTGATCAGGGCTTCCCTTACTCTGAGTTTGTTTCAACCATTTCCCTTCGCCCTAGCGGGCCACAGCCAGAAAACGTTGAAATAAGGAGATACATATTTCAAGCACAATTCAGGCAGAGTATAATTATAGACCTTGATTGTAGAGGCTCATATGCTACTATGTGTAACTTTGACTGCCTTTGACTCTTGTCAATGGAGATGTGTACAAACATACTTCTCTCAGTGAACCTCAGTACCACTTAGATTAATTTAGAGAACTGTAATAGAGAGGCCTGTTCTTGGTTCCTGTTCAGTACGTATGGATGACACCAACTACAGCTTGTTTTAGCTTGAGATTATGCAGTTTGTCTCTATATAACATTTCCTTACCTGGCAGTAGAAATGAAGAATGGAGTTGCTTACTTCTAAGAAAATCCTTCAGGAACCCTAAAGACCACAATAACCTCACAACAGGATTGTCCAGCCATGTGTTATAGACACAAATTTCTCCTGTTTTCTCCCAAAAAACTAACCTAAGAGATAACATGAAGGTTAACTACCCTCCATGTGTGTTATGTACTTCAATGGCTGCTTGAATGAAGAAAGTCTGAATTATCATGGTTATTTTCTAAAATTTTCTTACATTCTGCACCAGACTGATGTGATTCCTACCAGAAGTATGAAATATGTACGTTTATTTCTTTCTTACCCTCCCTTTCCCCCACATAACTTTTATATCATTAATTTCTGGACAGATTCAGTAATTCATACTTAATCACTTTTTTTTTTTTAACAATATGAGAGAATCAACAAGAAACACAGAATTGCAGAAAGGCAAATAGATGTTTTATCCTGGAACAGTACTCACTCATGCCTTAGGCTCTTTCTAACCTAGAATCCTGCTGAAGGACAAAAATGACTTTTACTTTTGTTTCAAGTGTTCTAAGGAATTCAGGTCTCACTAAAGCACATAAATAGAACAATTTGGTTAAGTAGCAGAGAAACTTAAGTGATCTTTCTTCCTGTTTGGAATAATTTACACTTTTCTGCAAACTATAAGTAAAATTGAAAAGTATTAATAATGCAACTGTCTAAGGCAGATAAACAAGAGAAGCCAAAAAGAAATTTCATAATTTATGGGGAAAAAGTTTTCTTGTATTAAAAATGGAAAACTTGATATCCCATAGTGATTATTGAATATGAACAAAATGTATTTAATATTTTTATATCTTGGCAAGGATACAGAGGTTGCTTATTAAGTGAGTGAAAGTCTTCATTTGATTTTGTCCTTTGGACACATATAAAAACGAGTCCTATGTCAAGTGCAATATGAAAACAGGCTCATTGCACCAAGAATATATGCAATATAGTGTTTAATTTTTATAAAAGCAATTTCAGCTTAAAATCTGGTTTTGGCTTAATGGACTTCTGGTGTAACACAGTTTAAGCTATGTTTGTGTATTTTAAATTGAAATAATGAGCAATTATATTTAGTACTTTGGCATTTTTTTAAAGGGTAATCAAGGTCTTAATTCTGTACTCACGAAAAATATTTTTTTTTGCCTCAGCTAACTAAAAGAGCTATGCCTTAAATTGATTATATTTTCTCCAAATCAACTCGTTTCATTTTGGATCAGAATTACAATTAAATTGATAGCATTCCTATGTTACTTTTGAAAAACACAATTGCATATATGCATTCTTAAGTTCGGGACAGAAAACAAAGAAAAGCTCCACAACAAATAACAGCAAAAAAAAAATCAATAGAAAATTCACTTTCTTGACAGGCATTTTCCTTTGATATGTCATTGCTATTTTGAGCTTTGAAATTGAACATTTTTTTGGAACTAAACACACAGAAAGAATAGAATTATGAAGACCAACTTTCCCTGATTCTTGACTTGTTTTAACTTAGTTCATTGTTTATTCTAACATTTTAAATCTTTTTATCCAAGGGATTTGGATCAAAACCAACATTCAACTTTACTTCTGGCTCTGAAACCTTTAATTTTGGGTTTCAATGAAAGAAATAAGTGACTGATAAAAATTATGTGAATGAGTAACAATAAGTAGTCTGACATACAATGCTTCGCATTTAAATTTAAAGCTTTTTTCAGAAAAATATTTTATTGTCTTCTGTCTTGCAGTAGATTTGTCTTTCAAATGAAACATGTATAAAGGAATCCAATGCAAAGGGTCTTTTTGCACAGTTCTCAAATATAATTTGTTACAGTAACAATTTGATGGCAAGTTTAGAATGCCTTTGAGAGCTTCAAAGTAAATTCATTTACTGCCTTTGATTGCGTTCCCCTAGAGTTTCAATGTAGAATAGATTAGAGGACCAGTTTGGAAGAAATCCACATAGACTCAAAATAGGTAATTATTACCCAGTGTTTCTATTCATATTCCTAGATAAATTCAAGGACATCACAGAATAACCAAAGACACTTAAAAACTTCAGATTATTACATTACATAATTTTTTGTGATGTAGTCAAGGTAAGATCTTTCACTTATGTCCGTTTCCTTTTAAAGCAACTTTTTATTTTCATTTCCTCCCTTCAGCTCCCTTCAATGATTTTAAACATTAAGTGAATTAAATGACAAATATTTTGTAGATTTTTCACAGTGTTGTAATACAGATCAGCTAACATTATAAACAGCTAGGAATATCCATGCCATATGGGACTTCAGGTCATATCCCCTTTGCTTAGAGCCAGAAAAATGAACTTACTGGAATTGCTAGAGAGTTTTTATATCCTCAGGGATTGTGACTTTGCAATCAAATTTTCTCAAAGGTGCAGTTAATTTCTTTCCAGGATTGCACTATGCAAGAACTGCTGCAAAGCAGCCAAACTGAGTCCCAGATTTCTATCTTCTTAACTTAAAAAGAGAAGCCATTAAACCACAACCATTTCCTTTTGTAATAATGTTTCAAATGCATATTAAAAGAAAATTGTACTTGCCTCAAGCTCCACTTCAATCTTCATTTAATTGATAGTTGTTGTTTGTATTAGAGAAATGAATGCAGATAATGAAGTTACAGCCATGAATGTCCCTTATGGAGATATGTTAAGACATAAAACAGGGCTTCATTTAACCATCTGGGTCTTTTAATTCGTCTGGGGAACTAACAAATATTGTCTTCAGAGCTGAATTGAATCCATCTCAGATAAAATTGCACAGACATTTGGTATGTGTTAAAATGTGCATTGAAGAAGTATTTCATTTATCATTGTTTCAAGCAAGAAAGTGATACAGATTTCTAACTGTAAATCTCCACTGCAAGGAAACACTACCAGGTAGCCAAGAGGAAGGGACTACCAGGTAGCCAAGAGGAAGGGACTACCAGTGCAAACAATGGACAGGATTTGGGCTGAACAATAGCAGAAGTACACCCAAGTACAAACACGGGCAAAAAAATCTCAATTTACAACTCTTAACTAATGAGCCTCTTGGTCCTTATGAGGATTAAAGATACATGCTTACTCTAACTCAGGGCTGTACATTCCACTCCATTTTCACATACCTGCAAAGCTCATACCTGTGATCCCCAAACCCCTTGCATAGTCTTTTTCTCAGCCATTTATAATTGGTTCAGCACACCCAATTGACTAAATGCATTTCACTGTTTTTTCAACAGTCTAATATTGGCTATACAGTCTGAATTGTGTAAAATGAAGCAAAGAGAAAAAAAAACAACATTCATCCATAACAAGGTAATATTAGGATTTCAATATTTACAAATGTTTAAGTATATTATAATCATTTATGTTTATTAGAGATGGGAAATGTGAAAGAAATTTGTTGGAGACAGAACTTATCTGACTGCTCCTGTTTAATTTTAATTATTTTAATAAAAAATAAATACATTTTAATCTCTCACTGGAAAATGGAAAAACAGTTATAAATACACTTTAGTCACTCATTTCCTATCTCTCTCTTAATGTCTTTGTTCTCTCAAGCTTTTTTGATGGGTGTACATCAAAGTGGCATTTTAAAAGAAACCTTTTGTTCTTCAAACAGTATTGAGTTTCAAGTGGCTGATGTACAAAATTAAGAATGGAAGTAGTGACTAAAGTATTTGCAATTATATGACTGTTTTTATACATCTGCTTAGTATGATACAGCTTTAAAAAATTAGTTATGAATTGTTTTCAGAGACAACCTTAATTGACACTTCAAATATTTTTGTTTGAAACCTTAACACTTAAAATTAAAACTTATTATAATTACATTAGAGTACAATTTTTACAAAAATTAATATATAATATTTTCTGTGTTCAAAACACCACTGAACAAAACCTTAGTGCAAAACTTTAATTGGATGGGTTGGTCGAGCCTTGCAATCTATTGTTTCCCTGATAACCAGGGACTGATAACCAGGGACTGATGTCTTAAACTAAGTTTTTTCATGCCAGATAAGAAAAAATGCTGTTAAGAAGCAATTCTTGCAGAGATGGTGTAATTTTTTTATATCATGCCAATCTCTTCCCTTCAGATAAGGCACAACTACATTTGATAGTGTAAAGATCTCACCCCCTGGAGGTATCGGGGTGTTCTCTTGTAAGCCTGAAATTTATATAACCCGTCAAACACTGTTGTCTGGGTCCTCATCCCCATTTACAACAGATTAAGACTGCAATTATTGCTTCTGTCATGTGAAGGGGAATAGAAAAAAGAGGATTTCTGTTCTGTGGGTATTAATGTATATTTTTTTTGCTATTCAGTGTTCCATTCCCCAGAAAGATGTCTAAACCAGACTGTTAGAGGTCTGCTTAACCAAGTCCTTTCACTCACATGTTCGCTGAATTTAGATGGGAAGTTTTCAGGGACTTCATTAAAGAGCAGCTATTCAGTGTCCCATCCCCCAAAAGTTATGTCGAAAACAACCTGCTAGAGGTTTCCTTAATCAAAACCTTTCACTAATGGAGTCACTGAATTTGAATGGGAATTTTTCAGGGTCTTTACTGTAATAGCAAGAGAGAAAGTGAGGCCCCTCAAAGAGCCCACCCCCCCGTGAGTTATTTTGCCATCGAAAACTATCAGCCCCACAATACCATGGACTGATTCTGATTAGTTGACAAAATAACAAATTTATTAATGCCAAATCATGACAATTTAAGATGTTTTGATACATTTTTGATAGCGTTTTAACTACAAATGGATATGGATATTAAGGTTACCTACTAGCATGCTACAGAAATGGGTACCGAGCAACTTAATCACAAAACTTTCTATGTTGAAGCACAGTAACTGAAAGTATTTTACTAGCAAAAAATATTCACGCTTGAGCAAAATACCCAAAACCTTAAGACTTAACAGAACCTCACAACAAACCTGACAGTAAAGCAAAACTAGCCGGTGAAGCACACTTAAGAGAAAAAACAAAACTTAACAGCTATACACTCAC
>WEIV01024264.1:45556-106230 GCA_013390005.1 Calyptomena viridis
ATATATTAATATAATTTTAATAATAATAGTCTATTTCTTGATTGAAATGTAAGAGTCTCACAGGAAAAAACATCAATCCAGCTCCTTGTTTGTATTTTGGAAGGGTAGATAGAACAAGCTCACACATTAAAATATGCCATACTTCTCTTTCTTGCTTTACTAAAACATCACAAAAACTAGTGTTGTAAGAAGTGTGACATCACACTAATTTGTGACATCATTTCTACTTTGAAATAACTAACATATTACATTTTTGATGTGCAATCAGTCAATTCTTCAAATCTCTTATTTATTTATAAAGACTTTTCTGGTGGATATTATAGGACTTGGTAAAAGGAAAAGATAAAAATTTATCACTAGATGGTATTATTTCTGTGTCATTATGCTGACTTTCCAGAATATTCAGAAAATTAAACTTATAACTTATCTTTGTGATTCATGAGATTCAAGCTTCCTATTTCATAATGCATGGGAATCATGCATCTTAATGTAATCAAGAAAGTTGTAATTGTCAGGAGGAGTAGTTGCTAATTACTAACAGACAAATGCTTAAGATAAAAGAAAGAACTAGCCTGTTCCCTAAATTGAAAAACAAAGTTGGAGTTTAACTTCCTTAAAGTTCATGTGATTCTTGTCTATGTTATTTTTCTGTTGGGGAAAAAATTGGGTCTAACAGTTACACATAAAAAAAAAACCCTAGCACAATCCTATTATTAGCTTACTTGTTATGAATAAATTTTAATACTAACTTAGTGGTATTTTTAAATTATATATCATCTATCATATGTTTGTCATTGTCTTGTTACACTCTTAACACAATCAAGGTTTTATTCTGTGGTAATTAGAATTAAAACCACAAATTCTAGTTACTACAGATTGTCTACAGTAGAATTCAACATCTTGACTCTGCATTCAGGTACTCATAAAATTAACATATATAGTGAGCTATTAAAAATGGAATACAAACAGCATAATCCTTGTGCACTCACCTGTATCTAGCCCTAATAATACCAGTACATTTTAAATTACATTTTCCCTATACCTTACATGGAGCTATAAAGAAACACTTACACTCTCCAAAATTCAAAACATCTTTCTCTTAGTAGTTCCCTACCTAGTTTCCCTAAAAGAAAGAAGTTATAGCTGATAAGAAGTGACTTCTACTTATGTACACCTACATATAATGACAAGTTTTACATGTTTGAAGAATGCTTTGACTAAAATATGAAGTTTTATTATTTTGGAAGTAAACAAGAATAATTGTTGATTACAGCTTTGTTCTGTTCTAGCAAAATTACCCATTCTATCTTCTACCCCTTCTATTACTCTACCCATTCTATGGAAAACTCCATCTTTTAACAATATTTACCCAATTACAAAATATATTCAAATTATTCTGTCTGGAAAAAAACCCATATAAGAACATCTTGATTTTCAAGACACTAAGTCCACATATAGCCTTTTATTCATTAATACAATAGGTGATCTCTTTATTTTAGGTGTTGGAGATATAAGTACGGAGGACTGAATAAAAATTCTTTTAAAGTTGGGCTAAGACATTATCTGAGCTAGGGTTCAGAAAGAACAATGTTCTTGTCCATAATTAGGCCAGATCTCTGACATCCAAGTATGATTCTCCACACACAAGACATCCTTCATCTCAGCACTGTGCTGTTCTAATTTAGAGGTAGAACAAAGAACACAAGTATAACAAAACCAAAACCTTACGAAGTCATAAACAAAGATTTTTTTCATTAAAGATACTGGTGGAAAGATTAAAAATTCAGCGTGCCAGCTCTCTTGTAAATATGTTTACATCTTTTATTACTAGATATAGTCTTTTATAAACAGACATTTATTAAATTCCAACGCAGTTAACACTTTAAAAAAATACTTTTAGTTCATGTAGCTAAATGAATGCTTTGTTTTGTCACAAGTATTGTCTGAGGAATTTCTTGGCTTTCTAAATCCTAGAGTATCTACTTAAAGTTTTTATCATTGTATTTTTTAACAACTTGTAATATTGGATACAAATGCTGCTGCAGCTTAAAATGTAAATTGAATTCAGCATTGTAATCTAGTTATAAAGCTGCTAAATGCTTGTCAGTTTTTAAACACGCTATAGAGAACTAACAACAACTTAAGTTATTTATATTGCCAATAATATGTTATGTTTTTATGTTCCTAGGAACTGTCAAAAGTAATGAAATTAGTAACAGTGCGCACTTTATCTAGTCTTGTAAAATTTAACAGTCATATCTTACGTTAGCATCTTACTGCAATTCCAGATGTGGGAAGATGGCTGGGGGTAAAAATTGGAGGAAACTGTTAAGTTATATTCACATCCCACCAGAGGTTATAATGGTATGGGTAAAATGCAGCTGCTACTCACTAGGTGGAATGTGGTTGTAAACTCCAGGATGATTCCTCATACAAAAATAAGCACCTGCTAAGGGGTGTGGAACAGAGGGTGAAGCAGGGTGAAGACACTGCAGCCAGGCTCAGTGAAAATCCTTTCAGGGAGATGAACTTAGTGGTACTTTGCAACTGATAAACTGAGTAGTACCTGTCAACTAAGAGAGATAAGAAAAGATGTCTTGCTGCTGAGCCAAAAACTTAGGCAAAATTTTTCTCCTTGGATGAACTTGATTCATTAAAGCCTAATTGTAATATAAATGCACACCTCCGTCCCTGTCTCCAAGGTATGCCCACCCCACATTGGGCATGTGTGCTCTATTTTTTGACTGTATCTTTAAAAGTAAAGTGAGAGAATTTTACACCAATCAGTAACAAAGGTATTTATTAATAAAGTCACTCAAGCCCCACCTAAACATAAAGAAATAGTATAAAAGTAAGTTGAGAATGGGGTAAAGTGAAGGAAGACTCCCTTGTAATTGCCGGGATGGGTCAACACCCTGAACTTGTCTTCTCCCTCCATAGTGACACCTGTTGGTAGGGACTGTATTCTACAGGCACTGAATAGTTTTATTGGGGTTAAAGTTTTGAATTCATTTTTTGCAGTCAGATACTGTCACCTGCAATCTTCAAAACTTAACCTGACACAATTTTGTGTTCATAAAGAATGTTATTCCATAAACTATTAGTGTGAGTCCTTCACAAGTGCTGGCAGTTGCCAGCAGAGGGTAACATGCTTGAATAAAGTGGGAAGACCCTCTGAAGGGTCTCTCATATGCTGTTAGCTTAGTCCCCTGAAAAGGGCAGTTGAATTGCTCTCTGATCCAGCAGGACTCTTCAGTGAAGGGTCCCTGTGTAGTACAACACTGACAGACTAGTTGGACACAAGGGTCTTGGCTTTCCTGGGGCACTGACAGACAAATCAAGCACTAAGGGTTGAGGAAATCTCCACACACAAATCCAGGAAATCTCCCCTTTTCACATGACACCAGGTATATTCAGGTAGTGATTCTAAAGTTGAATCTACAAACTGCATTTAAGCAATATCTTTGTTATTATTACGTTGACTAAGATATATGCCTTAATATATCTGATCCATTCTTCCGCAACTGCACAAGAAGACTTTTCTGATCTATAATTATGTTAAGAGAGGCCAGTTATACCACATTTTAAAAGTTGCTTTAGAGAACTGGCAAATTTAATCCTTATCTTTATTCATGTGGAGGTTAATGAGAATCTGGCATCAATTTAAGAATTAATACCTAATCAAGCAAGACACCTGAGGCAGAGTAACAAGCAGATGTTTCTTGAATTGGAACCTTAATGGCTCACCAATCAATAGAGTGCCATAAGAGTATTTCTTCTGCAATTCCAGTCAGAGCAGATGTGTTTAAACAGAAACATAAATGTGTAATAATTAGCTTATTCAGTGTGACTAGCAACAGTTATCAGTTCAAAGGACAGAAGATACAAAAATAAGGAAGTTTTAGTGGAATATATGGATCCTATTCATCATTCTGAAATTAAATGTATTCTCTCCTGATGAAAATACCTCTAAATACATGAAAAGAATTTAACTATTTCCTAGGTATAATGTATTTATTTAATTTCGTCACTGAAAAAACTACAAATAACCCTGCATTTTAAACTTTTTACATAGAAGAGTTTAGGCTGGAAGAGACCTTAAAGACCATCTTGTTCCAACCCCCCTGCCATGGGCAGGGAGACCTTCCAGTAGACCAGGTTGCTCAAAGAGACTGGAACTCATATTGTAAGATCTGCCTCTTGAATGCAGTCAAAAAGAATTTAAAGTCTGAATAACAACACTGAGGTTAAAAAACCCCAATTTCTTGTTTTCAGGAATTCTCAAGTAATGCTTATTAAAGCAGGAAAATTTTAGTAAGTGAATAAATCTGATACATGAATAGAAGTTCTTTGTCCAAAATTTCCATCCTACTCCACCCTTTTTCTTATTTTTATTCCAGTTGGGTTGTCCTAAGGTCTTGTTCATTTTCTTTATTTACATTATAATTATTAAGAGAAAAGTATGAATAAAACAGCTGGTTAGGATAAACACATGACAATAATTCATGCTATAATATGATGTGGCCTCAATTTAATATGCTCTTTTATAAACAATAGTATTTTAAAGAATACCCGGTGTTTCAAGCTTGTTCTTCATCAGTGATAAAGTGCATGTATTTCTACATGTACTAATTAAGAAAGGAAATAGAGTGAAATCTTAGAGGACGAAATTATAATTAATTAAATTAATAACATTTGTAAAATAAATTTAAAAGTGCAGAAAATTGAGAATTCAGTAGTAAAAAATAATTTGTTTAAGGACCAAGAGTTTTTAAAACAATTAAAAATAGAAATAGGGCATTATATAGGTTTGTCTCTTAAATTGAGATGATAATGATGATTGTGTAAAAATGCAGATCACATTTTCTGTTTTGGAGGAAAACAATTGAATTTCTTTTCTGACATGAAAATAATGATGTAACTCCCACTCAAAGAACTGGAAAGGATATTTAATAAGCTGTACTAAAACAAACAAAATTTAGTATATGTTGAAATAGAGAACATAAATTGGGAAAACTAAAGCAGAATTTTATATAAGAAAAAGATGACAAATTGTAGGAGACTTACAAGAAACCAAATATATTCTAGTTAGTAAAATGCCAGTAATCTCCATAGAAAAGACAATGGAGATGTTGTTATAAAAAAAAAGTAGTATTTACGTGATTCCAGTGTTTGTTGTTGGTTTTTGGTTTGTTTTTTTTTTTTTTAATTTAAGTGTTGACAAAGCAGATAATAAAAAAGGAGTTTGACAAGATTTCAATGAGAATTTCCAATAAAGAAAAAAGGCATACTTAAAAAAAAAAATAAAAGAGGGAGAATTTCAGAAACAGGTAATTACTACTCCAGAATTTTAATATTTTTCTTGCTATTCTTGAAGTGAAAAGAAACAAAGAAGTAAAACCTGATTAGATCCATGGAGCACAGATACATGTCAGAACTATATGCTATTCTTAAAAAGCAGCAATTCTAAAAAAGAATTTAGGGTTCATAGTAGAACTCAAATCTCATTTTTAAAAACTGTGTTCATGTAAAATTAAGTTATTGATCTTATTGCTGGGATCCTTTATGAAATTTAGTATCACATAAGATATAGAAAATAAGAGAGTCTCCTGTACATCCACTATTAAATTGGGGTGGCCTCACCTTGAGCACCGTGTACAGTTATGGGCCCCGCAGTTTAAGAAGGATGTTCACATCCTTGAATACATCCAGAGGAGGGCAACAATGCTGGTGAAAGGTCTGGAAAAAATGTCCTATGTGAAGTGGCTAAGGAATATGAGTTTTCTGGATTGGAGAAAAGGAGGCTGAGGTTCTCTCTACAGCTTCTGGAGGAGGAGAAGTGGAGAAGGAGGTGATGATCTCATCTCCTTGGTATCCAGTGACTGCATCACAGCAGCATAAAATCATAGAATAGTTTGGGTTGGAAGTGATCTTTAAAGATCATCCAGTCTGCATCACCCCTCTGCATCTTTAACATGATCACGTTGCTCATAACTCCACCAAACCTGTCCTTGAATGTTTCCAGGGATGTGGCATCTACCACCTCTTTGGGCAACCTGTTCCAATATCTCACTGCACACATCATAAAAAATTTCTTCCTTATATCTAGTCTTAATCTCTCATTTTTAAGTATATGACTATTTCTCCTTGACCTGTACAGTATCAGTAGAGTATCAGTCAGGCTCTATGAAAATGTCTGTTCTCATCTTTCTTATAAGCACTCTTCAAGTAGTGGATTGCCCCACTAATGTCTTCCCAGAGCCTTCTCTTCACCAGGCTTAACAGCCCCAACTCTCTCAGCCTTTACTCATAGAAGAGGTGTCTCATCCCTCAGATCATTTTTCTTGACCTCCTCTGGACCCCCTCTCACAGGTCCATGTCTTTTGTGTGCTGAGGACTCCAGAGCTGGATGGGGTACTCCATGTGGGGTCTCAAAAGAATGCAGTAGAAGGGGAGAATCACCTTCCTCAACCTGCCTGGTAACACTTCTTTTGCTGAAGATCAGGTTACTGTTGACTTCTGGGTTGTGAGGGCACATTGATAAGTCACGTTCAACTGTTTACCCAACAGCACGTGCGCATCCTTCTCTTCAAGATTTTTCCCATTACTTTCATACTGTTAGTCAGTAGAGTTCATAGGAAGAGTGTTTTAGGACTAGATGAATTAGAACAAGAATATCCTCTCTAAACCAAACAACTACCTGGACTAATAATATTTTTAGTTTGCCGCGGTCAATGCCAACTCCTTTTCAGCCCTGGCTAGCACCAACAACAATGGCCGATGGACACCTCGGTAGGAGTGGAGAAACCACCCAGCGAAAAGTCCCTCTATATTTCAAGGAGACCGGCTGGGCAGCGCTTCAGGGTAGGTAGGGCTGTGTCGGACCTGCCTGACCCAGCAAGGGCGTGCAGCAACGGCGAGCAAAGACATGCAAGCGACCTTTAGCAGTTGAAGCAATCTGGGTTTATTGACACTCTGTGAGCAGCATGCCCACAGAGCCCTCTAAGCACCAAAGGGAGCAACCAGAAAAGGCACTGAGAGGCTCGATGCAGCAACTTATAAAGGGGCTGGAAACTATGGGAGGAGTAAGGGAGAACCAATGGGAGAAAAGGGTGGGAGGGTTTAGGGAAGGGATTACATCATTAGAAACCAATAGGGAAGAGGGGCCTACTTGGTGGGCCTATGAATTACAGAGTAGATGCGAAAGTTCTGGAAGGTGGGAAGGACTGGGATACATATATGGGATGGTTGTGGGAGTAGGTAGGAAGAGGGGATACATTTAAGGGGAGGATACAAATCATGGATTAAACTAACTGTGGGATAGGGGTAACAGAACAGTCCATTTGAGGAATAACAAAATAAACATAAAACATGCACCGCCACATTAGTTTAAAAAGCATTTTTTTTTTTTTTAAGGGAATTGCATTGTTAAGAATTGCTTAGATTTCTAAGTACTTCAGCGTAAAGAATTGGAATTCTGAGAACTCCATGGATAACAAATAAATAAATAGCTGAGTAAAATAATTCTGTTAAAGACAAAATTCTAGTTTCATCTGGGTCACCTTGAGATTTTAAACACCCTCATTGTTCTCCTAGACATGTCACAAGATCCATGTGATGACCATACACTTCTAGAGTGGCAACCGATGGCAAGGCAGAATAATATTTTGGCATTTTTTTAGGGAGCCAAATCCCACCTATTCTGATGGGAGTGATGTCTCACTAGAATGATCAATTTAATAAAGGGATTTTTGGGGGGAGAAAAGTAAAAAAAAATTGCTTTAAAAATACCTCTTTCTAATGTAATAGCAGAAACTGAAATTTGTTTTAATCTCTTATCTTTAAATAAGCTAATACAATATAAAATATTGTTTTATCTAATATGGCTTCAGTTATTGTATTTAAAATTGGGAAATCTAAGAAACTTTTCTCTGTGAATCTTTCAAAATTCAGACATCATAATACATTTTTATTTAATGAGTAAAAAAAAAGGTGACTCAAACATTCCATGAACTGGGTAAGATTCCTTTAAGGATCATCTAAATTGAAACTGTATTAAATTTAATAGCTACAAGCATGAAAAGAATAAGTGTAGTAATATTAGCCATTGTGAGGCTGTTTAATTTGTATGAATTGTCTTTAATGAAAGAGTACACCTGTTTTCATCTTTCACACTATTTCAGCATTAGACAATTAAACAAAAAGAAAACAAAAGGTATTGATTTCAGAGAAAGAGTATATTAAGGGATAATCTTAGGGAATTAAATCAGAAATTAATTCTTAAAACCTCAGAGTTTAATTTTATGGACTATAACTCCTAGTAGGAAAAAATGTATATTGTCATACAGTAGAAATTTAAACATTAGAATGCAGTTTACTGACAGACGGTAAATTTTTTTTTTGCAGTCTAGCCACTTCACTCAGACTTCTTTCTGATTCTACAGAAAGTCAGGAATACCAGGGGAAATGATGCCGAAAACTTACACATATGTCCAAATATGGCTATTCAGAGAGCAAGAACAAATTTGTTGGTTGTGAAACAACTAGACCAAAGACAAAACTAGAGAACTCTGAATCACCATCTAAAGTTCACAAAGACAGATGTGTTCATGTACCTGACTTTTTCTACTTTCCAATGGACTTAAGGCACCAATTTCCAATGGGATGTAAAATAGGTATTAGACCCTTAAATATGGATGGAACATGTCTCCTGTGATGAAAGGCTGAAAGTTCATCTTGGAGAAGAGAAAGCTCCAGAAAGGCCTCATTGTGGCCTTCCAGTACCTGATGGGATCCTAGGAAAAAGCTGCAGAGGATCTTTTCTCAAGGGTATGTAGTGATATGACAAGGGGTAATGGCTTTAAGGTGAGCAAGAGTGGGTTTAGATTAGGGATCAGGAAGAAATTTTTTACTATAAGGTGTTAAGACACTGGAAAAGTTTGTCCAGAGAAGTACTGAATGCCCCATCCCTGGAAGCATTCAAGGCCAGGTTGGATGGGGCTTCAAGCAACCTGCTATAGTGGAAGGTGTCCCTGCCCAATGCCAGAGAGTTGGAATTGGATGATTATTCATGTCCCTTCCAACCCAAACAAGTCTATAATTCTATGAAATATTTTTATTGAAACGGTTTGATGCCTGATCTTTCCCTTAATTGGCCTTATGTCCTATTAGTTCTAAAAGGGGACAAATATAAGCAAAATAAAGGAAACACCAGGAAATAGTTGTTACAAAATATAATTCCTTTTCTGAATGAACTATATTGTATTTAGGAAAGAAGATCTTATTACATAAGCAGAGTGAAGATGAATTAAAATGTAATAAAAACTGAACTGATATTTATGGAGCAAGAACCTTACCCTAAAATTTGATTTGAACTGATTAGATATTTTCACGTGTCACTTGAAAATTTTCTTGCTATATGCATGCCTGAGGTCAGCAAAACCTACCCATTAGTTTAATCACAAAAGAAAGTGCATTTCCTGGCAAAGTAAATGATTATATATAAAAGAAGGACAAATTTGGACTCCTAGAGTTAGTTAGTAAAGGGTTTGTTACAAACAAAGTCTGAACAAAGTCAGAACAGTCTGAACAAGTCTGCAGAGTGTTCACCATAAGACTATATAAACCCTTTTTAGTATATGTGATAAGTAAATAAATTTGAATTCACAGGAAAAAAAACAGAATATTTTTGTTTGGAGGAATTTGTTTTATTTGTTTTAGACCAAAAAAAAGGCACCAACATTCTCCTAAAATAAAATATTTTGAGCTATTTCTAGTTTTCAAAATATAAGTACACAGAAAATGAAATAGAAAAGAGCTGAGAAACAAGGAGAAACATATGTCTCGAATCACATCAACATGACCCAAAATGTTTCTGCTCAATTTTGATCTAAGATTTAATTTACTTTAATCAAAATTCATTATTATTTTTAAAATCATGAACAAAAGCTCCCATTTGCACAGGTAATTTGCTTACATTAATTACTTAGTTTTTTAAAAAATAAATTAATTGTGACTTCTCATTTATTTGTTAAGCATTTAAACAAACCAGTGCTCTAAGTCAATCCTTCATAATTCTATTTGATGCTATAGTAGTGATTTAATATTGCTTAGTAAAGGTACTTAGTGTTTAGATTTTAATACTTTTTAGCAATATGGTGGTTCCTTGTAATAAATCTTTAGACTCTATTTGTCACTTCTGAATATTGAAAAGTCCTCCCCCCTCAAAAAAGTTAATATTTTTGTAATTGTTTAGTCATATATGAGACGCAATTTAAGGAAGCATACAAAAATATATGAAAGGAGTGATTATATAAAGATCCATTAAAAGTCAACATTTGCTCTTCATGCTGTCTGATTTTTTTAGAGAATCTTTAGAAGGATTTAGAAGAATTATGTCATTAAAGAATATAACATAGAGAATATCCACCAAAACCTTTCAATTTTTGACAGTTTTTTTCACACAGGACACAACAGATGAAAGAGGAAGTGACCAGAGGGACAGAAATACAATCAGAAAATATTTTTGAGACCTTGATTCTGACTTTGAATAGTGAAAGGAAAAAATTTGAACTCTTTAAATACAGTAAATGAATTGTAAGCATTTGTGAAGGGTAAAAAAACAAAAAAAAAGACCAAATCAGGCTGTACTACTGACAATTCAGACCCCATCCTGTGATATTTCTTGTATCTACTACATATATGTTCCATAGCTGTACTCGAGAACTTTACAGTGTTGTAACTGCTGTACTGAAATAGCCAGAGAAGTGTTCTTTGCTACAAATATTTTGGAAAGTGAACAAAATCTGCTCTAATGTACTATGCACTAGCCAAAACTGAGAAGAAATCACTGAGATTAATGCAGAAATAAATATTACTAAATCTGATTGATGTGTTATTTTCTTGACAGAAGTATATTTCCCATAAATATATTTATTTTTAAAATAGTGAAAAGACTGAAATCTAATTGTTTCTTATCCTTGTTTCATTTAAATAATTTTGAAATATCTTGATTTAACCTTTTATTTTGTTGTAATACACTTAGACTATTACATTAAAGTAATGAATTTCTATATTAATCTCATATGAGTAGAACACCAAATTAAGACAAAATTGGTACGTATTTTTTTGTGATTTCACAAGCAATAGAATGTGCCTAATCATTATTCCATTGTAGAAACTTCGGGTATTAAAAAAAAGGAAAATAGAAGTATTTTCTTTCAATTTAGAATTTAAAAAGTCAAGTTTCATTACCACTGCACTGCAGAAAATTATTGAAAAATATTGAGGTTTTGGGATGAATTTTTGTATTTCTAAACTGTCTCACTAATGACATAGAGATTCAGGACAGATGAAACTCTGTGGTTAGGTTGTTTTCAACTCTTTTCATATTTGTCGTAGCATCATCCTGCCAACGTTAATATATTAGGTCTAATATACCTATAATAAATTGCATCTGTGAGATAAGTTTTAGACAGATAACTAGTACTTCTTATTCAGCAGAAAGACATAGCTGTGGTTTATGGGTATGCAGGTAAATGTTTCAGTGTAGGGGGATTGAGTGGGCCTCACAAGAGATGGTGAGGATATGGGTTGATTTAAGGATTTCTGGTTTTATTCAAGAGCCCTTGGGTAGCAAGGAGACTTAAACTTAAATTACTCTCCCTCTCTGGCCTTGCAGAGCAGTTAACTCCCTGAAAAAATAACTTTTTGACAGACAACCTTAGAGCCCCCACAAGGAAGGGCCAACCAAGCTGTTAAGAAGGCTCAGAAAGGAAAAAGTTTAGCATTCTTTCATACCCAGTGTACAGACATTAAGTTTAGCTTTTTTGCCTTTGAAAAATAAATTTTCTGAAGTCCTTCTACTGCCTGGTGCTTTTGGGGTACGTGCATTATCTTCCTTTGCATTCAGTAAAAACAAACAAACCCACAAAGAAACAAATGAACAACAATAACATAAAAAACAAAATGTAAGATTAAATTTTCCTTTTATACTCTTTGCCTTATAAGAAGTTCTCCATATTTAATGTAGAGAGTCTTGTAAGATGAGTTCTTACAAAAGTGAAAACCAACCAACAAAAATCCAATCCTTTTTAAATTTGTGTGTGTTAAACATTAATGGTTAGAATGTGATGTCAAAGTTCATTCACTAAGTTTTGTAATCAAACAGGAAAATGCTGAGTGAGCAGAGAATCAAAATTAAAATACAATCATATTTATTGGCAAAAAAAAGGAACTGTGAAAATTGTGTGACACCACCTGTCCGAGTAAAAAGCATTGCTTCAAGATACCTTCAAAAATTCTCAATGAAGAAAAAAAGAAATTCATTATGATCTCAGAAAATTCCGCTTTATTTCTCTAGTCAGCACAATGTTCTCTGATATTTACATTTTAGATGACTATGTTTGTACTTAATTATTATCTGAAGTCTACAGATGAAATTCTTATATAATGCCTTTAAAAGTTGTTTAAAATGAGCCAAAATACGATGGTACATTTTCAATATTCCTGTGAACAGCAACAATTTTTACCTTATCATGAATATCCACAGTGATTCAGCTTAGGAAAACTTTGTAAGAAAATTGATATCTCGCTTATCTGTGCATAATACTTTTACCTCATTTCTACAATTGAATAATGCAGTTCAAAATGCAAATGATTTTTTTTTCTTTCTTTAGACTTATGCCAAAAATCATATGGTTTCGATACTGAAAGTTATAAACAGTGTAAACAATTATTAGTATTTTGCCTATCCCTAGACGATTTTCTTATTAGGAAAGAACAGGGGAGTTACATTGCCTTTGTTCCTATTTGATTTACTATCTCTCCAATCTATGATAAAAGTAAATAAATTAACTTATCAAAACTATGACATTTTAAAGAACTTTCACTCTTAGAAAGTTAATATTTGTCTTAAAAATTCAATGTTCTTTTACTCAGTTCATTCATTTCAGTCATTCAGTTAATCCATTCAGTTCATTTGTTCATTTATTCAGTGAAACTACCTAATACATGACATGGTTTGTTCTTCATGTCTTTAAATTTAGTGACTTTATTAACGTATATGGAGGACACAGAATTTTGGGCTGTATGGAAATGAAAACAAACACATATTAGCTATGCTAGAGTCTTGGACTAAGTTGATCACAAAAAAAAACCCCTTTCAGTTTATCTTTTAAATCTTTATTTACATTGCTTGAAAATAACATGGTACTAAAATACTTGGTAAGTATTGCAAGTATGATTTGCTTGAAGATTTTTGAAATCAAATTCATCACATCCACAATCTTGGTTTGAAATATGCTGAAAAAGAAAAAGAAAAACAATGTCTCTCAGAGGAGAAGATAATATTCATCTATTTTGATTATGGAAATATGTGTGCCCTGTGGTGCTTTTTTCATAACTCTTCAGAATAGTCATTTTCTGCTTTCTGTTCTTTGTGGAATGACATTAGTGCTTCATTCCAGAGCCACCAGAGAATATCCTTTCTTGCTGCTTTACAGAGAAAGCAGCAAGTAAGTGCAATATGGTAATTATAATAAGAATTGTCAAGAATATTGCAATGATTTATGCTTGTGAAGAGCAATTTAGCCTTCTTTCCATAAAGATCTTATAATGATTGCCCCTTGTTCAGAAAACACTCTACTAACTATTATTTCTCACTGCAAATCCTATTGACCTTCACTGTAATATTTCATATCTTAAAATCTTTCAAGACTCTGCTTCCCTGACCTTTGTTGTCCTTCCTTGACCTGGATTAACATGACACCTAGAAACACTTCCTTCATGCATGTTGAATGTGTAATGACATACATCTTTCAATAATTTATTCCAGTGCAACACTCACTTTTACAATATGCTTCCACAAAACATGTCAGACAGTATAATTTAATCATCAGTAATACTTAGCAGAACATACTGAAATTGTTAAAAAAGATTATGCTTATTCAGTTTCTGTGTTCTATCAAGTGTGACAACAGTGTCATAAGGGAATGCAGTTGACTTAATTAAAAAAGTTTTACATAAATTATTTTTATAAATAGCTTTTAATTTTAGCAAATAAGAGAACAGGTAGATATTTCTTTAGAATCTTGATTGTGAAATCAAACTGTGGTGCCTCTGCCATATAGCAATGTTTTAGGCATTTGTAATAGATGTGAGACTGAGACAATATTTCTGCTAAAGGATGTTGCAAGACCTCTGATTCTGGCAGGCTCTGGGGCCTGGTGTTGCTCTGTCCTGGCTGCTTGAGGTCAGCCTGCTAGTCTGAAGGCCTGGGAGTCTTTTTCCCAAGGTAATGCATGCAGCTGCTGTTTTTCCATTTGGAGATAGTGCATCTGAGCATGTATCCCAGAGATGCACTCCCACACACACAAATGACACTGACATGGTTGGCTGCAATGACAACACTAGACAGTCCTCAAGCATGGCAACACCATGACTTACAGAGAACACGAGTATAGATAACAAAGTCTTTAAAACATAAGCACAAGTCAAGTATCTTTTCTCCTCTCCAGCTGATGACTACTAAAGGTCACTGATGAAAATACATACACACACACACTTTTTCTCTAGGTTCACAAGCATGTTCACATGTTCATGGTTCCCTCAAAATACCAGCACAATTCCTCTGTCCAATACCTTTGCCTGGATCCTTAGCATTTTTACTCAGTTCATAAGTATCCTACTCATTGGCTGGTCTAGCAAACTCTTACACACACTCTTTTCAAAGGCATCCCACATTTGTGCATCCTTCCAGATACCACCATGGACCCCTCACTGCCTGATACCCCTGTCTGGAACTGAGTCCTCCTATGCCATGTGGTACAGTTTGATGCAACCTAACCTCCCACAGCTACAGGTTTGGAAAAACTATGCCTTCCTCTCCTCCTCCCTGTTGACACCCAGGCACACAGGGTCCATGAACTACTGTCACAATCCAGTTGCTGGCACCATGAACACACAGACCCTTTCAGCCCTTCTGTCACTCCAGTTGCAAGCTCTCAATTCACTAACAGTTGCTGAGCACTCATACATGGGACAAATAGTGAGATTACAGTTTAGTACATAGGTGTAATAACACCTGTCTATAGGTATGTCTGCAAAATGATGGGCTTGCATTTATGTTCCGTTACTGAATTTTCTAAACAGCAGTATATTAAAAAATTGAAGAACTTCCCTTCAAAACTGAAGGAATAGTAATAAAAAAAAATGTATCAAACAATGAAATTCTAAATGCAAAACGATAAATGTTACATCTTAAAAATCTTATATACTTTGTTCTTTTCAAAGGCCAGAATATTCTCACATTAGCAATGGAAATAAAATTTTGTGCATTGTCTTTGAACTGAATGCAATTAAAATCCTTAATATTTCTTAATATCTAATATAATTTTACATTTTAGCCCTGTAATGTGTCTCATAGTTATTTGCTTGTCCTTTTTTTAGTGTATTTTTCTTGAAGCAGGATGAGTTATGGCAAACAGAAAAAAAAAAAAAAAGCTAAATGGAACTATGTAAGTCTTCATTTAAAATTTTTTCACCTAAATATAACAATATATGAATATGGTAGTTTTGCTTTTTTGTTGTGTTGTGGGTTGGGACTTTATTTTCAGGTTTTGAACATTCTGTCAGGATTCAGAACATGAGGTTAATGCTTCATATTTTGATGAATCCTTCTTTTTTAACTTAAAGGTGTAGGGAGGACTTCTATTAAAAAACCCAAAAGGCCAGATTATATTAAGTACTGAACGCAAAATTAAAAACAGACAAGCAAAATAACCCCCCAAAAAACCAAAAGACCTAGATTATTTTATTCCATAAAATAATGTTACAAAATACCACTAAGTTACACAGTAAAGATACATTACGAATGGCAAAGCTGAACAGAGGTATCTGACAAATCATCCTGTAACTTTCTGAATGTATGCTTATCAGAACATGTTATTAACATATGTTTGGGGATATGACAGTGTCTGCCAAGGAAGGCGATGACAACAGAGTCAAGCACGGGAAACCAAGCTGGCTGGAGTGGGATGGAGAATGGTCCCAGGACAAAGCGGGGAACACGGCAGCTAAGAGGCAGAGCAAAGTGAACCACTTTGCGTTGTTCTCCGAGGACAGAATGTCTACAAACCTCCTGTTGGGTCCCTTTATACTGTTCAAATGTTATGCTGCTGTCCCTCAGGAGATTTCCTCCTCTCCACTGTTTGTGCCTTTGTTCCTTGCACTGTCAAGCACTGAGTCCAACCCCAAGCCAATGGCTAGCACAGGCCTCTACCACCCTTCCCCCCACTTCCCTGGCTGTAAAATAGATAATTGCTCCTATTGTGTAGGGTCATCAGCTACCAAGCTAGGGCTATGAAGATTGGTATGAGGAATTCCACTGTAGAGTTCAATCCATAACAACATACTACAGTAAATTTTATACACTTTATAAATGGAGAAAGTAAGCTGAAGAGAAGAATCCACCATTGCCTTTCAGTTCTCAATTTATAAAAGTACTGTTATTTTGTTTTTTTAAAAGAAACCTTCAACTGAAATGTCCAGCTTGCTACTTAACCTTGGATATGGACCATTATGTCAGTTTGGTCATTCCTATAACATAACTGATGCAACAATGAGAAATATTTTACTAGATGATTTCAGCATTACAGTGGGACATCATTATGATTCTCATATATTTTTCCCAGACATATTTGAATCACTCATTTATACAAGCATCAGAGAAATTTTTCATAACAAAGGTAAAGTATGAGTAAAAAAAGCTAATAAAAATGTTCAAATATAGCATCACAGTAGTGAATTTAACTAACAAAAAATTTATGTTCCGAAGAAATACACAGGGATGAGAACTACTACCATTATACATTTTTATGATTTAAAGAAAATATTTTTATGTAAACTTTCGATGATGTTAAAATCTTACTGCAAATATGAAGTGGGAGGTAGTAGAATAGAATAGTTATTAAAAAGTGTGTAAAAATAAACTCAAATAAATAATTTTAGAATAAATTCGATCATATATGTCAGGGTACTTTTACTAATTATCTAATGAAATACTCGTTGCCTAATAATTATAAATTTTCATTAACAATTCTATTGTGCTATCTGAGGAAAAATACCATCATTTTACACATGGCAAGCTTAGATATAAATCATGTATCTCTGAAAAATATCCCTCTGATATTTTGATTTCAAGCTGGACAAATATTGTTTCTCTTGATCAATACTCATATTCCTTAAAAAATAAAA
Source organism: Calyptomena viridis (assembly GCA_013390005.1). Lineage (NCBI taxonomy): Eukaryota > Metazoa > Chordata > Aves > Passeriformes > Eurylaimidae > Calyptomena > Calyptomena viridis. Next base: position 62,810 of record WEIV01024264.1, read on the forward strand.
AAAAATCTAAACTGAAGCGTGAGACACAGCTACTTCAAATTAAGTAATGTAAAAGTTCAGTCAGTCATCAATGTTTTTCTCACTGTCAACTAAGAGACATAAAAACCTTAATACAAAAATCATCTTTCATATATTGTGTCATTAATTAGCACAGGGAAAACTACTCCCTGGATCTTTTGTTTACTGAACTTTGTTTCTGTTGTTACTGTTGTTACTGTTTCTGTTGACTGAAGTTAGTAGTCTGAAGTTAACTGAGATAAACCCTCTCTCTAGAGACTTACTGAAAATTACAAAAGATGTCTGTAATTGAGCCGCCAATAACAAGACCATGTATTTAACCCTAGCTGAGGGTCTTACCTCTTGCCCTCTATACATCATAGAAGATTAAAAGTAATTAAGTTAAAAATTATTAAAGAGAAATTAAGTACATAGATACATGATACAAAATAAGTCATTCAGACAATGAAGTGAAGTGAATGCAAAGGAGGCAGGTGTTTCCCCACACATGTCATTAATTAACAACTTGAATGAAAACAAACCCAAATATTTATAATGGGATATTTTCTCGTCAGATACAAAGGGATGAAACTATGAAACCTATAATTTTTTTAGAGGGAAAAAGCTGTCAGTTAAAAAGAAGAAATTGTAAGTGCTAGTAAATCTACTTTTCAAAACAAAGGAAGTTTTTTCTTTAGTCACATCTGAAGAATTTTACGAAAACAACTTGAATGTAGGAATATGTTTATTGATAAAGGGAAGAGAAAAATGTTTTTCTAAGATCCTGCAAAGCAGGATTTTAAACCTCTGAATACAGAACCTGGGAACCTAGATGTCTGGTATTTGTAGTAAACTTGTTTAAAGGTTATCATTCATAGTCATTATTTATAGATTATGGAACACCTGTTACTTTAAAAACAGCATGAAGTTCTGCCTGTTATAAAATCTCGATTTCTTCATGCATGAGCAGGTTTTTATTCTTGTTACTATTGAAGAAAGCCTTAACATTGAGAAAGTGTCTTGGACTATTCAGATCTAGTATTGCCCAGCGTACCGTGAGAGATGGTACGACTTTACTCATGGAGCAGCTAGGAAGGACACCATGAATCTTGGGTACATCATTCATAACCTTATTGTGTAAATTGACTGTGCTTTTTGATAATCAAGGATCACTGTTTCTCTAGTACAAAGAAGAAGTTTAGTATAGTTTTAAATTTTTAATTCTTACGTTACAAGGACATGAGCACAGTTATGTGAATCTTGTTCTCCCTGACATGTATTTATAACAATGTTCATACAATCATATGCCTAAAAATGCCATAATTGACTTCTAGTTCCTCACTGTTAATCCAAAGCATCATCAGATGTCATGTTTACCCTGTGAGTTTAATATCTACCCTTTTAGAGAGAGAGTTACAGATAAATTAGACTTGGCAGACCACATGCTTTTAATCCTTTTTCTGATAGTAAACCATCAAGACTTAATATAGATACTTTGCTGCAAACATTCCTCATTATAGTAGAAGATTGCAGCAAAGAATTTATTTTTCTCGAAGAAAATATAGTTAAAATGAAGTAAATCATAATTTTCTGCAGAAAATGGTTGCAAATGGAAAATATTCTTCAGTAGACATTAGACTACACTAAAAAACAATCTAAGCTACCTCATTTGTATTCTCAGAAGAAAACCTGAAAGGTCATGTTGATTCTTCCTTGCATTAAAAAGGAACAGCTTTAGAAAAGGTTAGTGCAATTTAGGTTCTCTAGGTATTATTGTTGTTGTTTTAACTGATGCTGAAAAAAGAACCTTCCAGCTGAACAGCTGGACAAAAGAAAAATCTCTTACATTATTGAACTTGTCAGTAATTTTATCTCACAACTTGTTAAATTGGCAAAATAGAAATTTACTACTTATCACAATATAGATTTGAATTAAACATGTTTATTTATTTTCTTTTTACATTAGTTAACAATTCACTGTAATTTGGATTTGGAAACTATTTGGGAAATAATTAACTGCAAAGTAATATTAATACTATCTAAGAATAAAATATTCATTTATAATAGCCAAAAATGGTCAGGCAGCCCCATTGAGGGCCTGAAAAGGAGAAAAGAATGAATAATCATATTGAACATAATAATAATAGTTCCTTTGATTTACTAATGAATATATTTTTATACCTGTATGCATGCAAGCATATATATCTGTGTGTGTGTACAGACATCAATAGATAGATATCTGTATCAATGCACTCGCACAAGACACATCCATACATACACATATATTCTTGACGTTTGCCCTGGCTTAAAAATACACATTTGAAATAAATTAGAGTCACAGAAAAGACTGGAAAATTACTCAAAGTCATTCAGTGATTCAGTGAAAGCGAAAACAGGGAACAGCAGCCAGTCAGTTGCTAACTTTGTGGCCAGCATAGGTAAATACTGTTATCTCTTTAGCAAGAGATATGTATATGTGAAAGACATAGAAAAGAAAAAGGACAAAAAAGAAAAAAGACAAAAAAAGTCAGTCGGGTTAAAATGTTTTTCAACTTCCCTTTCCAAAAATCACTAAAGCCAGAAATGGAATTAAAAATACTTGTGAACAGCTGTTGCGGTAAGAGATGTGTTGAAGGAGCTGTCAGATAAAGAAAAGCGAACAAAGTAAACTGCTTCCTCCTTACTGTACTCTCAAAGGTATTATAGTCAGAATATGCAAGCAGAAAAAAAGATTAAAAATTAGAAAGAGCTACTGTAAGATCATAACTATTTTAGTTATATATGATTTTCATCTAAAGGACCTTTGATATACCCCTGTTTTATAACAGCAAATATTGCTCAGGTGACTGAAACGCTACTTCTTATGGCTCAGTTCATTAATTTTGACCTACCATAATTTTTTTTTCATTATTCTTGTTTGGTTAAGTAAAAAAATACTAATAGCACAGAGGTCAGAAAGAAAATTATGAAGGATTAGAGGGAAGGCAGTGAAGGACCAGTGAAAATGAAGTAAATCTATATTGGTATGGCTTGACATGAGAGACAAATGAGGATTCTTAATCCCTCATTTTCCTTTTCCCTCTTGCTTAAGAAACATTTTCTTTGTTAACAAAAGAAAAATCTTCATTGACTCCCCTTCATGTTACTAAAAGAGATGTGGTACATCGAACTTTAATAGCATGAACATTACAAACTCTGAATGTTTTAACTGCATAAGCTAGTGAATCTAGAATCTTTCAGGTGTAAAGAGGAATTCCGACCCTTTCTCTGCAACTGTGTATTTTGAAGCATGCTATGAAAATAAGAACATTCAGCTATATTCAAAAATGTTGTCTTGAAGGACATTACAGTAAAAACAAACACACTTTATCTTTTTTTGCCTTTTAAAATGGAATTTGCTAAGCAAAGAGTAATTCTCCATGTGCACTGAAAAACTTTCATGAAGATCCAGGGGGGGGAAAAAGCCTCAGGCTCTCTGCCAAAATGTATTCCACCATTTGAATAGTTCAACTAATATGAAAGAAATATGTGCAGATAGTTGCAACACTGGCCAAGTAATGATTTCAGTTCATCAAAGTTCGAGACCAGTGAGAACCACTAAATCATGCTATCTGACCTATATTTCACAAGCCATTGCTTTCCTCTTAGTCTTTTCTCCCAGACCAATACCTTAATTTTGATGTCTTCATAGTTATTTAATTCATTTTTTTCCCTGAAGTAAATCTCCGTGTTTATTTTTGTCATGTTTTTCTTCACTATATAAAACTAGTATCTTTAGTAGTAGATATATTCTACTTTGAAATGTACTTTTCACTGTGTCCATTTCACCATATTCTTCTTTTAATAGCTTGTTATCTTTCATTACTCATCTCAGCCCAAAATAAAGGGAACTGTCTCAAAAATTTAAGGACATTTTCACTGTACATTAAATAAATATGATTTCTCTCTCTGTGACAGTCTCCATGACATTTCTGTCCTCATATTTACCTTTCAGAAAGTTTTGAATCAATCCACGTCATCTGTCACAAGGTAGAGCCTATTCACAAGCACTTCCCAAAAAAAGTCCAGCTTTAACTAGGTTAAGGAAGCATGAGCAGGAAAGTAGAGTAACAATAAACAATTGTAAACAGTTACAATGTTCACATTTTTCTTTAATAAATTTTTGACTGGAGACAGAGTCATGACAGACATCCTGGTGACCAGAGTGTCAACTTCAAATTTGTCATAGATATGAAGACAGACAAAGATAAGGCTATGAGACTATGTGATTTTTGAGGATTTACAGTAGCAATCAAATATAGAAAGGGCCACAGATACATACATCCAAAAGGCAAAGTTCTTGATCATGCACTTGAGTGACAACAACCTGGGGCATCACTACGTGCTTGGGGAACAGTGGCTGGAAAGCTATCTGTTAAAAGAGGACCTGGATGTGCTGTTGGACAGATAGCTGAACATGAGCCAGCAGTGTGCCCATGTGACCAAGAATGTCAATGGCATCCTGGATTGCATCAGAAATGGTGTAGTCAGAAGGACCAGGATAGTGATCACCCAACATGAAGTCAACACTGCTGAGGGCTGCACCTCGAGTACTGTTTTCAGTTTTGGGCTTTTCAGAACAAGAAAGACATTGAGGTTGCTGGAGCGAGTTCAGAGAAAGATAAGGAAGCTGGTGAAGTCTGGAACATAAGTCTATGAGGAAGTTTTGAGGCAACTATGTTTAGCCTTAAGAAAAGAAGGCCCAGAGGAGACCTTACTCTACAACTATTTGAAGGGAGGTTGTTATGAGATGGGGTCAACCTCTTCTCCCAGACAACTATCCATAAGACAAGGGAAATTGGCCTCAAGTTGCACCAGGGGAGGTTCAGGTTGAATATTAGGAAAAATGTCTTCACTGAAAGAATGTGTAAGCCCTTGAACACGCTCCCCGTGGAAATGGGAACTAACCATTCCTGGAAGTATTCAATAAATCAGTTGACATGGCACTTCATGATATGGTTTGGTGGGCATAGTGGTATTCATGTTCCAATTTAATGATTCTATGATAGACATATGTTTTCCATTTACTATTTTTCTTTAATTGTGTTCCTCAAAATTATTTAGGCACAATATCTTGTTAAAGCATAGAAGCATTGATTTTGTTGTTCTTAAGATATTTAAATTTTTCCTTCTAAAATATTCCAGCACTAAACAAGAGCCTGAAATGTGAAACCTTGAACAAAATCAAATATTTATTTTTTCTAGATATGGTTTTTTTCCTGTACACAGTTTGCAACCTGAAAATACTGTAGGCACAACATTCCTCTGTCAACAAGTGAAGTCGAGTGTACATATAATTTACAGGGGTTATTAAACTCTAACTTGGGCAATGCTGAACATAAAACTTTCAATAAAGACTAATAGACAAATTTAGTCATTTATTTGCTGGTTCTAGATACAAAAATATATTTTATATTATCTTTTCTTTACTGCTGTTTTACTGTCTAAATGATTCTTCTGCCAGGTGTGCTTAAAGGTCTCTTTCTTACGTCGCCTTAGTCTTGTAAGTTCAGTCAAGATTTTATTGACTGCTAGCTAAAAATCATAAAAGATTTATTAAAGACTTTTTTTAAGTGTCTAAGAACTTTATATATTGCTTTCTGGTTCTTAGAAACCTCTTTACAAACATTTTTTTTTCTCATTTTAATTTCACAGCTCCTACTGACTGATGCCCAGCTTCCTGCTTTTTTATTCTTGCATTAAAACCAACTGAACAGGCAAAAGAGAAATATAATTTTATGATACCTACTTTAAAAGAGTAGTCTGTATCTGGCAGAAATGTACTACCAGTTTAGCTTAAGAAGCTGTGAAAGTTGTTATGAGAAAAGTATGGAAAAGATGCTGAAATTTTTAAAGGCAGTTATGGAGATTAAGAATAAATAGATAAATAAATAAATAGACTCACAAAGTAATAATTTAATTCAGAGAAAGTATCACTTTGTCTTTTTCATTCTTGTCTTTATCAGAATATTACAGTTGTTACAGAATATTATTGATCTTCTGACCCAGCTGGTTCTTTTTTTCCCCTCCTAGGAAACATTTTTAGTAAGTGTAAGCAACATAGAAAGCTTTGTACAGCTTCTCCTTTTATTAGGTTACTATTTAGTCATAGCAGCTTCCTCACCATCAGCATTTAATACTTCAATTGTTCTAAAGCTATTTTTCTGATTTTTTGGTATGAATTAAGCAAGAATATGATAACCATTTTACTATCGCATTTTCACATTAGGAATTTGGTTTGTGCCTACTTTTATTGATAATCTAATTTAGGATAGATTAGATAGATAATCTAGGATAATCTAGATAGATTAGATTCAAGATACCCATGAAGAGTTAAATGTATTACAATTTCAAATATATGGTCTCTTCTAGAGCTTCCTAGAACGTAGATTACTAAAATATTCATACAGATGTTCCATGACAAATAAACCATTTAGCTTTCAGTTTATTATTTATAATTCAGTGATGTCAGGGACAATCAATGTTATATTCATCTCATATAGAGACCTCATAGAAACACATATTATAAAATACAGATATTTTGTGTACCCTGTATAATATCAATGTGCACTTCAGATTGAACTATTCCCAAGTCTGCTAAATTATATTTGCAATTATCTTGTGAGCTATTTAACCAAAATAGCTCTGCTTAAGTGTGTGTTATGGTTCTACTTTAAGGAAAACTTTTTCCCTTTTGTTTGCAAGCGGAGTGGTGTGTGGCGGGTGCCGGACCCTTGCCCCGATGGATGCCCGGGGCTCCCATGGTGTACAGCCTAGCACTGCTTGTGCCGCAGCCAGTGCTGTCAGGTGCCGTTCGCAGCGCGGAGGCCAGCCAGCACCAGGCGCCACCTGTGTTTGCTGTCCCTCGCACCCAGCAACTCACTCGTCACCCCCTCCTCGATGCTCAGTGGTGCCATGCCTGCAGCCACATCTCCCTGGGCTGCTCTGTTGGTGGGGGGGGTTGTGTGGGGTGCCAGGGCTGGGAGGGGGGAGCAGCCGCCATTCCCACAGCACATGAAAAGGGAGCATGGGAGCTTCCCATGGGTTCAGGACAGGAAGGAGGCCAGGAGAAGATAGACCAACCAGGACACAAGGCTATGCCCTCCAGGGGTGGGAGAAGCATGGGAAAAGTGTGTGCACGCAGGCATAAGATGCAAAGAATTCTGGGCCGAGGAAAAAAGGATGAAAGGACGGTGAGACACAGAAGCCATTGTGCTTCTTGGCCGCGTGGTGGTGCGGAGCGGAGCTGCTGTCCCTTGGGGTTCTGAAGGCGCCATCTTCGAGCACATGCTGGCAAAACCAGGACCTGTTTTCTCTAACACTTCGGAGCTCCGGCATTGACTTGAATTCTTTTCTCGTTGCAAGATTCCTGGTTTGGGCTAGAAAACCTTACCCTGCCCTCTTCTCTCTCTTCCTTTTTTTTTTCCTTCTTGGCAGCACGGGCTCGGGTTCTCCTTTCCCATCCCCATCCAAGTCATGTGAGCTCCAAAACCCAGTCCTATCCCCCATGAATCCCCAGAAATCCCAGGGGTGGGAGCTAGCCCCTCTTCCCATCTCCACTGGGCTTCTCGGGGTCCCCAAAGCCTAGCCCTGTTGCCCGCGGGTTCCCAAATCCCAAGGGGGGAGGAATTAATTCCAGTTTTGCTCTCTCTCATTCTCTGCCTCCATCCTTTTCCCCTTCTGTTCCCCGGGAAGTCCCTGGGGGAGCTCCAGTTTTCACCAACCCCCTCTCTTGCCTCCAACAACCCCCTCTGGGCACTAGGAATCAGCTCTGAAACCTTCCCCTCATCCTACACATCTGCTTTGCAAGCAGAAATTTGCTTCAGGCCAGCCAGGCTTATGTTATTCCATCGAGAAGGACTATTTTGTTGTGTGTTGGCTACTTGTGTGGTTCTTACATCGGATACTCAATTTAATTTTGTTCTTTTTTTTTGGTGCTTATATTGTTTGGATAAGGGTGCTTTTTAATACATAATATATATATTTTTATTTTTTTTTCTTGTTTTAATAAAATCCTTTTCTATCTTTATACTCAAACAAAGTCTCGAACAATTTGATATTGGATTCACTTTAATTCACTTCAACTGTCCCCACTCAAACGGTGACAGTAAGAGGCAAGAGTAAACATTAAAAAAAATCTTCAGAGGTTCAGGGAGACAAAACAGTTGACATTTATCCTTACAAAGAGAAAGGGAAGAGGTATTTGAAATTTCTTTCCAGTATGACTTTTTTTTTTTCAAATTGGAGCAGTACATCATAGAATAAAATAATTTTCCAGTCTCAAAAATGAGTTATTAGAGAATAACTCATAATAATCTAATATTTCTAATAAAATTGCCATTTGCAACACACACATTTTTGTAAGAGCTATTAAGACAGCTTCAGTAAGGAACACTGGTGCTTGTTAGAAAGCAGTGGTCCTCTGGTGAAAGTTCTCAATTGTGAGCATCTAGAATTAAATTTATGATTGATTTCTCTCTAATCCGATGAATTCAGGAAAAAGTAACTGTGTGAGAAAAATCCTTATACTCTCTATTACTTATGGTACCTACTGCTGCACACTCGTAGATTTGAAGGCAAGGCACAGTAATCTTTACATTTCAGCCAGTCTCAGTGTAATAAATCTTTTATTTTCAGTATTAGAAAAAAAAAAAAAGAAAAAAATTGTCATCGTCTTTTCAAACAAGTTCCAAACACTCTCTCTTCACAGCTCAATCCAGATAAACTGAGTGTATTTGATTAATGTATACTGAGTTAATATTTGATTTGGTATTTAATTATTTTTATGATATCTAAGATCAGTGTGTGTCTCTTATTTTATTTTGAAAGTCCCTTTGCAAGACTTGCACCTACTTTTTTACAACATTATGGTGATAAACTAGAAACTGAAAGGAAAGACAATGAAAAAGAATCATTTATATTGAATAAAATAAAAATCCTGAAATAGCATGAATCTTGAAAAACATCTTTCAACCATGAACATAAAATAAATGTTATTTATACAAAATCATAATTAATCTTTGTCATGGTTTGACTCTGGCTAAAAGCCGAGAGCCCGCACATAGATCTAAAATTTCTCAGAGAAGGGAAAAAAACCCCTTGACTTTTGTGATAAGGATTACAAGCAACTGTTTATTAACTATTTCACAAGCAAAACAGGCTCTAACTTAGAATAGTAAGTATTAACTACTACTACTAAAATCAGAGCTTAAAATTTAAGAGTGGGAAGTTTGATAGATGTTACAGACACCTTTCCTCCCCCCACCCCTCCCTTTTAAGATCTTTCACCTTCCCCCAGCAGCTTGGGAAGGTGNGCGTGGAAATCTTCCAATCTTTCCACGGGTATGCTATGAAACTTTGCTCCTATGATCCCCCACAGATTTCCTGGGGCCCTATTCCAGTGTTTAAGGCATCTTCTCTTTCTCCTCTCTCCGACCTTGCTGTTAATCAAACTTCCCACCCTCCTTTCTCTTAAACTGCCACGATGTTCTGCCTAGTTTTTTTTTCTTCTCCTTCTTAAATATGTTATCACAGAGGCGTTAGCAGTCGACCTTGAGCTAGCTTAGAGCAGAGAAAAATTCCAGCATCTTCTTAAAGAAGCCTCTCTCCTAGCCCCCCCCCCAGCTAATAAAAAACTCTGGCTACTTAAAACCACAACAATCTTTTTTAAACATTTCTACACAAACCTTCAGCGATACAATGAGTTTTCCAAGACAACAGGGACTTAAACAAAGCCATTACTTTTAAATGAATTTATTTGCAATGAACTGAAAACAGTGATTAAAAGTCTTGGCTACTTCTTGCAAGAAATAATGTGAGTGGGAAGGTATTTCTTTTTTTTTCTTATAAATCCTACTGTCTCTCAGGCTTTCCTCAAACAGTCTACATTCCATGACATGCGTAAACTAGAGTTCACCTAAAAGTACTGTACTCAGCTGGATATTGATATCGTAAAAGAAACTGAAGGATGTATGTGCTTTTTTTTCCTGACACTTTGTGTAGGCAAGTTTCTGATGTTGTATACAAAATAAATGGAGAAACTTATTTAAAAACTTAGACTGTAATATCAAAGCACTCAGTAGGAAAAACTTGATGTTATCAACTTAGATCAACACAGCCTCAATCAGATTGAAAAAGTAACTTGGCCACTCCAAGTCAGTGCTACATAGTTGTCTAAGCTGTCATAACTCTTTTCCATGCTGTTACACTGAAAAACAAAAGTCTTAGGTCATAGGATCATAGAATCGTAGAATACTTTGGGTTGGAAGGAACCTTAAAGATTATCTAATTCCAACTCCCCACCATGAGCAGGGATGCATTTCACTAGATCAGTTGCTCAAAGTCCCATCCAACCTGGCCTTAAACACTTCTGGAGATGGGGCATATACAGCTTCCCTGGGCAACCCACTCCAGTGTCTCACCACCCTTACAGTAAAAAATTTCTTCCTAATATCTCATCAAAACCTACCAGTTTGGAGCTATTTCCTTTGTCCTATCACTACATGCCTCTGTAAAAAGTCTTGTCCAGCTTTCTTGTAGCGCCCCTTTAAGTAATGAAAGGCTGCAATGAAGTCTCTCCCAGAGCCATCTCTTCTCCAGGCTGAAGAGTATGAACTCCCTCAATCTGTATTCATGTTCCATCCCTCTGATCATCTTTGTGATCCTCTTCTGGAGTCACTCCAACAGGTTCACACCCTCCTTATGTTGAGTGCCTCAGAGGTGAATGCAGTACTGAGAGAGCACAACCTTCCTGTGGACTCTTTGAACTATCTAAGAAAAGGCAAGGTGTATTTAGAGATTTAATTATGTTTGTGTCCCTCTCCCCACATATTTAAGTAGATTTAAGTGTTACCATAACTGTTCGTAGTTTTGTGCACTGCTGTTAAATGGTGATTATAAAAGCAGATTATATAGTACAGTAATCTGTCTATAACATCTTTGATTATCAAAAACTGCATTTTGTGTTTCATACAGAGATTAATTTTAAGCCACTGATAGAAATACAGATAAATACTTAATGTTTTCACTGTAGTTTGTCATTAATGACCCACCTTGTGCCCCTCCTGTGGATTCTTAAAACTGTTTTCTTCTTAATATTAAAATTATCTCTTAAAAATGATACTCTTTTTTGCAGTTGAATGTACTTTGTTCATTTAGGGTAACTTTTCTACAGATTCAAAGCAGCTGAAATCACTGTTTCTTCACAATCAAACTAGTCATCTATGTGATTATCTATGGAGAAGTGACATGAAAGGAAACAGTATTAATGTTTGAGAGTCTTTCTTTAGATACTTAGAGAAGGGAAGGCTGTATTCATGGAATAGGTTTGCTTTCAGGTTAAATTCTGATCTGCCTATTTTCAGAGTGAGAATTTTACTGTTTACATCAGGTGTGATTTTGATCCTTCACAGAAAGTTGCTTGCAGTTCTTTTTCTCTGTTCAATTTTGGTGCATTTTTTGAAATAAAATTGCAACACTTCAATAATTTTACTTTTACTTGTGTCTAGTGTCATTATGAATGCAATCTATTGAGACTCAGTAGTTACTGCTGTTGGAATAATTTTGCTTCTCTTCACTACGCCTCTAAGTATTTTCCACATTTAAGGATAAACACATTCTATGAGAAAATAAGCAAGATAAAATCAGCAATGACTGCATGTTACATGTACTTCACAGTTTTATTGGTTTTGTCTTCTGTATGTTGTTTGCAATATTCTGTGGACCTGGAAATTTCCACAGAAATCCAAAGGAGTGTAATGATATGCTTTATTTTTCTCTTCTCCAAGATCAGAGAATCATAGAATTATTTGCATTTGAAGGAACCTGAAAGATCATCTAGTTCCAACTCCCTACCACTGGCAGGGACAGCTTCCACTAAACCAGATCGCTCAAAGTGCCGTCCAGTCTGGCCTTGAACATTTCCAGAAATGGGGCTTCTACAGCTTCTCTAGGCAACCTATTCCAACACCTCACCACTCTCAGCATGAATTTTTTTTCCTAATAGCTTAGCTAAATCTACTTTACTTCAAGCTTAAAGACATTACCCCCTGTCCTATCACTTCGTGCCTCTGTAGAGGGTCCTTTGCCAGCTTTCTCTCCACTGGACAGATGAACTCTCTTGTCTAGATAACTTACAATACTATGAAATACTAATATCAAAAGTTAGAAGCACTTCAACTTAATTTTTAAGTTGGGTAGGTCTGTTTATCTAAAAGGACCACTATTTTACATTTTTAGATAAACTTTGCATCTTTAAAATTGACATTTATTCCAAGAAACTTAGTCATCTATGTTTTGGTGCCAAAATACTGTTTTCTTTTTGTATAATTAAATTTTATTTTGATAAACCCTCAAATAATAGCTTTGCCTTCAGCTTTTAGATGAATAGCACAATTTTGCTTTTTGAACTGCCCACTGAGTGCTTGCATCTCCCCAGTACCAAAAAAATACAAGACCAGTTCAGTATAAACAAAAAAGACAGTATGTACCTACTCAGATAGCAGATGCTTCATAAAATGGAGTCCTACTTTGCAGGTTAATCTCCACCAAATGATTCATTGGTTGCTAAGAATCACATCTTGGACCTGTAGACAACCATGGATTTCATAGAAAATACATATCTTTAATTCGTGCTAAATAAGAAAGCAGTTAAATGTCATTTGATACAGTAATAGTGGAAACAGTGTATTCTATAAGTATATGTGGAGTGTGATGCTATTTATTCCAGTACGATTACCTGATGAGGACCTTGTTCAAATGAGATGGTATGAATATGGGGAAGGCAATTAAAAAAAATTTGCAGAAATGCATACCTGACAGAAAAAACAGCAATGGAGATGATGACATGAAATCAGTAAAGTCAATTACAGTAAGTTGAGGACTGTCAAGAACCTACAGGCATCACTTGAAAAACGGCCAACCTGGACTTAGCAAGTGATGGGGATGTAAATGGAGAGTCACAAATATAGGGTGATTGGAGCTGTGTAAATTGATGGGGAAATGTGCAGTGGAAGAGGATTGGGAATGAGCAATGGAAGCATAGACAAAAACGGGTATTAAAGGAGCTGATCAAACAGTATAATAGAGCTGGTCAGCACACTGTTGGACTGAGCCCTTGAGTGCCTGATCTTAATCTGTCCTGTCTTCTCATTTTTAACTATCTGCTTGTGTAATCTCAATCTCTGTCTCGTTTGTGTGTGGACCGTGCTGCAGGGACTAAGTGCTAGGTACTGGGAGGAACAATGTGAGTAGATTTGGGGCCAGCAGCTGAAGTCAGGCCAAAAGTGGGGAAGTCCCTGGTATCTGGTGTCAGCTACTGGAGCAAGTGTGGTCTCAGCATCACCTACTGGAGAGAGTGTGTAGTCTAGGCTGCCAGACTCACCGGTGTGAGTGAGGTGAGTTAAGGTTAGTACTCAGGGGATCTAGCTAGTTGGAGTGGTACCTGAGCCACAGACTATGTGCCTGCTTCCAGGTGTTTTAGAGGGCAACTATTTGTACCTTTCCCAGACTGGGTGTGTGTGAGGTGTGCTTGTATATTTGCTAGCAAACTTCAACCAGGACTAGTCAAGACACAGGAGATCTTGGGCCTAGTATCAAGTGGAGAGAGGGCTCAGGCTGGTATTTAGGAAAATGTATGAGTTCAGATGAGGACACAGAATCTGGTCAGGCATGTTGAACTGACAGAGGGTTTATGCTGATACTCAAGGGATATTTGATTATGCATGTGTGCATGAACCTAGAGAATGTGAATTGTGTGCTGTTGATAATGAGCTTCAATCTCTCCCAACTGAAGAGGACATGGGGACTTGTATCCCGATGATAATGTTTTATGTCACTATGTAGATGTTATTTAAGGAAGTAGCTTTCCTGTGTAGCCTGCATAGGTGGCCATGCCAGTATCCTTTGTGTCTCTGCATGTGTGTGTCTGTGCACGTGTCTCTGGGATATGTGCTCAGATTTGTTACTGGTTGAACATGCAAACAGAAAAGCAGTATCCATTTCCACCAGCCTGGGATGGAGACCATAAGTATCCTGGATAGGTTCCAGCAACCAAAGAGAAAAAGTTTCTGGACTCAGAGCTTCTGGAGACAGGTGACATTTTTGATATCCCCTAACAGATGCCACCACCCAAGATATTAATCATGGACCAGCCTGATTGAATGTAAACCAAGTGGCTCAGCAGGTGTCCTTCAACAGTACTTGCAAATGCAGACATTATTCACATAGTCTCATGTAGCAATATATGATAGGGTGGATTAACAAAACATATTTAGCTATTGGCAGCTTGAGTCTGATGGAGAAGCCGCAAAAGGAAGTCTATATATGGACAGGAGCCTTCACCCAGGGACAGGAAAACAGAACACACCAAATTTAGTTTATGCGTGAACACTGCATAATCCTGGACACGACTGGAGGAGAGAGCATGTGGACAGTTGACCCTCAGCTGATTGGTTAGAACTCGACTTTGACAAATCTATTGTTAAAGCTAGAGTTATCTGAGCGGGAATAAACAGTCAGGCAAATAAACTATTAGAAAGTATCAAAATAATGCTGTATCACAATAAAACGATTCTCTTTTGCAATACGAGGGGGACTATGTCTCATCCCATCACAGTCTCAGGACACATGAATAAAACCGTAAAGTAAGTAAATATCATAAAAAATCATCACTAAGAAGAAACCATGAATGCAAGTAAATAAATCTAATTAGAATCTTTATTAACCTTAGCCCTGCTCCCTCCCTGCCTGAAAACTCTACTGAAGCAGATGTTTCTTGTGGTGCAGCATTCTTCTGAGAAATCTATAGTAAAAAAAGGTCCCTCAAGTTCATTATAGAATTTATTGACAAAACAAGAGCAATAAGATGTACCATAGAATGTCTATAAATTGTTACAGTCAAGCATGTACCTTTATTGAACTGGATAGGGGAAGAACTTTTGTTTGTGTGTCTGAAAACTCTGTACATTATTCATGTTCCTGACCTGTTTTGTCATTTACAACCACAATTTCACTTTTCCAGGTTTTTAAAGCTTGAAATGATTTCCTCGAACACCCCCCCCCTTCATTCTACATTGTACTGAAAAAAATTAATAAAAGATAAATTGAAAAGTAGTGGTCAGATATCTGTTTGAAATAGAAAACTTCAAAATTGTGAAAAAGGAAAGAATTTTCTATTTTTTGCTCATCTTAATGAAACATACATATCAAGATTTTATTTAAAGCATATATATCTGAATCATAAAATTTATTTCTGTTTCTCTTAGTAGGAACCACTATTACCTAACCACTCAGATTCTAAGTTAACAAAAAATTTGCATTAGTTCTCACTGAAGTTGTATATTCTGTAATAGAAACCAAGAGCACATGATTGCTTTCCTTAATTTCTCAGGGTTGGAGACATGTCAAATATTAAAAAAAAGGTTGTGTGCAATTGGCACAGCTGGCCTTGCACAAACAAAGCGCAACAAAACAATCAAGACTACAAAAATTTTCTATCTACTTTTGACAATCAATGATCCTTTTTCCGCTAAATTGTTGCTCCTCATTAATAATAAAAATGTTTGCTCTTTGTGTAAACTTCATGTGAAAGAAAATAAAGGTTGTGAAGTATCTGTTGGAAAAAAAAGCGTACAAAGAAGTCTTGTCTGTATTTGGTTCTAAGATGCAGGAGACCGATAATTTTTCAGATTGCTTTCTTAACTGAAAAAATAAAAATGCAGGTGAATAAGAAAGATCAGCAAACATAATAAGGGTATATTTACAATGTTAGTACAGTTTGCAAGCATTATTTGCAAATTATAGTATTAAAATTCTAGTCAAAGGTTTCAGTGCCAATTATTTTAATGAGAAATGGAAGAGACAGAACTGGAAACTAGTGACAATATTCTTAAATGAAGGGAAAATACTTGGAAATTTAACTTAATCTCCTGACAGTGTCTCTTGGCTATATTTTATTTTCCTTTATACTGCCTCAGAACTGCATCTTGCGTTACATATGTATTTTTCATTCAGCTGTACCTTTACGCATTAAAACTGACCTGTATCCATTCCCAGTACTCCAATGTCTCTTGGCTCTATAATCTTAAATCTAAATATGTGCTCATAGTAGCACTGAATATATTTGTTTTACAGACAGCCTAGTATTTAACATGAAGTATTCGTGCCAGCAAAGCTCTCCGCTTGATTTCTTTCACTGTGACATGCTTTCAGGGCATGGAACCATTTTGCACAGTTGAATTATACTCTGACTAAAAATTTCTTCAGGTTCTGTAGATAATGGATTACAACAGACTGCCTTAGGTATATTATCCATTTCCATAAGACACAAGACTTGTGAGAATAAACTGGCTTGATTGTTAAAGAACAGTCCTTCTAAAAGTATTCTGTTAAACCTATTAAAACTTGTAGCAGTTATAGCTCACACAATATGTACATAGACATATGCAAACTACTGTTTTCCTATCAAAGTGAAGGTGGAATTCGCATAGTGAGAGATATTTAGAAACAACTAGGTTTTGGCTAGTAGGAAACATTTTTAATAATTGTGCATAAAGATTAAAAAGTCTCCAGAAAACAAGTTATGTGGACCAGAAGCCTCATTCAATTGAAAGGAAAAAGTG
Organism: Calyptomena viridis; assembly: GCA_013390005.1. Taxonomy (NCBI): domain Eukaryota; kingdom Metazoa; phylum Chordata; class Aves; order Passeriformes; family Eurylaimidae; genus Calyptomena; species Calyptomena viridis. Next base: position 79,465 of record WEIV01024264.1, read on the forward strand.
CATAAATTTCTAAAGAATTAATTTATTAAATAAAATGTCACTGCACAAAACATATTGAGGCAAGTTCACAAAGATTTTTTGGGAGGGTCCATACCTTATGACATAGACAAATTTTAATCACAAAAGATACTTCGGGAGAAAAATAAAAGCAAAATGAGGCAAAGAGAATGGGAAAAGAAAATCCTCTCCCCAGGAACCGGCAAGGAAAATAAGTGATGGAGATCCAGAGGTGAGCATCTCGATGTTCTGTGTCCACTCCAGAACAGCAGATGACTCCCCTTCATACTTTTGCCACAGCAATTATAAACTTTGCACAAGGACCTGCTCAATCCCCATATGGGCTATACCTAGCCAAGGTATTGTTCCTGGTGGTTAGAGAATACCCTTCTCAGGAGCAGCTTATGTATTAACAGCTTACCAAGGTGTGTGCATACACGTTATTAAGTCTCTTAAAGTAAGTCAAATGTTTGTGGAGTAGGAACAGTGAGGAAAGGAAAGGTGATTTGATGCCAGTGACAGTCACTTCCCAGGAGAGCTCACAATAATAACAGTAATTGTTTGAAGGTGCAAGGCCGTGAGAATAAGGGAAACATGCTACCACAGTGGATGTGGCAAATACAGTGCCAGAGCTTGTGCATAAGTTTGCAGAGCTGCAATTTAAAGTCAGGCTACTGAGATATACATTAACAGCAATATAAAAATCTAATGACATTTTAAGCACTGTGTAACATTCTTGCACAGAATTATTAAATATTTATTATATAGTTTCTACTATTTTTATGGATCCACTTTTTTCCTGATATTTTCAATCTCTATCAAATATTGAAATTTCTCCTAAGGAATATTAATGAGATCACAGCTGAAGTCCTGCTTTCTGAATTTACTAGTCAAATAGAAATCATTTACATAAATATTCTCCACTATTTTTTTCTTTGACATTCTAATACAGTCTTCACAGAAACAAATATTGTATCAAATATTGTATTTTTGAAGCATTCAATATTTCATTACAATTTTTTAATAAAATACTTTACACAAGGCTGTTCTTTTATTTAAAGACTGATATCAGCCTAATGCTTTATCTTATGTGAAAGATCATTTCCTTTAACAAGTTTGAGGTCAATATTAGGATAAAGTATTGGATTATTTATTATATCTTCTTGGGTTTCTATCTAGTTTGAGAATTTTTGATATGTCATAGGAGAACTTTACCATGGTATATCTGTCAGTGTTTAAAAGATAATTTAATATTAAAAAAAATTTTATTGTTCATTTTAATTCACAGCTAGCTTTCTGTTATGTTGTAGTCTTCTTCAAACAATTAAAATTTTGCATAATAAAACAGATCATATATATTCCATACAAACTGAAAAATAAACCAAATACATTCAAAATTTAAATTTTGCTTTTTTAAGTGCTGGTTTTGAAGTTATTTATTTCCCATAAAATTTCTGACCAATTCTCAGGCTTTTGAAAAACCTAATAATTTTGAGATGTAAACAGACTTCTGCTGAAAATGTAGTAAGAACTACCTAGGCTCTATCAGGTCTTATAAATTTCTCATAAAATGGATAGGGAGAGAATTAGCCTATTATTACAATTAAATTAAGAAACTTAATTTGGGACTGAGCATACTTTTCTACTTTCCAAATGAATGAATTTTGTTTTCACTCACTGAATATGTAGCATACACGCAGTTATATATGCTTGCACAAACTATGATGTAACAAACTTTAAGCATGTCTTTGGGGGTTTTTTTAAGCATACAGATTTGCTTCCAAAACCTGAAATTTGCAATAACTCCCTCCCCATTCATTTGGACAAATGTTCAAGGTGGCATACATTTTGCCTTCTACCAGAGGTCATGACTTTGGTTCACACCTCTCCTGGTTAAAAAAAATCATATTTAGTGGCAAATACAGGAAAAAGATTAGAAGTAATATACGCCATCCAACTTAAAGCTTGTTTGCATGCTGTGTTCCACCTTTTTTATTTTTAAAACAATTTTACTTTCAATTGATTTGTATCAATACAAAAATCCCAGGAAATGTAGAGACAGGGTTGTACATGACTAGCTCTGTTAACATTAATGCAGCTGTTTATGAGCCATTATAGCAACTGCTTTCCTTTCCAGGGTGAAAAAATTTTTGGAAGGTCAGATGGAGAATACATTTTGGGTGCTGGTGGTTAAAGCAGTATCAGTAAAGCTTACCTGATTTTGAAACAAATCTCCTAAAATCACTAGTTTTGAGTCTGAGAGCTTTCCCTGAGAACACTGAAGATGCCATTCTGTATAGAACAGAAAATGTATCTATTCCTTTTACTCAATATAATAATTAACATTATCCTTATAAGTATTATTTACGAAATATATTCTCGCCTCAAACAGAAATATCTGGAGATCCCACACCAATTTTGTTGTTGTTAGTGATTTTATACGAATATGTTCAATCTGTAAATGACAGCTATAAAATTCTGAGCTTGCTGAGAAAGACAGAAATTATTCATCTTGGGGTTTTTTTCCTTTATATTGATTGATTGTCTGATACATAATAAAGTTGATTTAATGTGCAGCAAATTTAGGTTTTGTTAAGAGTATCTCTGTACTCATCTGATTCCATTAAATAAAAATTTGTATGCTGGTAAAATACTAAATATACAGCAAATTTTAATAGGTTGAGAGTTCTTACTCACTTGTAAACCAAATGATGGCCAGGCAAAACATTAAAGTATATAGGTACAGCATTGTGAATCTTGTATCTAAGCAACATTGTGTTCTTCATCCAAAATTGTGTTTTAATGCATCACATTTTATCTTCCACTTTATGACACACATGCTAGAAAACCTCAACCCTCCACAGTTAAATTTTCTGTCACTTAAGAGTTTTGAAAGCTATTTGAGACTATGCTGAAAATGGTCCACTGACATTTTTGTACATATCCTTGAATAGGACCGATATTTTACATTACATATTTATCTATTTTTATGAAGAATGATTTAGCGCTCGATACTGTGAATTTGTTTTTCACAAACTAAAAATCTATGAACTTCCTAACCAATGGATATATAAATGCTAAATACTTAGAAAATAGCTCTTGATGTGACTGTTAACAATTAAAATAACACCTGCTTAGTTTTAGCTAATTTGTCGATAGTTGTAATTTGTTATTTTATACACACACAGATTTAGACAGAGATACACTCTCTCGGGATCTCTTTTACCCTATTTTAAACCAAGTATTTGAAATTATGTTAGATATTTTTGCTAGTTGAATAATATCTGCAGTTGAATTTCATATAATATTGCAGTACTTCTTTTAAATATAGAGCTAGTTTAATAGTTCAGCATAATTTTTTATTTTTGTGGTTTTCCATCAGTGACGAATGAATAAGTAGCAACACATGAAAATTTATAGCAACTTCTTCTGTGATTTCCGGATCATGTTGGTTTGTCCTCAACTCTTCCCAAAAATTCTGTTTAAATCTGCAACTGTAAGGAATTGAAGAATTTTTTTTATTTTTTTAAATTGCATTCAGATGCATCTGTGGCTGACTTAGTTACGACAGAAAGACTTGAAAACTAAATGCAGATACATCAAGAAATTAATGATTTTTGGTCATGATTACACAATTTGGGGAGAGAATAAAGCGGCATCCTTCTGATGGCACGTATAGCATTCCCTTAAGGGTCTCTTTATCATAGCCCAAATAGCAACAGCAGCAGACTCTTCTAATGTAAACATCTCTGAAGCAAACTGAATAATTGCCTTTGAGCATGGATGCAGAATCTCTGTTCTCATCCAAAGGAAAAAAAAAAAAAAGGCAAACTCAAAACATACCTAATATACAGCAAAATAAAAAAAAATTAGACACTCATTACCAGTCTATGAACATGGATGTGTTATTAATATTTCTGGTAAAACAGAAACCACAATATATGAAAATACTTCCATAAGAAGTATAATCATCAGAAAATGATGAAAACAATCACAGAAAACGTTTACATAACTGACAAGCAAACAGAATTAAGTATATTTCTATCTCCAGAAAGAATGCTTAAGGGTATATGGCAACAGCAGCAAAGTAACCGTCTCCAGTCTCTCTTAAGGGATAATACTGTCTTGGATAACAAGAAATATAGTCTTCAAGCACATTTTTGGAATCTCAAATGTGCAGTATGTTACGCTAAAAATCTTGCTTATGAGCAAAGATGAAATGCTCTTATATGTAAATCAAAAATTTACTGTTACTGTAATTGAAGTCTTACCAGTCTAATCCCAAAATCAATAATAATGCATATTTAATTATTAAAGGAAGAGAAAGAATATGTACATGTAAAAGAAGTTTAGTACTACTGAAACTACCTGTGTAGTAGTTAAAAACATTATACAGTCTTCTTTTCTACCCACTTTGCTCTTATGTTTATACTTCTCCTTCTTCTCTAGGTCCTAGGGTTTGTGTCTTCATTCCGGTGTTGATTATTCAGCAGCTGAAGACCTGAAGCTGTGAGGAGTATGTACATGTCGGTGTCTTCTTCCTCACTTTACAGTCCACCTGGGGTCATTTCTATATTTGATAATATGCGTTTATACTTTTTCTTTTCCCCCATTGTTCTGCAACTCCAACTTACATCCAAATTTCTTATATATGGTGGCTTTCACAATTTGTAGATAGTGTTTCTTTGTTCTCTATTATCACAAACAGATCTACATTTCTTTATCCTATATGTGTGAGAGTTCTCTCAGGTTGTAGTTTTCAGTGCTAGGTGCATTCCCTATCCCTTATCACACAATGACTGCAGCCCTCCACAACACATCCTGCACCTCAATGCACCACTTTTCAAGACCTCTACTGCTATATCAGATTCTGTTTTTTCCTACTTTGTGCCAATGTATTAGAAGTGTAAACCTTACAAAGATGACCAAAAGTTAAAAAAAAAGCCCACCACAGACTCCTGCTTGATTAGAAAAATTGCTGCTAAGCTAACCTAAGTAAAATAAAGGTACAAACAGGTCAAAAAACATCAAATAGAGCAAACTTTAGCAGCTTCTATCCAGAGGCATTGTAAACTCAGTACAAAGCTAATGATGTGTTGCTAGCAATAGCAATACTGTATTACAAACCTACTCAGTGACAAATATTGGTTTGTGTGCTCAGGAAAGGGAAGGGCAAACCAAGAATAAAGAAAAATGCATCTGAAATGCAGAGCACCTTTTGTGACCAAAGGAGAATCTCTATATGTCTGTATTACACTGTAAATATTTGAGGAAAATGAAAAAGTATCACAACAATCTTTACAAATACATTATTCAACATTAGAGGTCTGCACTCAGCAAAATGCTAATTTATGTGAGAACACTTAGCATGGATCGAATAGTAAAATGGGACTTTTAGTGATTATTAAACACTAGATATGTAGGGGTGATATATGTTAATTGGGCAATTATGAAGAGTTGATATAGATTGGAAACACAGGTTATTATACAATTTGCATTTTCCAGAATGGACTCATGTCTTTTTGGAGCTCTGTCATTAACACAACAGAAAAATGCTGTATTTTTCTGGCCCCATGTTATGGTTTGACTCCAGCTAAATACCAAGAACCCACACACACTTCCAAAGTTTCTCAGAGAAGGAAAAAAACCCTCAACTTTTTTGATAAAGATTATAAGCAATTGTTTATTAACTATTTCACAAGCAAAACAGGCTCTAACTTAGAATATTAAGAATTCACTACTACTAAAATCAGTGCATAAGAGTTTAAGAGTGAGAAGTTTGATAGATGTTACAGACACCTTTCTCCCCCCATTCCTCCCTCTTTCAAAGATCTCCCTCGTTCCCTCAGTGGCCTGGGAAGACAGGAGTGTGGGGGGGGGGGTTTGTGGTCAGAGGCTGTTCCCACAGCCGATTTCAAAGAGAAGTCCAACCCCATGCTTTTCCTGTGGGGCTTTTCTTCCCGAAAACAGTCTGTTGCAAAACTGCTTCATTTGATTATCACTATACTGACAACAGCTTTTCAGGTATTGTTGTCACGTAAGTCGCTTTACCATAGGTGCAGTCATTCAGGTGCTGCTTGGCTGCTTCAGTGTAGGTTCTTACGGGCCACTGGTTCTCCCAAGAAATGCTGCTCTGCTGCTCCAGCATGAGTCTCTTCTTCCCACGGCCTACAGACTCCATCAGGCCCCCGCTCCAGACATAGACATCAAACATCCCACAGGATCACAGCCTCTCTTTTCCAGCACTTATCTGCTCCAGCATGGAGTCTTCCACTCTTCCACGGGTTTGCAGGTGAATCTTCACTCCCTATGGACCCCCACAGGCTGCTGGGGCCTTATTCCGTTGTTTAAGGCATCTTCTCTTTCTCCTTCTCTCCGACCTTGGTGTTAATCAAACTTCTCACTCTCCTCTCCCTTAAGTGGCCATGATGTTCTGCCTAGCTTTTTTTTTCTTCTCCTTCTTAAATATGTTATCACAGAGGCATTACTAGCTGACCTTGGCTAGCTTAGAGCTAAGAAATTTCCAGCAGCTTCTTAAAGAAGCCTCTCTCATAGCCTCCCCAGCTAATAAAAAAACTCCGGCTACTTAAAACCACAACAAAAAATGCTGTATTTTTCTGGCACCATAAGGAAATAAATGGCCAGAAAATTCTAATCTTAGCAGATTATATGTATCTGAGACTTTAAAAGCAATACAGTTGAAAACTTCCTCCGCTTGTACAGGCAAATGTCCCTGACATTTTCCATGTCTTCTGTTTTCTACTTCCTTTTACAAAATAATGCTTAAGCCAAACATTCAAAATATGACTTGGAAAACTACACAGGTGATTACAAACAATATAACGTGTCAACGATATGTGAAGCATTAGTATCCACTTTCAAAGATAATTAAATGTACTGGAGTTCATCTATGCCTATAGATTAGTGATTTACGTTCACTTCTTTTTTTAATAAATTCTGAACTCTTACTGAAAATATGTTCTGGCATTTGTTGCTGGATGAAAGGTGCATGAAGCAATGTCAGCAAAATAACTTATTATTTTACAAGTTTGTGACATATCCATATGTCCCTTAACTTCAAAATACATGTCAGGAATACTGTGTCAGGAAACACGCTTTAATGTATGTATCTCAATTTGGTAGCCCTGTTTATATTCTTAAATATTAAGATTTTCAGCTACATCCATTGGTTACAATCTGCAAAAATGGTTAGCTAATTCCCAGAAGCAGAATTAATGTACAATCGAGACCGAGTGCTTGGTTTCAAAATGGTAAAAGAATTTTATTAACTATATTAAACAAAAAAAAAGCATAGAGAAAAAAGCTGGAAAAAAGCTAAAATTACTTAAAATGCATAGGACAGTTAGCACCACTACCTCTCCAAGGAGACGCGAGGGGGGGGGTGGGGAGGGAAGAGATTTTTGCCATTTTTTCTACTTTGCATCTGGGTGTCTGTTCCCCCAGGACTGATGCCTGCCCTGGCCCTTTGGAATGCAGTCGGAATGCGATGGGGAGAGTTGCTGTGTCACGAGGTATGTACAGTCCTGGTTCAGGGTCCAGCCGGGCTGCTTTGCTGGGCAGTGCTGGGGCTCGGTTCACATTTCGGTGGGAGAGAGTTCTCTGCAGCTGGCTTTTTCTGATCTGAATTTCCCACTTGGCGAGATGTTTGCAGCACACTTGTTCGTTGGCCAAGCGAGGAACAGTGAACTGTGCTTGGCCCAAAGCTCCTCTAGCGGTGTCTCTCCTCCCACCTCTTCTCCTACTAGCACAGTTATTGCCCCCTTTTTTTATAGGGCTTTTCCATGCTGTACACGAGCAATTTTGCACATAGTTTTTCAGGTGTTCAAAGAGAGAGAAGGGGCAGGGACAATGATGAAGCAAATTTTAAGACACTTTTCGAATTATCAGTTCTCTACACCATCTCAAACTATTTCTGACTCTTATAAAACAAGATAAATAAAATCTCTGTCAAAAAAAAGGTAATACCCCATGTTTGAAACAAAGATTTCACTATTCAGCACACAAAGAGATCTGATACAGGTTGCTTTGTCTGTATGTTTAACTGCCCTGATAGCTATTTACAAAAGAATAGATTAAGACTGAGGAGGAGATGCTCAGATCTTTGGTAGCTAATGGTTTTTACAGAGAGTTCCTTGTGAAAATGTGGCAAGCAGAACCTGAAAAACAGCTGATTTGAAACAAAGATCTGGATCATTATGTTCAAGGTTAATGCAGCTGCCCTTTGCTCTCTTTCCATATAAATGGTTCTCACTCTGACTCCTTGCCTTGCTTTACTGACACCAAAATATGAATTAGTCAGGAGACTTCATAGAAGTCTGCTCAGGCCCAGAGCTGCCGATCTTCACTTTCTGCAGTTCAGCGGCTATTTAATTTTAATTGCTCCCCAAGCTTAGGCCAATTCTGGACGGCAAAAGCAGGGCAAGAATCATTCACTATTCCTTTGAAGTTTCAAAAGTCTGTATTCAGATTGCCTCAGGCTCTCATTCTTACATTTATGTGAAAATGTAAGCTGCTGAACACTTCTGTTGAACATCTACAACACTAAGTTAACAGGAAATGTCTTTTGTAAAGTGTAGTTTGATTTTTTTCCTGTGGACTTCATGTTAAAGATCTTAACAAAAATAATTGAAAAAAATGTAACAAAAATTCAGGAAAATCCATGCTAATGAGTTTGGATAGGTGTATATTTCAAATCATATTTCATAATCCCTTCATTAAACTTCTTTGGGAGGATTATTATATCTATGTATAGCCCCAAGCACATACTACAAGTAGATCACATCTATACTTTCTCAATATGCAAAAATTTCTCACAGAGTAAAAGGAATAAATGTTGCCCTGTTGATGCTTTTGCAAAAAGATGGGAGAAATAATTTTTATCCTGTATCTTCATCCTTCTTTCTCTCCTCGCCAATAGCAAAATTCAGGCTTCATGAAGGAAATTACTTCGAGCTCTGAGAAAATTGAAAAAGTGAGTCACTACAGTAGATAAGCTGAAGCTGATGGTGGTGCGGAGAATAATATATTTCCTTGTGGGTGTTTCTTCATAGGGAATTCTTTTCAACAGGAAAAAAAGAAGTATGCAGCAATACCAAAATATACCTCCTCTTAGAAGAAGAAAGGAATATATTAAAATATATTTTTCTGTATGCATTGGCACTAAATTAAAAGTGGAGGAGATAGTATAGCTGGAGGTGTGACAATACTAAGCTAAATCTTCACTGAAATTAATACAATTATTTATATTAATACAATTATTTATTTATACATTATAGAAAAAAATACATTGTCAAATTAAATGTGTGTTGTTTCTTTACACCCAATTGTATGGTATCTGTGCTGAGCTGACCAGATAAAAGTACAAAGAAAAGAAGATGCGGAGACATGGCAGAAAATTTTTTGTAAACATTTGTGCACCTTAATGATTGTTCCTGTATTTACCAAAGGTATTGCAGAAGCTTAAAAACAACAACAACCCTGAATGATGAGTGAATAAAAGCACTAGGTTCCAAGAAACCAAATTCTAATACAACATGCTTACTTTGTTCTAATTCCATATTTCTACAATCAAAACTCTTTCACAAAATTTCTGTTCAGCTTTTCCCCTTGCACTGTGACTGAAAGAAGAGTCTCCTCATCATCAGAGGTGCTTTGTGGTTGGGTGGGTACTCATCTGCTCTTTTGAAGTTTGTCTCTCCAGTTTTTTTCCCAACATAACATTCTTCAAGAGGCCTTTTAAAATTATAGCTGTACCTGCAAATTGGCCTTTAACATTAGCTAAATACAAGCAAATACAGCAACTATGTCTTACCTTGGGTTTCTTTTGCTTACTCCTGAAAACCAACATTTCTCTGATAATCTCCAAAATAAAGACGTCAAGTATACTTAGGGGCTTTCACAAAGAGAGTAGAGAAAATATCAAATAAATGTTTGATTACACTTTCATCTTTAGCATCATTCTTTATCTTAAAATTATAATATTTACTAAAAATATTTAGCGTTATTTTTAAAATGCATTAATTTCATTGTTAAGTTATATATGTTCTAGCAATTACAAATTCAAAAACTGAATCTTTTGCTGATTTTGAGCCAGCTTTTATCGTATTTTAATGATTTAAAAAATAATTTAGTTATTTATTTAAAAAATCCTTCAAGATTATCTACCTTAAAAATTCAGTAGCAACACAAATCTACACAGAGTTTTATAAGACTCGAAATTACATCATCAATCCTTCCTGAATTATATATGGTCTGTCCCAGAAGTTAGAAGGCATCCTAATTCTTTTGCTAAGAGCTACTTGGCATCTGAAGTGCCAATTCTATAGAAGTAGTTAACTACTGTAGGGGTAGATGAACCAGAAGACTTATTTTCAAGGAGTTCAAGGGATGTTTGCTCAGGGGAATTCTCCTATAGGAGAAAGTCATCTTTCCCAGGCATGCATTTGTGTTACTCTTCCTGCATTCCACAGGGATTGTCTCCCTGCCATGGGAAGAAGAGAAGACTGAAGACTTTTCAGAAGGTTCTGCAGCAGGAGGTGGGGCAGGAGAAACAGTAAAAACCTTGAGAAGAACAGAGGTGTGTCTTTTTCCCAAGGCCTGATGTTTGTAACACTGTTAGGTTTGATTTTCTTAGCGTTTTGCTTTTGGAAATAAATTTTCCTCAACCCTTCCTTTCCTGGCATTTTTGGGGGATGCCTGTGTTAGCTTCCTTCACACTATTTATGTTTTAGTCTATGTTGCAATTAAGCAGTCACCAAGCTCATAAAATAAACCTCTAATTTCACAGTGAAATTCAAATTTATATTAAGTAACATGAAACTCAGATTATAAACATTTGCAAGATAAATGAGTTCATATTTGTCATGTAAAAGGGGGAGATAAAGAGGGCTTTCACCCAACCTTTTGAGAAGGGAGATTTTTCGCTACCCTTAGTAATTTAATTTTCTGTCAGGATCCCTGGAAAACCAAAACCCTTTACTGCTCAATCAGTCTGTTGGGGTCCCATCAGGTGGGAAAACCTTCACTGAACAGATTTGCAAGATCAGTGGGGTAATCCAATTGCCCTTTCAGAGGGATCTGCACCAACAGAGGAGAGAGAGACTCCTCTATAAAGGATTCACTCTAACAGTTTATGAAATAACACTTTTTATGAATACAAATTGTGACAAGTGAGGGTTCGTGGTAGTAGGTGATAGGGTCTGTCTGCAAAAACACACAATAAAAAAAAAAATGCAATAACAATATAAGGCAAAGCACAAGCACAAATTCTAGAGCAAAATAGTCTACTAAAAATATTATGAAGCAAAAGCAAATTCTATTCTCTAAAGCAAGCAATTAGCACACACACAGGTTACTGGATGCCCATACAGGCATCTCTATATGAGGTGGAGAAGGAAGGTTGGCCTATTGACTGCCCCAGCAGTGTGATGGAAAACTCCCAATTTCTCCTCATTTTCAAACTCTTTTCTATTATTTCTTTAGGCTTAGGGGGAGTTTGAATTACTTTAGTCAGAAATGCTATATTTGGGTGGTGTGGCAGGCATCTACTCTCTCTTGATGGATAATTAGCACAGGTTAAAAGGATCACCATATTCCCATCCTGCAGCCTCTTTGCAAAGAAAGGCTATGTCATCTTCACCCTATTCCATTCTTTGGTATATCCAGATGTTTATAAGTGTTTTGGGAAACCTCGTGGGACAATGTGATCTTTATATTACCTAGGAAATGGCAGCTGGAGTCTCTTCTTTATCACCAGGAAGTGGCAGCTGGCCTTTCCTCTGCAAATCTTTTTAGCTTTTGACTTTTTGTCTATTATCCCACAGTATTTGAAATTATGATCCAGTTATATTTTTAAATGTCTGCAGGTACAAGAAATAAGACCATAGAACCATACCACAATCTACAAAACCCCCATATTTTTCAAGAAAAAACCTTGCTCATGATTATCTGACACAAGTTCAGTACTCATGTATAACATTTTTAGAAGTCATATAAATAAGTAATCAAGTGTAAAAATAAGAAATAATTAGATAATGTTTTATAGGGGGAGGTTTTTCTGGGTTTGGGGTTGGGTTTTCTTCTCTCATTTAAATAATAACAACCTACCTATTTTATTAATATTTAAATAACAACCTTACATATTTGGTTCTCAAGTTATCTTAGAACTATTTCGAAGTTTTAGAAAATGCCAAAGTGTTTCTCAAGGTTTATTCTTCTGTTACTGAAGAAACTTTTGGGGTTTAAAACTTCAGGCTGTTATTTCAGTGGGAGTAGAATTGTGTCTGCACTTTTATAAGACAAAAAATACATAGTATTTAGAATTCTTTGTTAGAATTATGAGAGTTCTGTTAGTAGGTGACATTCCAGTGTCATATTTTTAATTTTCTTCTTCAATTTTTACCTTTAACTTTATTTTTGGAGTTTAGAACTGTTTAAGGAAACGAGAGTTTTCTTTCCTTAATTTCCTCCCTTCCTTTTTTATTTAGAAAAAGAAAAGGAAAAATACTTATGACTATATTATATTATGTTATATGTTTAATTGTTTGCCACCTGCTGGGATTTCCATTCAAATTATGCTGAGACTTGGTCATTAGTCCATGCATTTTTTTCACGCATGAGAATTATCATTTTTAATTTGGCTGAAGTGAGCTAGTACCCCAGCATGTGTCCACAATATCCACCTCAAAAGAGCAGTAAAATGAGTCAACTAAGTTGATTAAGACAATAAAGCTATCAGGATAGCTTTGGGGCTAATAAAAATGCTTACTCAATCCCATTTAGTGTTTATAATTGTTTGCATTTTTTTCCATTTTTTTTCCTAATGTCACTAATGTGGACTACTAATTCAAGTAGTAAATTAAAATGTCCATAAAGTGTTAATGCATCCTATAAATTTACAAAATCACTCATTAGAATTCTAATTATGGATATATTTCAGTGTAGAATGTAATATATGGAACTGAATTTATTGAGGAAAAGTCAACATTTTATCATTGTAGAAAGTCTTCCCAAGACTTCCAGGAATGAAAGTCTAAATTTCCCACAAAATACAGACAACTTTGTAACAGACACTCCATTTTACACTGCTAACCCCTGTGGAATATTAAAATGTAGAAATAATATTCTGTTTAAAATATAAAATAATGGCTCACTGGAAATTGATTTTTTTTTCTTTTTACAATCTGTAAGCATGTGGCACTGAAATGGAGACTTAAAGGACTAAAGTTTCTTATATAACTGTTAAGATCTTATTCTTTTCCACTATAACCACTATGGTCTATATTATAGACCTGTTATGTTATGTCACCAATCCTCAGCTTTTCATGTATGCAATAAAGAGAATCTGATAGTTGTTTAAAGTAATTTGACAGATTTTTATGTACTGGTGAAGATCACAAACAGTAAGTCTTTTGCTGGAAAACGTGTGAATAGGATTTCAAGAAGCTTCAGTAGAAAAAGTTTTAAAACTCATATAGTCAAACAGTTAAACAATTTTTAAAAAGAAAGTATTTTTCTCTAGTATCTAACTCTACTGTTTCAAAATGTACAGATTTCTTTCCCTCACTCTCAGTGAAGATGGGGCACAGATGATGACAGTTATGTTTACAATGACATGACCTATTTGTCCCCTTAAATTCTTTCTTTCCTTCAATGATCATGTTTTCTGACCTCTTACTGAGCCTTTCCTCCATTTCTCTATGTATTCTTTTTGGCCAGACGCCAAAAGCAGGCACAGTACTCACTGAGGCCTTAAAGTATAATTACTGAAAAACTCTTGTAGAGAACTTATATTATTAAATCACAAATGAGAGTCTCATTTTTACTTCAACGGCATTATACTGAGCTGGTGTGGTGGCTTGACCTTGGCTGGCTGTCAGGTGCCCACCAAGCCACTCTGCCATTCTGCCTCCATCAACACAACAGGAGAACATACAAGAAAAAGTTTACAGGTAGAGATAGGGACAGTGAGATCTCTCATCAATCACCATTGTGGGCTAAACAAACTTGACTTGGGAAAATTAATTTAATTTATTGCCAATTAAACAAAGAAGGATAATAAGAAATGAGAAAAACACCTTCTCCACCCCTTCCTTTTTCCCAGACTTAACTTCAATTACAATTCTTTTACCTCCCCCATATCCCGCCAGCCCTGAGCAACACAAGGAAATGGGGACTGGAAGTAACAGTTTAGTTCCTGCCCCTCCTTCCTCACACTCTTTCTCTATCCCAGTGTGGGGTCCCTCCCACAGGAGACAGTACTCCAGAGGCTCCTGCAATATGAATGTTTCCCAAGGGCTCCAGTTCTTCAAGAACTACTCCAATGTTCATCCTTTATGCAGGGTGCATTGTGTCAGGAACAGACTTCTCCAGTGTGGATCCCCTACGGCATCACACATTCTGTCAGAAAACCTATTCCATCATGATTTCATTTCTCCCTGGGACCACAGACCCTAACAGGTGCCAGTTCTACCATGGCCTTTCCACGGTGTCACAACTTCTTTTGGGGCACATCCACCTACTCTGGCATGGGGTCTTCTGTCGCAGTTGAGACTGACTAAGCAACATGAACACGCTTGTTTTGTGTATTGTGAAAAGATTCCATTTATTGTTTTACAGCACAGACAGATATACACATCAGAAGGTCAGCATGTCCCAACACCACTGGTTCAAAGTTATCTTGCTCCTTTATCACTGGTTATAGCTACAACACTCTCTACTCTGCCCAACATCCTGTCCTTGCAGTGGCTAGTCCTCCGAACCTGTTTATTCAACACAATTCTGGGACTTTCCAGCTGCACTTCTCCATTTCAAGGGCATGCAGAAATGCCTGCCTCCCCTGACAGTCCTCCACAGCCTGGAGAGTGGATATCTTCTCTACCATGGATCTCCACTGACTGCGTGGGCGCAACTTAGTTCACCATGGTCTTCTTCACAGGCCACATCATCTGTGATTGGCTCAACTTTCACCAGTGAGAGGCAGGTCCATCTGAGAGACAACTGCAACTGGTTCTTGTTGGTGCATGTTGAGGTGAATTGAGCAAAGCAGCCTGTAATCAAAACATGTTTAGCGGTTGATAGTCTGCAGTGAGATCATGTCGCATGAACACCAGGTGACCAGAGCATTGATTGGACCAGAGGACGCGTGGACAACTTGTGGACTCTTTAACCCTCAAATGATTGGATTGATACTGTAAACATTGCTGTTGCTTAATATAGATGTTGTTGCTGTAATTGGAGGCAGACATATTAGATGTAGTATAGAGTAGACAAGTTAGTTATGGTGGTTAGTTAGAGGTAGTTATAGAGGTAGTTATAGTAGTAGATGTAGCTGCAGGATGTATGCGGTATGTAAATATAGTCTGTAATATAGATTTGGCTGTATATAGCAGTGTAAGTGTAATAGCTAATAAAGGATCCAGCAGTGCAAACTGTGTCTGAGAGCACTATTTTGACTAATGACAAGTTCTGTGAGACATGGGGACAGCTGTTGGTGTCTTCTCACAAAAGCTACCCCTGCAGCCCCCATAACTACCCAAACCTTGCCACGTAAATTGAATACAGCTGGATTTTATTTATTTATTCATTAACCCTCCTGCCTTTTTTTTAAACACAGTTTTGATATCACATCACCCATTCTACACTTTATATAACTATAATTTATCCTGTCGTAAATGTAATATCTTAAGGTTTGTTATAGAATTCTGCATTGCTGAGTTTGGAATATTTGTCCAATTTAACAAGAGCATGATGACGTCTAATTCTATTCTCTAAAAATTTGACAGCTCCTTACTGTTTAGTGGCACTTGCAAACCTACAAATTTCTATATGTTTATATATATAGTGGTAAAACTGAAAAGGCTAAAGAGTGGGGTTCTAAGGGCTCCGTTTTGGGCCTTGTTCTCTTCAATGCCTTCATAAATGACTTGGATGCAGGAGTGGAAGGGATACTAAGCAGTTTCGCAGATGACACAAAACTGGGAAGAGCTGTTGACTCCCTTGAAGGCAGGGAGGCCCTGCAGAGAGACCTTGATAAATTAGAGGACTGGGCAATCACCAGCTGTAGAAAGTTCAACAAGGGAAAGTGCTGGATTCTGCACCTGGGATGGGGAAACCCTGGATGTGTGTATAGACTGGGGAAGGAGATGCTGGAAAGCAGTGCCATGGAAAGAGACAAGGACATCCTGGTCCACGGCAAGTTGAATATGAGTCAGCATAGGCAGCAGCAAGGAGGGCCAACCGTGTCCTGAGGAACATCTAGCAAAGCATTGCCAGCTGGTCAAGGGAGGGGATTGTCCCACTCTGCTCTGCACTGGTGCAGTCTCACCTTGAATATCGTGTGCAGTTTTGGGTACCACAGTGTAAGAAAGATATTAAGCTGTTAGAGAGCATCCAAAGGAGAGCAACAAAGATAGTGTAAGGCCTTGAGAGGAAGTCGTATGAGGTCACTTGTTCTGTTCAGCCTGTAGAAGAGGAGACTGAAGGGACACTTCATTGCGGTCTACAACTTCCTCGTGAGGGGAAGAGGAGGGACAGGCACTGATCTCATCTCTGTGGTGACCAGTGACAGGACCTGAGGGAATGGCCTAAAGTTGTGTGAGGGAAGGTTTAAGTTAGATATTGGAAAGAGGTTCTTTGCCCAGAGTGGGGTTGAGTACTTGAACAGGCCCCTCAGGGAAGTGGTCACAGCCCCAACCCTGACAGAGTTCAAGAAGTATTTGGATGATACTCTCAGGCAGGTGGTGTGACTCTTGTACAGGGGTAGGAGTTGCACTCAATGATCCTTGTGGGTCCATTCAAACTCTATGATTCTGTGGTGAATAATAATAGTCTGTCTGCATCACCATACTATAATGTGGAGGACTTGTGAAAAAATCTTTTGAAAAAAAAAAAAATCCTCTTATTTTTCCAGAGAACCTTTCAATGGGTGGAAGGCTTTATCAACCACAATAAGTAGATAATGGTTTTATATGCAAACATATTTTCCTGTTTTTCCACAAGAGAGTGAGAAAACCCTACAAGTCTAGTCATACAAAATCTGCAGTTTCCCCTTATTTTCCCAGATATTACTATTAAATATATTAATATTAAATATATTAATGTTAAATCCTAGAATGAAATTAATTTTTCCTGCTTTTGATAAACCTGCAGAGTATATTGCATCTAGCTAAATGCACAGACACACATATATTTGTTATTAAATAGATTATCTGCTTAGTGGATGAAGAGAAGGTAGTCGATGTAGCTTTTCTGGACTTTAGTAAGGCTTTTGATATTGTCCTTCACAAGCATCCATCTGGACAAGCAACCACACTCATCTGTGGCATGAGCAGGTTCGTAGTGCTCTGGGCATGATTGAAAGACAGAACTCAAAGGATTCTAGTGAATGTGAAAGGATTCTAGTGACAGATTCTACATCTGTCTAGTGAGCAGTCACCAGTGTTGTTCCTCATGGTTCAGTTAGGGCCAGTGCTGTTTAATATATTCATCGATGATCTGAATGCAGGAGTTGAGTGCACCATTAACAAGCATGCTGATGATACCAAACTGTCAGGTGCTGTTGACTTCCCCCACAGAGGAATCTAGATAGATTGGAGCCCTGGGCAATGATTAATTGGATGAAATTTAAGTAGACCAAATGCTGGATTCTGCACCTAGGATAGAGTAAGACTAGGCAGAAAAAGAAAATGGGAGAAGAATGTTTGGAAATCAGCCCTGCGGAAAGGGATCTGGGGCTGCTGCTCAGCAGCAGGCTCAGTGTGAGCCAGCAGTGTGCCCTGACAGCCCAGAAGGCAAATCCGTCCTGGGGTGCATCAAACACAGCATCACCAGCTGGTGGACAGAGGTGATTGTCCTGCTGTATTCAGCATTGGTGCAGCCACACCATGAGCACTGTGTGCAGCTCTGGGCCCAACAGTTTAGAAAGGTACTTGACTGTGTCGAGGGGAAAGCAACAAAGCTAGGGGAAAGGCTGGAAAGAATGTCCTGTTACTAGTGAAAGGACTTTGGGTGTGTCTGGTTTGGAGAAAAGGAGACTGAGGGGTGACCTCATTGTTCTCTGCAGTTTCCAGAAGAGGGAAGAGGGGAGGGAGGTGCTGTTAGATAGGGTCCAGAGAAGGACATTATGATGATGAGAGGGCCAGAGCACTTCTCCTATAAAGACAGGCTGAGAGAGTTGGGGTTGTTCAGTCTGGACAAGAGAAGGCTCTGAAAAGACCTTAGAGCAGCCTTCCAGTACTTATGGGGGGCTTATAAAAAATAGGAGGAACCACACAGGGAGACAGTGACAGGAAAGGGGATAATGACTTTAAATTGAAAGAGGGTAGATTTAAATTAGATATTAAGAAATTCTTTACTGTGAGAGTGCTAAGGCACTGGAAGAGGTTGCCAAGAGAAGTTGTGGATCCCCTATCTTTGGAACTGTTCAAGTGGATCGTGTTCCTGGCAGTGATGCCTGCAGGGTGCATCCAGGCCTCTTAAAATAAGTGAGTCCAATAAAAGTGTAGAACCATTGGTTTGTTGCGACCCAAGTGCAGAATCAGACACTTTGCCTTATTGAGTATCATGCAGTTTTCTCAACCCATTGATCCAATCTGTCCAGATCCCTCTGTAGAGCCTTCCTACACCCAAACAGATCAACACTCACACCCAGCATGGTGTCATCTGTGAATTTACTGAGCATAATTAAAGTAAGACATAATTAAATGAACATATAAATTAACTAAAGGTATAATAAGACAGATATTTTGCTTTGTAGTAATAAATCTAAGTTGGGAATTGGATGAAATATGACTAGTTTTGTTTTGAAGTCATGGCACTTAACAAAACAGCTCCTGGAAGACTCTCTGGATTAGGTGAATTTGCAACTCTTTTGCTTCTTAAGAGTACTTTTTCAGAAGAAAGAACCAAATTCTCTTGGTCCACAAATCCTTTCTATTTCAAACCCTAGAGTGGACTCTGAATGTAAGTTTTTGATCATGTTATTCTTTAAATAACTTGGATAGTGAGTTAGATATGTCTAGAGTATTCCAGTATTCTAGTATTAAGAAAAAACAGGAACAGTTATTCTGGTTTTAGTGAGTGACCTTGAAATCACTGTTCTTGCCAAGTACTGGCAAAAGTAAATTCCTTCTACAAAATCTAAAATGAGCGACACAGTTCCAAAGACATATAAAGGCTTAAAAGGTATAAGAGTACATAGAAATTATACCAATGATGTATATATATCTACCTAGTGCTTAATTTGTTGCAAAGTTTTCTCTGACAAACTGTCATATATTTCAGAACTATCAATCTAAATATGCAGCCCTACATCTCCAGTTTTCTTTCTCAGAATAGAAATTAACATTGTAAATCCACAGTGTGTTCTGTTCTTTGGAAAGTATTCATCTGCAAAACTCTCCTCAGCTTTTAACTCCATCAGAAAAAGCCCTGGTTTCCCTTCCACTGGACTACAGACCATTATGGCAAAGTTCTTTGAATATTAAAACTGGAAATCTTAGTACATAATTGAATGGAATACCAATATTTAAATTAGATTATTGCTATATATGTAGTTTAGAAAAAAGTAGTAAGGGGAAAAGGGAAGAGAGACATATCAAGGACTTAATGTATTACACAATAATAAAATTATGGCTAGGTCAAGTAAAAAGGAGACAAGAACAAAAATACCACCATCAAGACTGACGAAGACTATAAAAGAACATCAAATAATGAGATTAATGCTAAAGGGGAATTTAAATACCGAAGCATTTATTTGTGATAAAAATACTCTGAGTCATGAACATAAAGTAAATTTTAATGCCACATAATGCTGAAAAAGGGAAAGATGAATTTCTGAATCTGGAACACAAAAAGAGGAATTTGTCAAATCATAGTTGTTTTAAAATGTGACAAATAAGCAACCAAAAAAAACCACTAAGAAGCAGAATTTCTGGAGGATAAGAGCAAATGAAGGCCTACCACTATATTATTGTAGGATGAAGGCATGATGACTGCAAAAAAACCAAAAATACAGCATTCAGAAATATAGAGAATGAACCGCATTCCTAGTGTCTCCTGTTAATGAAAGAGGATTCATTTTTGGGTTACAGGTAAAATAACTATGCAATTAAAATTGAAACTGCAGATGCACTGTAATTAGTCAAAAAGTACCTACAGTATAGGAAACCACTTAAACTAATATCAAGGAAGAAGGTCACCAGAATTCTTTGGATTCGGATTTCTGCAAGCTGTTTCTAACAGAGTGAGCAATGTGTGCCATGAACGATTCTGTTGCAACAAAAGAAGTAAATTACTAACCGAAATCATTCTTGTGACTAATTTATCCTCAGAATGCCTGCCACAACAGTAGTATGAATTGAAGATATGTATTGTGAAGACGTTAGATGTGCACAGTGCAGAAACAGATGCTGCAATCAGTTGTAATCAGGAAGTTGCACAGTCAGTTGAAGGTTATGAAATACTAGCTGTACCTCTACAAGTAAAGGGACAGACTCATTTCAATATAGAAATCAGTATGAGATCATCAAGCAAATTCTTGGAGTTTGTTGAAGCCAACTCTTGAATGTAGAAGTTGAAGACTTTTTGGTTTTGTTTGTTATCAACAAGAGCAAAATTACCAAGTACATGAAATTAAAAGGTATTTTGGGTAAGAAATGGTGAATGGCAAAATTTATTTCTAACAGAGAAAAATTGTAGAAGATAACATCGTAAAATTCACAGATCCAAGTCAACAGGCCCTCACAGGAAACAGTTCACACAATGTTCACACGATGGACAGTTTCATAAAAGAACATTGCAACTAAAATCCACAAACTAATGGAAGGAAAAACACAGGTATTACAGAGACACCAACTCAGAAAAATCAGAACCTCAGCAATGAACTGAAAGGAAATAGTTAAAAAGCCTGAAAAAAAAAAAAAAAAAGAAATAGAGAACTTATTAAATTACTAATTTGAATATAAGATAAAAAAATCTGGTTTACAGTAACAAAACAAAAAATACACACTTTGAGACTAAACTAGCAAGAAATAAAGATGTTTAAAAGAAATATGATAATAATAACAACAATAACAATAATAATTTTTTACTTTATTACTGAATAGGGACAAAAATACATAAATATTTTCCATTCTCATTCTTACCTCACTCTGGCTTATTAAAGTGTATGTTCCCCAATATAGTCACATTTTTTTCCTCTGTGGTTAGTTTTCAAGTAGATTGACAATAACAATAACTGAATGTTATTTAGGAAGAACATACGTAGAAACTATATGACTGGGAAAACAGGAGATGCCATGACTAAACTTCTAATTCATGAGTCTCAGATCTAAGTATTTGAAATTATATGGAATAAAATAGGGACATAGTGCCAATTTCAAAAGGAGAAAAAAAGAAAGGCCTTAGGGAATCATAAAACACATTTCACTCCTTTTTTTTCCTGTATCTTGAACTCCAGAACTCCAGCAAATAATTAAAAAATCTGTAACTGCTTAGGTTAGAATACATTTATAAAGAAATCTATCAAGGTTTAACCAACATAAGTTGTATAATTATGATTTTTTTAATTATTTTTGTCAGATTTTTGAACACATTTAATGTCACTTATAAACAAATTTTAGAAATACAGTTTAAATAGCTCATTTTCATTGACTAATAGGATCATCATGGTAAGACTGACAAAAAGTAAAACCATCACCAACCAGAATTAACTTGCTATCTGAAAGTTTGTACCTTCAGTAAAAACATCTGAAGAATCACCTTCCAGAAAACATTTCTGAATCTTGTAAGCATGGGAATTTTTCAGTCAATCACAAACTGAGAGTAAGTAATGTCATAATGGGGCGAAAACTCAAACTCATAATCATTGTAGCAGAATGTATAAACAGTAGTTTGCCATGTAAAATACTTGAATTAATCCACATGCTATATTCGAGACTGATAACTGGGAGTTATGTCAGTTCTGGGCACCATATTTGAAGTATATGAACCAGAGTGTGTGAACCAGAAAGGTCACAAAGAAAAGTAAAGAGAAAACATAACCTGTTAGAAAATGTTAAAGGTTTCTGTTGAATTAGACAAATGAAGGACAAGAACAGATACAATAAATTACATCAGACTTGTAAAATAAGTCCTACTGCAGTAAGAGAAGAATGACATAAACAGCTCAGAAAATCTTGCAGTCTGTAAAAAAAATTAAACAGTTAAATTAATTACCTTTGAATATGCCTAAAACAAGGTTAGACAAAAACCTGGAATAAACATTTAAATATAAATTACACTGAAATATAAGTGATTAACCACTTCTAGGGCTCTCTTTCCTTTTTCCATAAATGCTGTAAATTCATGATTTGAGACTTTAGGAAAAGAAATAGAAGATCAGCTCATGAAATATTGTCACAGGTTTAGTAATTCTTTGAGTAACAGTACAAATTCAAACAACCTTGTTGGTCAAACTCGTTGGTTTTTTTTTTTAATTCTTCCCTCCCCCACATGAAACAAGATAATCCTAAGAATCCTTAATACTTTAGTTACTGGCAGTTCCAAAGGAAGTAATTTTGTTAGGCACAACATTTGGTACTTTTCCTCAAAGCGTGCACTACAGAGTTGGTGTGTTGCTATTTAGCTGACTGCACAAGATTGACAAGCAGTTTCTTTGAAACATTTTAAGCTTTCTTTGTCGGCAAAAAGATATCAAGTTTTTAATGTCTATTCTATGCCCTGATCATATGTTTAGAAAACTGCATGACTGACCAAGTTTGAGAACATTACAAGACAAGCCTTCATCAGTTACATATTACGTTTCAGCCAAAAGAAAACCTGCAGTTTAAGAAGATGAGATTTCTTCCAGAAATTACCAGCTGAACACTCTTCCATTAAAATGTTTTAAGAAGACATTTTTTCAGCATTTGTCCCCCAGTTTTGCAAAAAGATAAAACAAAATAAATCAAAATCAACCCTAACTCACAAAGAGTTTAACCTCCTTTTAATCTTAACCTCTGAATGTGGTGGGACTCAGAGGAAAAAAAATTTCTTTATCCACCACTGAACACAAGTAATTGTACTTTGACCCTTTTGGAGATGTCTGTAGACAAAGGGCCTTAAAAATAATTTTCCAAGTAAAATTATTAACCACTATTGACAAATTATTATAAAAGGCAAATGATAAATTTAAGAGAATGTCAGCACAAGCCTCAAGACTAGCGAAGTGAAAACATACAAAGCTTAGTAAGTATATATTTTCTCCCTGCTTTTCACATTTAGAGATAGTTTTTCCTTAAACACCACTTTGAATTGAAGATGTATAAATGAAAGTGCATCAAAGCATTGATAGAAGGTTATTCTGTTAAGATGTGCGAAACTTTTCCTAAAAGGGAACTGCTCTAATTTGGCATTAAAAAATCATTATAATTTTTTTATAAATGAGGTCCTTAGTTTCTAAATCTAGCAGCTGTATATATGATCTATTCATTTTACTGATTAATTGCTTAAAGGTTTTACTGCTTGTTATTGACTATATTAATTTAGAAATGGTGCCAACAAGGAGGAACCATTTAAAATGCAATAGATGCAAAGAAAATGTCATATAACAGTTGGGTGTCCAACATTAAGCAGTGCTTTAGAAGAAAAAATCAGAAAGGAAGCAAACTATAGAAGAAAAAACCAATATTTTTTCATAAGGTATCACACATATGCCTATCAATGTTACATTACTCATTGTATTCAATAATATGTATCTATATTTGTATGTGCTTATAAATATCTCCATATATTTAAAAATGTTTGTTTTTCTATCCTTTTTCTCCAAATGAACAAAAGTGGCTGTGGGCATTTGTGTAGTGCACAAGGGTGAGCTATAGGGAGGACTGTATAATTACCATTATATTGACTAATGCGCATCTTGTGATTAATTATATCCAGAAACATACCTGACCACTTACTTGATGTTTACTGTCTCCCCAGAAAGAAATCACATGCGGAATATAAATCTGAAATCAGTAGCTGAGTTTACAGTACGGATTCAACACACATTGAACTAACAACTGAAAAGAGAAATTATTTTCACACCTAAGAAGTGGAATCAGACTATGATACAGAAAGAAGACTAAAACATAAAGTAAAAGATATGAGAGAGATTGTCTGAAATGTTATCATCCTCCTAGATACAGTTAGCTATCTAAAAACTTAATTAATTATCCCTTTTCAGGTTAAAATTGTGATCTGCAAGTGATTCCTGCACTTCAGTACCCGTTTTAGATGGGTAATGGTCAGGATGTTAATCTGGGTTTTTTTGTTTATATGTTTGCTTTTCATCAAAAAGCTTTCTTATATTACTTGTTGAGCTTGGAAAAATAAAGTAATAGTCAGATCCTTTATGTTTATAAGAAAATGCTGTCTACTCAAAAAAAACCAAACCAAAACAAACCTCTGAATGTTTAGCACATTTATGATTCTAATCTGCATTTCTTTGTGGATAAAAAGTCTCTATTTTTTCTTCCCCTGGCCACCTGTTCTTGCCTGAAGATAGCTTGGCTGCAACATGATTCCAGACTGCTGGAATGGAGACAATGGAGTTGACTCCACTTTATTTTATGCCCAGTACACTGCCTTAATTTAATCTAGTAGTTGCACAAGATATGATTTGCCCATATTTTGACTAAATAAGGAACCTCAAGGTTGCCAGTAGACATCATAAACCTATTATTAATCCTAACAGTATTATTTTCTCTTTATTTCTTATTTTGTTTTAAGATATCCAACATGTTAATTCATTCTGACAGCTGCTGTTAATGCTTATACCACAGACAATGTACTGATTCTGACATTCCACTTCAATTCTAGCAATATTTCAATCGGAAGTAAGATTTTCAATTAATAATGTGTTGTCATTAGAAAAGGACTGTGACTAAATTCCTAAAATTTTACTTTTTAAGTATGTCTTAATATCAAATGTACATAGTATCTCATTATTTCATAGAGATACTTAACATATTATACTGATTGTGATCAACAAGCTAACGTGGAGCAATATAACCATGCCAGACTCTAGGGTTTGTTTTTGTTTGTTTTTTTTCTACTCCTTTGTTAATTAAGAAATTTTTTATATATGGCACTATAATATGGTGGGAAGATAACTGCCACTGGAAACCTAACTCATAGTAACCTGGAAAAATCATAAGTATATCAACTCCCACAGAACATTAAAAACTTTGGTGGAAGCTAAGAGATTTCTGTAGCTGTACACTAATTTATCTGAGAAGAGATATATGTGTTTTTCAGAGTCAAACATTTATAACCTGGAGTGTAAGAGGTAGTAAGAAACAACCTGAATAGAGGTCTTAAAGCAAAACCTTTCTGTGTTGTACATTTTAAGGCAATAATTTTTTCAGGTTAAATTTTAAATTGAAGCAGTAATATTTTTTTCTTTTTTTNGAATTCAAGTAATCCTGATATGAAACAGAAATAATTTTAAAGTGTTGATTTTTTTTATAAGACAATATTCCCATCTTCACTGAATTTCAGGTATTTTTTTCTCATTGACATACAGCACCGGCATCTGGCATTTGAATCAAAACTGCCATTCATCAACATTTTGGCTACATTTATTATGTCAAGATTATACCAAGAAACACATTTGCCTATTCAATTCAGTGAGAACAAAACTGAATAATAACCTTATAATGATAAGCAGAAATACAGAGAACTAAACAGGACACAAACAGAACATACAATTTTGCAAGTTGGATTTCTAGAATCATGTACAATTTACTTACTCAAAACATAATGTTATTTATATTAATAACAAATATCTCCTTGAGAATACAAATGATTCCATCCAAGCATTTTGTGCTCCTTTCTCACTTTGTTAATGTTTTATACAGAACCTGTGCACATTTGATATCACATCCTTATTGTCATTGAATATTGCTTTTGATTTAATATTATTCTTGATTGTCTGATGTTGGGAGAGGGGGGGTATTTTGTTTGCTTTGGCTTGTTTTTTTAGAATTAGTGCAGCTTTTATTCCTGGAAAATTATATTTAATCTCAAAGTCATGCAGCTTGTTAAGTGTTTCAGAAGTGATTTATTAATATGATGCTGACATTAATAGATCAGGCTGTGAGCCCTATATGTGACCACATTAGGGAGAATTTACTTCCCTAAATTCCATAAATGGCAGTGCCATTGATTATTACTTAGAACAATGGGTAAGAGGATAACAGTCTGACATTAGATGATCTTAACACTTCCAAAATTAAAAATTGGTTTAGAAAGAAATGTTCTGCTTTTGCATGCTTATAGGCAAACAGAAACTTCTTTTTGTGTTACATAGTCATTGATAAAGATAAACTCTTGTTCCTTTGTACACTCTTTAGGGAAAGGACTGACATAAGTTTTAGATATTAATTAGATCTAGTGAGATATATCCTGTCTAGATAAAATTTAGATATCACTGTATTATGACAATAACCATCATATTAACAAGAGAAAGACTCAAAAGAAGGTTTTGGACAAGATCACTCAGTTACATTTGCAACTTAAATTAAAGAATCATTGTTTGAACAGTCTGTATTTATTCTCTATGCCTCCAGTTTCTTTCAATTTAGTAAAAGAAAAAATTAGCTTCCATTTCTCTGGTGTTTGAGGGCTGTCAGTAGGAGTGGGTTATAAAACCAAAATGCTACGAATATTTTTAAACATTGATAAAAATTTAGGTGTGTAAGTAGTAGGTGATAGAAAATTCCTGTG
>WEIV01024264.1:108032-134194 GCA_013390005.1 Calyptomena viridis
AATTTTTCTATTCCTTACCCATATTTTTGCAGTTCAAAGTGTGATACTGTAAAGGAAATCAGTTCACTGAGAATTGTTTCCATAGAAAGATTGTCTTAGAGGGGAGATGTCCAAAACAAAAAATACTGGGGCCAAAGCTGTGTGTTAGACCTTGATTATTTAGTATAAAAATAATACATGTGTCTGTGTTTGTTAAATTCATAGTTTTGAATCTCTTCTAAAGTTTGAAACAGAATATTTCTTATCAGAACTTGAAAGAAGTTCTTTTCATGGTGGTCTTTCATTGGTTTGTTGCTGGGGTTTGTTTGGGTTTTTCTTTGTTTGTTTTGGTTTTTATTTTTGTTTTTTTCAAAAGACAGAAGGAGTAGAAAGTATTACAATCTGCGGTCTAATCATTCACATTAGAATACATTATGGAAATGGATATCTAGGATGTAGGTTCAGTTCTTGGTGCTTCTCTTCATGAAGTATGACTACCAGGTGTGAAGTCTGCATGGCAGTGGCCAGTCTCTATGTCTACATGGCAGTGTGCAGGACTGCTAGCTCATATCTCAGGATAACTATAACCTATTCTACTGTGCAGTACCTCTTATTTCTCAGCTGAGAAAAGCATAATGTTGCTATAATGCTTTTTATTCTAGAACTATCTAATTCAGAAGAAATCTATACCAATTCTGGTTCTAGAGATATCTTGCTCAGAGCTAGCTCAGTATCTGAGCTTTGTGCATCACTTCATTATGTATACTTTGCTGATGAAAAGCAGTTGCAAACTAAGTAATTGGCTTGTGCTTCAGTTCCCTATCTGTAAATGGGAGATAGCAGCGTTCATTTTGTCTTTCTCATTTAGACAGAAGTTCTAAGACTCAGAGACTCTTTTATTATTGTGTTTGTTCAGTGGTTGAATCAATATTGTAATTCCATTGAAACAAATAATTGTTAAAAATGGATGAAAATACCTAGCCAGCTAAAAACACAATTTTTGGGGCTTTTTTATTTACAATTGAAATTACAGGCAAGTTACAGGAGGTTACCTGTGTGATATAAATTTATCCCTGGTGGACCATTCTTAACCTTTATATTGCAATATGGGAAGAAATCCAATTTTTCATAGCAAATACTTCACTTTAGGGAAGTTAGGGGAAAATATGTCCCAAGAGTTTTGGGGTGGAGATATTTACAACTAGCCAATAAAGTTTATGCTGAATTCATAAGAGTTACTCCCCTCCAAACCTCAGGCTAAGCTCCAAATGTGGTTCCTAACAAGAGCAGACAGCTCTCTAACATTTCCTCAATAATTTGCAGACAAAGATGACATATATTTCTGAATTCTGAAGAATATCAATTTAAGGGATTCAGGAACTAGAAGCTTTGATTTTAATGACAAAATGCAGATTTCTTATCTGGCCTTGAACTATCTTTTTTTTTGTATAGTCTTTTTTTGTGTTTTAATTTTTTAACTTGTAACAAAATGTAAGATTTTATTGGTGTGCTGACCATGCACCCTCTACAGTGTATTTTCTGCTCAAGGGGAAAAATTTTCACTTGCAGAACTGAAACTTGATTTCACGCTTCTTGGAGAAATTCCACATACTTCAATTTACAGCTAACACATATAAAAGTTTGAAGTGTGAGACATAGTGCTCTAGATGTGAGGAAAACTGAGAAGGATCCAAATATCTTTCTGTCTTAAAATGCAGAATCCTACAATTAGAAGAAATCACTTTACAGAATACGGTGGTTTACAATGAATGATGTAATAATATAACAAATGAACAAGAGTAAGGATCACCAAATTACAATAAATTATTATGACTACACTGTTGTTTAAACTATTTTTACCATTTCTGTGAAAGAAAATATTGTGGCATGTCAGAGACATTATAAATACTATTATCAATGGTTTTGAATTTTGAAAGTAGAAATATCCAGAATTTACTCTCAAGGCCTGTATTTCTGGTATTTTTCTTGCATATTTGAAAATAATACATGTATTCTGAATGTAATACATGCATTCTATTCCAATTTTGATTCATATATCATATGCACTACCACAACATCTGTTAGCTTCCATTAATGTACAGGGGACACTAATCTAAGTGTTTCAGTATTTAGCAAGTTGTCTTCCTTTAATAGACTTCAGTTCACAAACAAGAACACACTTGCATTGTACCCACTGTGATTAAACTATGTTTTCACAGACACAATGTTAAAGGGGAAAGCCAGGGCAGGAAGAAGTGTTTTCTTCAACCAACTAAACAAACAACTAAAAGCCTAGACAAAAGTCCACATAAAAATCTAACTGCCTAGCTGATATGTCCATAAGTTGGTCTCATTTTTTCAAAAATACTGACAAGAATTCATTTTTATTCATATACATATTACTTATGAATGTTTTCTGCCACCTTTCCCTTTGGATATGAGATGTAAAAGAAGAAATCTTACGCAATTGTGAGTCATTCAAGAGTGAACTAGATACTAAACACAGTAATTATTCCACCCTACTTGAAACTTTTGCAACTCAGTTTGGAACATGGTGTCCAGACCTAGGCTATTCCATACAAGAGAATCATCAATGAACTGGAGGGAATACAGCAGAAGGCCACCACGATGGCTATAAAGCTGAAGCACATGATATACATGAAAAGTCAGACAGATCTGGGTTCAATCAACATAAAAAGAAAACACCCAATGAAGTTTTAAATTGAAGAGACAAATTCCTCAGAGGTGCACAGTTGTAGATGAAAGGCAATAAACCTTAATTATGCCAGAGTAACAACACTGAAAGATAAGGATGGTATACACCTCTGGAATATCCACGCAAGGAGATATTCCAGGCTGACTAGGAAAAGCCTTGAGTAATTTGGTGTATCTTCAGAGAGCCTTCATTTGAGCAGGAAGTTGGGCTAAATGATTTCCAAGGATCATTGACAACCCAAATGTTTCCATGTTTTCATATTATAACAGAAGTCAGTCTCAATATAAATAAGCTAACAGGGCGACCAGTAGTCTTGAACCTTAACATAAGTATACTAAAACAGTGTAACTAATGGTATTTTATTAGGATTTTGTAACATCATGATGTCATAACCAGACACAGTTTTACCTAATTATGTAAGCAATATGATCACCAAGGAAGCTAACAAGGATGGATGTATCTGTATATAGAAGGGGAAAGGAAGAAATTGCCAGAGAACAAGAAAAAGGAAACATAAGATTGCAAAAAGACAGTACAGCAGTACAGCTCCTCAAGTATACAAGGAGACTAGCAAGACAATAGAAAACAGGAAAAGCAGTATGAGAAGCAGGGGATGGAGGCAAAGGCATAACAAATTAAAAATGGGAAGAAATAAAACAAGCCAACCTATCTCCCTGATTTGGAGCTTTCAAGTCAGATCATCCACATCTTGTCCACTAAGTGCAGGCAGGCACCTGAGCCCACTATCCTATAAGGTTTAATCACTGAATCGATTGATATACAACCAATCGGCGAAAGCCTTGAAAGAAGTAAAACAGACTTGAAACCTGACCTTCAAAAGAAGAAACAAGAGTAACCCTTCAGCTCAGTTGTGATAATGCAACATTCTCCAAATATGTGGAGGATCTAGTAGATAAGCATAGCTTGTTAGAGTAGGATAGTATTTGCTTTGTTTTACCCAAGCACTTGTAAAAAAGTATGAGCTGTGGTTTTGGAACGATAAAGGATCTTCATCTTCATCTCAGGAGGCAGATGGAGTCCACGAATTTAAAATGCCACACTACCCTGCGCCTCCTCCATGATGTGTCAAAACCACAGCCTGTTGAAAAGTTTTAAAGACTAAGATTTTTACATCTGTAGTGAAGATGGTTAATACTGTGCAAGAAATTACTATCAGCACTAAGCACATGCTCAATGAGTTTAATCAGTAAAGTTCAGGTTTAAAATTTAAAACTGACATGACTGATCAGTCTTCCAAACACCTTGTCATAGCAATCTCTAGCTCTCTGATGTTTAAGTGTATAAATATATACTAAAAAAACCCTCTGTTAATATATATATATGTATATATATCCTTTCATTTGCAACAACAGAAAAGGAAAGACTTTCCTAATAGTGACTGATTCATGGGTCTTGGTTTAAAATTAGAATTGTATCTATTTTAGAGAAAAAAAGATGTCTTGTTATTACAAATAAGACAGCTTGTTAGCATAATTTTTTCTCAAAATAGAATACTTCAACTAGCTTTGCTTTCACTTTATCTATAGTTATTTGTCGCTTTGCTTCTTTTCATGACCTTCTGCTCTGATTGTAGCAAAAGGCAGTTATAAATCAACATCCAACACTTCAAAGTATATTCCTGTTGTTACACACATATGAAAAGAATAAATTATTGATAATAATAACAATAACTGACACTGTTTGGCCTTTAGCTAAAGAAACCAAAGCATATTGCAAAATATATGTTTGTTACAGATTCTTGACAGAAGAATCAGCTCATATATCAATGAAAGTCTGATCCATCTTAGTTGGAAAGTAACAGCCTTTTAAAGTGTATTGTGACCTTACAGGACATTTGAGGAGAGAAAATAAAAGATAAATCCAGTTTAAATTTTATAAGACATCTGTGAGGCAAATAACTGAAAATGGCCAAGAAAAAAGCATACATTTTTTTTTTTCTTTTTTTTTAAGTCTTATGCAGTTATGATGATCTGTCAGGGAAAGAATGTGCATAAGGAAAGTAACATTCATTAAAATTTGAAAGGTAACTCATACTGGTACAGACTACTCTGTCCTTGAGATACCTACAGTATCTGACTCAAAATAGAAAACATTTATATATTATATATCAAAATATAATTATGGAAAAATTAATACAGAAAAATCAAAAGAGAGAGAGTGACTTTTGAAATTCTGAATCAGAAGGAGGAATGTAAAATCATTTGTATATGACCGCTGTAATTTATGAAAAAGGCTAAACTGTTTTTCTGCCTTCTGATGTCTTGAGATGAAATTCAAAACTATTTTATTCATTATCATCCTTCTTCCATGCTCAGTTTTTCTCTCTGTTGTCTCTGCAATTTGGAAGTTGACAATGTCTCTAATTAGTGGTAGAATCCTATCCTCTGACCAGCTTAGAGACATAGGCCTTCCTGATTTAGGAAGGACATAAGTTCATTTCCCTTATGACTCCTGAACCATAAATTGCTTAGGACTTCAAAAGCTCTTTAAAACATTTCTTTCTTGTAATAACACTATAAAATGATCTACTCACTTGTACAAGACATGTCACATGGGAATCCAGACAAAATGGATTTTGAAATATTTTCTTGATTCTTGGATTATATGTGCATTTTACATGTTTTTATTTAAATGAGCTATAGATGATGGAATTATCTAATGAGCCTTAATAACTATCATTACATTTTAATACAGAGTTGAAGAAGTAGACATTTAAAATAGTTTTGTCAGTGTTAATCAGGTATCTATCTCTAAAATATTCTCATCAATTTAAAGATGCTAAAATATACTAAAAATAAGTGTACTGTTTTTTCAGGAAGATCATGAGAGAGATTGATCCCATAGCACATAGAACTGAATGAAGTTCTGGTAAGTATCACACACAACAAAATTTCTAGTAAAAAGAAAAAGGAAACAGGCTGCACCTGGCACTTGAAATTAAGTTCTACATCTCACACATATTTATTTTATGTCTCTGCAGCTAGCCTAGGGCATAGTTGTTGTTCATCTATTTTATCAATAACTAGTAACGTTTTTTAAAACAAGAATATTCTGTGATGGAGAAAATTGAATGGGATAAGCAAAGAAGAAAAAAGCTGCTATCAGAGTGTGAAAGGGAAATTCTAATTAGCTTGAGGTTTACCTGTTACTATGCCAGCATTGCTTTATCAAACGAGATGCCATGAAAGGGCAGGCCTATACATACAGAGAGGTTAAAACCAAACTGTACTTTCAAGACCATCTACTCTGATCTATTGAGTTAAGTATAATCTAAAATTTTACTCAAGTTAAATACAACAGTATGTTGTGAGTTTGGATTTCATGTTAGGTTAAGAACAAGATTTCAACGATGTCTAACTTTTGCTTATATGAATAAACACTAAAAATGCAGACGTCTAAATAACATTTTGACATTTTCTAAAAATGCTATTCTAAGCCCTCTAGATAAAAATGCCCTATTACTCTCAGATCTATTTATGGGTAGAAAGGAAAAAGACATCAAATATAAAGAACGAAAAATAATGTTAGTATTCTATATTGCCTTTTTATGGCAAGGTTCTGGCAGCAGGGAGAGGAGAGGCTCTGAAGGAATGGCCTCTGGGAAAGGAAAGCAGGAGCTGCCACCATGTTGGACAGAGCCATTTCAGTATGGTTCCAAGATGGATCTGTTACTGGCCAAAAGTAAGTCCATCAGAGATACTGTGGTGCCTCTATGACAGCATACATAAGAAAGGGTAAAAAACACTGCACGGCAGCTGCAACTGAGAGTGAGAACATGTGAGAGAAACAACCCTGTAGACACCAATGTCAGTGCAGAAGGAGTAGAGGGATGTGCACCATACTCTGGAGCAGAGATTCCTCTTCAGCCCATGGTAAAGACCGTGGTAAGGCAAACTGTCTCCCTGCAGCCTATAAAGGTTCATAGTGGAGCAGATATCCACCTGCAGCCTAAGAGCCAGCAGATGTGCACTGAAGGAAGCTGCAGCTGGTGAAGAGGAGAGGCCCTTGGCAGGGACCAATGCTGGAGGAATTCTTGAAGTACTGCAGCTCATGAAGGATTGTATCCTGGGGGAGGGACCCCATGCTTGAGCAAAGGGGCACTATGTGGAGTAAGGAACAGCAGAGATTTCATAACATGACCACAACCGCATTCCTCCATTTTATTCTGCCCACAGGCAGAATACTTGGGAACAAAAGAAGTAAAGTTGAACCTGCAAAGATATGGATAGAAATAGAGGGAAAAGGTAGTTTTATTGTTTCTGCTTTTTACTGTCTTAATCTGTTTTTAACTGGAAATGGGTCTTCCGTAAGTTGAATCTGTTTTGGCTATGATGATACTTGATGAGCTATTTCCTTGTACAATTAAAATTGTCATGCGCACAAAATTACCAATATTTACTCCTTTTCCTGGTGTTATGCTCATACTTCCATTGATCTTTTGACTATAAGGGTCCTTGTTATCATTCTGGTGGAGGTTGCAGGATATGACAATGTGTAACACTCAAAAGGAGGAATACAGCGTTGAGTGTATTTTCCTTCTTCACTCTAGAATTTGCTTGGATTTATTTTAATATATGTGCTTTTATACCTCTGTGATTTTTTATCACTCTGCAAATCATATATGACTTTATCATATAAGTGCTTTCTATGTGTGTTAAACTGTGATGGTGCTTTTATGGGTTTATACATTTATAAGGGTTTGATATATAGTTTTGCTAACTTTCATATATACTCTCTGTAAATAGACTGCTCTAGTCTCTCCCCCCCCTTCCCACTTGGTTACTCCTGAAATTATTATCCCTGCCCTCAGATGTATCCCCTCCTCAGACCCCTCCTTCCCTATTCCATATTTGTATCCCAGCTCCCCCCTTCTTCTAGTCCTTTCCCTATCAATCCAAAGTTACTCGGTCCTGGATAGGGTTGAGTAGAAGGCCTCTGGCTTCTGCCCTTGTCTGTTACCTCCAGATCCCACCTTCCCTTGTTCCTAGTTGGTGTTTTACTTTCCCCCCGCCATCAATTACACCCCCTAGAAAAGGTCGAGCCCGAGGGTCCTGGGTGCTATCTGCAGTAGGCTCCCATTGGGACCAAACCCCCAATAAACTGAACTCTGTTCCACCTACTCAGAGAGACATTTTCTGCTTCCTTTAGCAAGCAGTGGCTACAGGTCCTTCATCCTGGAGTGCTGTTTAGGTAAAGGGCGAACTGACCACACTCAAGAAGCCTCTTGCGAGGTGTGTGGCAGGGCGTACCACCTAACTAGTGGCTCCAGAGTCGCCGGAGTGCCCGAGCTCTAAAGAGGAGAGTCGTTTGGTGCTCTGGTGCCCAGACATCTGCCACGAGGCCCTCAAAGGTGGCTGCGAGCTAGCCTGGGCTCAAGCAGAGTCTGAGGAGAAGCCATCAGAGAAGGCACCGTAGCATTAAATAACTTGTTTGTGTTTTGTTTGTTAGCCCTAAAAACAGTTTAGTCCACCTCCAGATCTGTACTTCTTTAGCTGACCATTTTAGAGTTATTCATAGCTGTGGGGTCTCTTTATCTATGACACAGTATAGCACTCACCTAAACATAGCTGAAGAACAATGAAAAATCAAAGTGAATTTTTAAATTAAATTTTAATAAGCAGTTTTACAACTCCTGAAGACTAGAGAACTTAACACTGTAGCGCAGACACCTAAAATATTTGTTAAGATTTTTTTCTCTCAGTGTACTTGCACTTACATTCCTGTAGTCCTGAAAAATAGCCTCAGGAACTTCTGTAAGATATTAACCGGTGACAATACTTGTAGTGCAGCAAATGCACTTTGCTTCTTTCTACCTAATTTTGCTGTCACACATTAGCCACAGCTGATAAGATCATGGTGGGATGCAGCATAAGGAAACACACTAGAACGTGTCTCAACCTGACTCATCAAATATAGAAAGAAACCTGTTACTTCTACAATGATATCCACTATAAATTGTGACAGCAACCATGTGTTCCAGGTTTACTAAAATAGACAATTGTAGGTATAGAAAAAAGATCCTAATTGCTAGGAATCCCACCAACAAAGGGATATCACTGTTTCTCATGCAGATGTAATCATGGCATTTGCACATATGTGTAGGAGGAATAGTGATAAAAAGAAACAAAAAGGCACAGCCCCCTAAAGATGTGCTAAGGATTTTTTTTTGTGTCTTTTTTTTAACTATGTCTCCCAGGATAGGAAATTCATACACAGTAATAGTTCAGAAAAAGAAAACCTCTACAAAGAGTAGAGCCAAGCCTCTTCTCCTTTTCTAATAGGAAAAGTCCATCTAATAAACTATTTAATTGAGTTTAACAAGACTGTTTATAGTAAATCCTAAATGCACTAATAGGAAACCTAAGGGTTACAATCAATGTTAGTTTTGCTCCCTTTGGATGTTACTCATAATTACAGTTTGCTCTTTAATTATTATTCCTCATGTATTCAATTTATGATTAAGACCAAAAGCTTGCCCTGGAGGCTGAAAGTGCTGAGGTGGACACTGGTGAATCAGCAGAGATCAACTCCTTCCGCAATGTGCAACTACTCAGAAGCAGGCAAAAATCAGCTTTCTGCTCTAATCATAACATTCAGAACTCAAGACAAGGGAATACTACTCCAGAAAGAGAACAACTTCTGATAACTCTCTAGGGAAAGGATATTAAAGACACAAATCTATAACTCCCAAATAAACACTTTTGTAGTTTCATTGCAGAAAATTGTGTTGTGTTGCTAATTAGAATAGTTTTGTCTATCTATTGCATGTATTGCAATAGATACCGTCCCCTACTTAGATATATTATACAATATCGTATATGTGAATGCCCTTTCTTTGTAACTTTTATGAAAATAATGTAAAAATGAAAATTTGTTTAAAATGTACTCAGGGAACAAAATTAGTGTTTTATTAACCTCTTATGTAATTTTGATGCAGAATAGGAAGAAACTATATATGACAGTTTCTTTAGCATAAAGCAGTATATTTCTGCTACAGAAATATGTTGTTTCTGTACAACATTGCCTTTGATTTCAGGAACTACAAGACTGACTATACCAGCTGTTTTTGATTTTTTCTTTAAACAATTCCTAATGATCTCCTGGGGTGGAAATATGGACAAATTCTTCTAGGAGTACTAGCTCTAGAAAGGAGCTCTCAGAGCTTTTCCATATATCTTGACATCATAACTTTTATAAAATACCAGCACAATATTTGGGGCAAAATTCTGAAATCTCCAAGGTCTTACCCTCCCTGTTACATTCTCTCACCACCAACCTAATCATTATTCCTATATTGCTCAGTTAATTTTCTAAAAATGGAGGTATCTCCTCCTTATCCTTATAAAATATTAATAAGAATAAACTAGGTTACACAGTTAAAAACTCATTAAAAATACCTTTTTTTTCCACTTAGACAGTCCTGGGACAGAATTCTGAAAGTACTTGTAATACTAGATGTTCTTCTATGCATATATTAATTCTGGAGTTTTTATCTTTTTTATAGATTTATAAAAAAACCTTAAAATATCATCTACATATTTCCCTATGAATTCATAACAGTCTGTGTTACTTCACTTTATATTCAAAACATTTAGGTATCCTAAGTAAAATTTTGAAGCCACCGATATGAATGAGTTTTCTGATTCATATTAAAAGACTCTTTTTAACACTAATAGGATATCTATGCACAGCATATATACGCATTAAATTTTATTTCAAATCAAATGCTGAGATGAAATGTGCAACATGTAAGTAAGACTGATGATTATGACAGAAGGATGGATGGATGGATGGATGGATGGATGGATGGATGGATGGATGGATAGACAGACAGACAGACAGATGGATAGATAGATAAATACAAGCATTCTTCTGAGACATTCCATGCAGTGATTTACACCAGAACTACTTTATGCTTGACACAGGATTCCAAATACTGATTTTTCTGACCACTTAAGGAGAACAATGATATTATGAAATTATTTGTGACAACATTTCCAGGACATAGGAAAGCCTGAAAAGTCCAGAATTACCACATACTGGACTTTAAGTCTGTTTAAGCCTGCCAGCTTGACTGCTTAGGTTGATTACAGGTGTAAGTCATGTCTTAATTCATCAGAATCATGTCCCTTTAAGTCTTCAAAGAGATAGAATCCAATTATCATTCTTTTGGTAGAACCGGATATTAAACAACATATCTTGTGTGACAAATAAAAGAATCATGCTTTAAAATATAGTTATATACATTGCATATATAAAGTAAAATCAAAAATATTTTTTCTTTCCTGTTTTCTGTATGTTTTCTTCATCTTTAAGATCTGTGTGCGAATTGAATAACTTATTACTTCCTCAAGGATTCTTTGCAATCTAAATGTCTGTCACAGTTAAAACTGAATACTCAAAAGTGCTGCCAATATGGGACACGAACCAATTTTCATAGAGAGATATTTAAGTATTCTAGAGCAGCATTTTTATGTCAGACAGGCCTCTATGGTATTTGTGATTTGTATAGTTTTAACTGGAAGCTAAGAAAAAACTCCATAGCTGATAGCACAGATATTTCTCACTGTTGATAGCAGATTCTTGTCATCCAGTATTGTTTCAGGAGGGGTCTCTGTTTTCTTTACACTGTGCTGCTAGTTAAAGGAATCCATAGGAAAATGCTCTCGAGGCAGGAATAACACTCAGGGAGAATGGTCACTTAGTATAATATTTTAAATATGAAGTATACAATTGAGTTGAAATAGAAATGGTAAATGGGGAATATAGTAATGGTTCTGGAAATTAAATAAGGGCTGCAAAATAAGGAGCTCATTTTGCACTTATTTTTTCATTATTCTTCCTGATATTATAAATTATTTTCAGAAACAGGAAAAAACATTTTTATATTCTTTGATATTAAAAAAATGGATGTCTCTCAAAAGCAGAGACACTAAAAAATCTCAGGCAGTATATAACATCTGATACACAATACTAAATTATCAGAATGGATAAAGGAATTTATAAGTAGTAATGTATGCTTTTGTTCTGATGCGGTTTCTCTTTTTTTAAGTTAACAATATTTAGCTTTCTTCTCAGACATGCAAGCTTCATAGTATGGAAAACCAACCTAAAAGCAAACACAGCAACTGGGGAAAGTTAAGGTTAAAAAAAGGTTCAAAATGAGAGACCCCTCAGCTTAGAATTTTCCGTTGTGTTCAGGTGCTTTGACAAAGAAGTTTCATTTAAATTAGTGTTTCTCATCTGTCATTTCTATATAGAATAAAATTTTTAGGTGTTTGAAGAAGAAAGAGGTATAGTTTGCTGAAGGGAATATAGGCATTTGTATTTTCAGCCAGAATAAAACCATTATGTGTGGTCATCTATGCTATGAAATAAAACAGAAGACCAGAAGAAGCATGAAAGACTTCATCTTTTCTTTTTTCTTTTTAATTATTTCAGGGGTTTGCATTATTTTTATTCACCAGCCAAAATTTTATATTTCTCTTCATTGTAACTTTATTTTTGAAAGGGTTTGTTATATTGTAAAGTTTGTTATAAACAAGGTGAAATTTCTCATGCTTTTTTCCCCTAATGATTAAACTTTGCCTCAGTCTCTTCTACCTATAAATAAAAAAAAATCAAATGCAGGAATTAGCATACAGGATAATCGCATATAGTAGGATGACAAGAAAAAACCCAAAACGCACTGTAAGTTTCCTGTCTTTGTAATATAAGCAATTAAGAATTCATCTAAATTTTAAAAAAGTGGTTAAGAGAATATATGTCTGTTCTTTTAATCTTTTAATACACTTGAAAATATTTGAAAATTAACATATTAGACAACAAAAAAGGAAAATAAGAAGGCAAAATTCACATATCAGAAAAATCTAATAAAAAATAGAGAGGATAATAGAATCTTAGCAGAGTTATATTGGCAACAAGGAGAAGTGGATGAGCTGTAGTAGTATTCAAATATTTGGCATATTGAGGTACTGCTCAAAATTTTTTAACATTTTAGAAGACTTCTATTTGTAAATTATACGTATGCCTTTTAACACAGAAGTATTCTAAAATTTATTGATTTCTGGAAATTCTTACAATACAAAGAACACATTAACCTTAGAAATTCTTTCTAAACATACACCAATAAAAATTTTAAGGACTTTAATTTTCTTCTGTACTGCTGCATTTTGGGAGGGATTATGAAGAGCTGAAGTATTTCTCAGTGGTGAGGAACCAGTTTATTAACTCCTGTAGTACAGCTCCATTCAATTTCAGAAGAAGTCATTTATGACTGCAGTTATAATAGTCATATGAGAGCTGTTTCTTCAAATGTTACATGGCAAATCCAGAAACCAAAGGATTGTGTTGGCGAAGAAAAGGCTAGTGATGATGTCAGGCTGAGAGAGTTGGAGTTGTTTAGCCTGGAGAAGAGATAGCTCTAGGGACACCTTGGAGCATCCTTCCCATATTTAAAGGAGGCCTACAAGAAAGTTGGAAGAGACTACTTATAAGGGCAGATAGCGATAGGACAAG
Organism: Calyptomena viridis; assembly: GCA_013390005.1. Classification (NCBI taxonomy): domain Eukaryota; kingdom Metazoa; phylum Chordata; class Aves; order Passeriformes; family Eurylaimidae; genus Calyptomena; species Calyptomena viridis. Next base: position 121,267 of record WEIV01024264.1, read on the forward strand.
GGGTAATGATTTAAAACTGAAAGAGGGTAGGTTTACATGTTATGTTAGGAAGAAATTCTTCACTTTTGAGGGTGATGAGGCACTGGATCAAGTTGCCCCTAGAAACTGTGGATGCCCCATCCCTGGAAGTGTTCAAGGCCAGGTTATATGGGCCTCTGAGCAACCTGATCTAGTGGAAGGTGTCCCTGCACATGACAGAGCGGGTTGGAAATAGATGATCTCTCAAGTCTCTTCCAACTCAAAACCATTCTACGATACTATGATTTCTCCTGCCTGACAATTGAATGAAAAAACACAAGGCAGAGGAATTTTTTAAAACTTTTTAAAAAAGTTTTTTATTATCTTGTTTGCTCTAACTACCTTGGAAAAAAGGTAGTTTCAAGAAATAAGATATTTAATTTTTAAAATAATGTCTGAACTTTGTTTTTTTCCTTCAGGTAAATATCTACATGTGGCAGATTTGAAGATAATTTTATTCTTTCAAAACCATGTATACATGCATAAAATTTAAATTTAATTTTATTAAGAATTTCAGAAACCCTGAGGAAATTTAGGCATTTCTTGAGTGAAGCTTAGAGAGTGACAGAAATTACATAATGAAACAATCCTTAAGACCAATCAGTTTTGCTAGGAAAAATAAAAAGACCTTTTAAGATTTTAAATCAGGATCATCTTTTATCCAAAACCAAATAAAACCAGAACAAACCAAACCAAACCAAACCAAAAACCAAACCAGACAGACAAAGAAAAAGAATCAAGCATCTTTTCTTCTAGAGAGATATTTGTCTTGGGGTGACTTTATGATATATCCCATATTCGTCTTCTCTGTGCTAGGGAAAAAAAAAATTAATCTTGTGCTTTTAAAACTGAGCCCTGAGAGTGGAGAGAAAAACACCAGCTAGAGAAATCTTTTCAAAACAATTCTAATGTTTCAAGGTCAGTTTTGCTATGCTACTGTGCAGTTTTGGGGTTTTGGGTTTTTTGGCGGCCGTGCTGCAAGGGGGGAGAAAGACACTTGCCTTCTAGCTTTTCCAGCCAGAATTCTGCCTGTTTCTTTGGAAGGAAGAGACTTAAACTTCTGCATTTTCCTGGACTTTTAATTTCTTCTTCTTCTCTCCTGGATTTGTCAGGACATTGGAATATCAAACCCTCACTGGGAGGCCTTTTCCACTGGTCTGGCCTGGGAGGGCCCTCCATTATCAGCCTAGGACTCTAGAAGGGACTCTGGGTCTTCCAGTCTTCCAGTGAGAGACTTGGTTATTTATTGTTATAGATATTATTTAGTGTTTAGTATTATTATTATTTTCTTGTGTGTTTGCTAAATAAATAGGTTTTTTTCCCTTTCACTTTCCTTCGAGGAAATATTTCTTTTCTCGAACATGGTGGGAGAGGGTGACTGCAGCTTGATTTTGCCAGAGAATATTTATCCCTCTGAATATATTTGTTCCAAATCAGGACAATATTGTCTTATGCTATGCCCAACTAAAAAGATTTCAGTTTTTAATATGATGGATTACATATTTAAAATTACTAGACATAGAATAGAATGGAATTAGTAGTTTATACTAATTCTAGTTTCCTCGTTGCTTTAACCTGTTTAGGGGAAGAGAGGTAGGTTGATCTTTATTTGTAAAGAATTTAAGGTCATACCCTAAAGCAAGATTAAAACACAGACAAGGTTAAATGTTGAATCCAAAATGACTATTTAACTTAATTAAGTATTAGACAAGCAGAGGTAAAGAGAGGGGAAAGTATAGAAAAGTTGGAAAAAGCTAAGATTACTTATTAAAAGTATGGGAGAGAGATCACTACCATGCTGATCTGTTAATGGAGGGGAGCCTCTGTCATCTCGTTCCTCTGGTGGCTTATGTGGAATTTGGTCTCCAGTCCTCTGGCCAGGTGCTGGAATTTGACACTGGAATGTAGTGGGACTGGTTATTGGAATGTGGAAGGACTAGCCTGATTTTCTTAGCCGTGTGTAGTCAGCTCACGCAGTGGGGGAAAGGGTTCCCGCCACCAGACATTGTGCAGCATGGCACCATTTTCAAAGGTAGTGTGTGTGTTCTCCCCCTAGGAGTGGCTTTCAGCCTTTTTTTACATAGGGTCCAAGGCCTTTTGACTTATGGCCAAAGGTAGTCATGCCAGTTGCACATCCAAAACGTTCCAGCATTTTAGGTGCTTTGGCAGTTCAGACAGAGACATGGCAGAAGTGATGACAAAGCACTTTTCACTTTTTTTAGTTCTTTACATTCCACCCCATGACTTGACACTGCCTTGAGGAACACCAACATAGCTTTCTTCTGCGGTGGTGACCCGAATATGATGAATAGAGGGAGAAATTAATTTAATTAGGCCAATGACAACAATTAGGAACATAATTCCAATGACTGGTCTTTGTGTTGCCTCTGAAGAAGGAATACTGTGACAGTGGTGTTCCTCAGACACTTTAGTGAAATTAAAGACACCTCTGGGGCAAAGGGAGGGTATTCCATCTACACACTCAAGTCCAGCATGCTGTTCTAATGACAAATGTGAATAAAATTCCCCATTAAAGCACCCCCAAGACATTCCAAGATGAGCTATATACTTCGCATTCTTACAATTAGTTGTGTCTGCGTAATCAAGGATGGTGATTTTTGTCTTAGTATTTATTGGGGTACTACGGACTGGATAGTGGGTATAGGGGACCCCACATATGGTTCTCATCTCCAGCCTTTTCAGGGATATCCCAAACAAGTACACATATCCCTCATTAGCATTCAAAGTCTAAGCAAAAAACATGTTTCTGGAAGATCTCTTGGTCCTTCTTTACATGTTATAATTTTTGAGCAACTGAATAGAGGACTATCTTCTATTTGAGGCACGGTAAATTTGGGTTCTGCAAATTTTGCAAATTTTGCAAATTTTCATTTCTGCAAATTTGGATTTGATTAATGCTCGTACAGACCATGCCCACACTGAGTGTTTCCAGTTGTTTGAACTACATTTGTTATATTAGCAAGTCGCACACACCAGGAGGGGTTAAAAATTTTGGTATAATTCTTTTTGTATAGGTCTGGTGTGTATAATGGGTCAAATAGCGGATCCCATGGATTAAAAATGTATGGTTGAATGCCATTATATTGTTCAAAGGTTACAGTCTTAGGCCCAAATTCACCTCTACTGTAATAACTGAGTGTACTCTTCTCTTTTATCAAAGAGTGAAAGAAATACCATCAAAGGTGACTTTTTTCTTTTTTAACTGCCTCAATACTATGAATCAAAATAATGTAGTCCATGCTTATCAAGCTGGCTAAACATTAGTCAATTTAAAAAGTGGTGTCATTCAAACTATCAAGTTCATGTTTGAATGAAAAGCTAACAAAGCTCATAAGTTTAATGAAAAATGCTCATTACGTGTATTTTAGGACAAAAATTAGATGCATTGAGTGTCTTGTCTTTTGGGGTTTTTTCTCCCATTACCTTTTCTTATTAGCTTGCATATATGATCATAATAGTACCAGGATTTGTTATCATTGCTTTCATTTTAGTCAACTAAGAAACTCCTACAAATATTTTTTCTAGATTTGTCAGATACTAGATGATTTCAGAATTTTTCAAAAAGAAGCAATCAAATCCTTGCAAAGTTATAGGTTTTTTGTTGTTGGGTTTTTTTGTGTGGTTGGTTGGGGGTTTATTTGTTTTGTTTATCTTTTCTCTAAAAGGATAAAGAAATTATCCTTTGTTAAAAGTTTTATGAATCAATATCCTGATGATGTGATTATTTGTTGATCAAATCCTATATGGTTATTTTATTTGATTATATAGGACTTTTTCTTGCAATGACAAGTCATTTTCAGAGTTCATAAATGTTATTAATTTATTTTACAGGTGTATATACAATACAAAGATTGAAATTGTCCACCGGGGAAAATAAACTGTGGAACAGGCAGAGTTTAATTTCAAATCTTTGTGATTCTATAAATGCTATTTAAATAATATAAAGAAGTGGGGAAATAGACAATGCGTAAAAAGAATCATTGAAGGCAACTGGCAGAAATCAGATTTGTAAAACAACTTTCATTCTTTTGGGAAAATTTTAAGAACACTTAATGGAAATCTTAATAAGTTCTCACAGGAGCTTGATTCAAGGATTAATGATTCCCTGGATGGGTAAAATCCATAAAAATTATCCCCAAAAGGAAATGCAAACTTCAGGATTTTTTTTTGTTTTCAGGCATGTAACAACTGCATTTTTAATAAATTATAGTTATATTTACAGCTAAAAAGTCAGAAGAATGCATGGTTTAACTATAAAGAATCTTATCTCATTTTGCCTTTCTCAAGGGAACAAATGCTGATTTCAACAGAGGAGTTCCCAGAGACAAAATAGCAAATTTAGTTCTGATTGGTTTACCTTTTAATCAACATTTAATCATATTTTCATTGTTTTCTATAATAAAGTCTGATCTATATTCTGAAGATTTACTGTATGCTGACAGGCATATGACTACTAATGGCTCCTGAGACTTAGAACAATTTTTTTTGTTAACATCTTAGTTTGGGAGTTTTTTGAAGTTCTGGAGAAATTTGTCACTGTTTTTAAATGAATTAACTGATTGAAACAGTTTTAACTGTTAACTGATTGAAACTGGTCTCCAAAGGGCACATGAGGAAACTGAAAAATCAGTCTTCTGTCCTTAGGCAAACTTCTAAAGGTTATTCTACTTATTGAGTATGCAAGTTTTAAAACTATTGTAACAGAAATATTCTTGTTTAGCCTATGAACATTCAAACAATTTTTCTGATTACTGCAAAACTCTTTACATTTTGAACCAAAATATAGTCAAGATATGTTATTCAATATCAGGATTCTACCAGGATACAGATATTTTTAAATTCTGTACTTCAAATATTATTAGTCTATTAAAATACAAATACACTGAGCATCTACATATTTTTTTAGAATTCTTTTTTTATTTCTAACTCCAATGTATGAAAATTACAGAACAGTTGTGATTTATATGTAACAAGGTGTCCTGGTTTGGGACAAATATATTGAGAGGGATAAATATAAAAATATAAAAAACAGGCCACAGTCACCCTCTCCTACCAGGTTTGAGAAAAATATTTCCTCGAAGGAAAGTGGAAGGAAAAAAACCCCAAAACTATTTATTTAACAAACACACAAGAGAATAATACTAATACTACTAGCAATAAATAATGAAGTCTCTCACTGGAAGACCCAGAGTCCCTCCATTGGTTTCCCTCTGTCCCTTTGCAGGCTAGGCTGATGTGGGCCCCCCCTGCCCTGGCCAGACTGGTGGAAAAGGCCTCCAAGTGAGGTTTCGATGTTCCGATGTCCTGACAAGTCCAGGAGAGAAGAAAAAAAAATCAAAAGTCCAAGAAAATACTGGAACTTAAGTCTGCTCTTCTTCCAAAGAAAACAGGGCTGATTTCTGGCTGGAAAAGCTAGAAGAAAGATGCTTCCTCCCTCCTTGCAGCCTGGCTGCTGGAAAAAACCCAACAAAACAGCAGCAGAGCAAAACTGACCTTGAAACATCAGATTTGTTTAGAAAAGATCTCTCTAGCTGTTTTTTTTTTTTTTCTCTTTGCTCTTGGGGCTCAGTGTTAAGAGAACAAGATTCATTTTTTTCCTGGTATTGAGTAGACGATATGGGATATATCATAAAGGCACCCCAAGACATGAGGATATCTTGAATAAACACAGTAGGTGCTGCAAATTTGCACACACATTTAAGTGTTTTAATACAATTTTAACTCTCGGAGTTCTACCTAAGTAATTTCATCATGTAGTAGATTTTGAAGCTCAATCATACATTTCTGAAAAGGGCTTGATTAAGAAAAGAGTGAACAGCAACATAATAGTCATACCGTGTGGTACTGTAATAACATATTTCTTTCACATAAAATTTCATTTACAAAAGCAATTTGACCTTATAATACTGTTACATAGGATGGTATCATATACAGTGATGTTAATTCACTGCACTAGAAGGAGGTCTGATGCTGAAAGGCCCCAACCAGTAGTAAAAAGGAAAAGAAAAACAAAAACCCCAAACTAAATGTTGCTGCTTGTCATTAGGGTATGGTATAGGAAGAAAGAAAAAACAGGCAAATTGCTAGGCAATTTTAAAGACTATCATATGCCTTCCATCATTTGGATCTCCACAGAAATCTTCAAAATTTGTGTTTAAAATGTCTACATGAAAAGCGAAGCTCTGAAATTAAGAACAATACCTTGAGTAGCTGTTATTTGGTAATAGCTAGCTATAAAATAAGTTGTTGAGATATCAAGAATTATTTTGCTAATCCTGTAAGCATACATTCATGTTCAAGCATATGGATCAAATCTGATCATATGTACCCTGTAAAAATGTGGTAAAAAAATAACTTTTTCATCAACAGAAACAGGAATTATCTGTAGAAGTTTATAGTCAGGCTACATTACAAAATCATCAGTGCAATAATTATAAACATCTTTATTAAGACATCTCAGTTGTCTTAGTGCTTAGAATCATATCATATCATGAAATGTTTGGGTTGAAAGGGACCTTAAAGAGCATCTAGTTTCAATCCCCCTGACAAGGGCAGGAACACCTTTCGATAGACCAGGATTCTCAAAGCTCCATCCAACATGCCCTTTAATTTTTTCCAGGGATGGTGCTTCTACAGCTTCTCTGGGTAAACTGTTCCAGGATCTCACCACCCTCATATTTCAAGTGATTTGAACATAAGTCTACAAATTATATAGCTGCTTCAGTACAGTATCCAACCTGAACTAATATCTTCTGATTCTCTGTAGCACTGACTGGAACTTTTCCAACAAAAAAGCATGAATGAAAAAATGCCTATTGAAATGAAATTTTGCATTCCACACCCACTAAAGTGCCTAAGATCTGTGGATTTATTTCATGGATTTTCATGGATTTAATGTATTCTAGACTACCTCAGAATTGGTGCCTTCAAAATTTTGAAATGTGTACCAAGACTACCAAGGCAGCCAAGATCTCCAGAAGTGCCACTTAAGGGCTATCACCGTTTGAGGGGGACTGTTGAAGAGAATTAAAGTGAATCCAATATAAAATTGTTTGAGACTTTGAGTATAAGGATAGAAAGGATTTTATTAAAACAAAAAAAAAAAGAATAAAAATATATATGTTATGTATTGAAAACAAACACCCTTATCCAAACAATATAAGCACCCAAAATTAAATTAGGTATCCCCTGCTTAGGTGAAGACCGGGGCTCCCCTAGGGACTTCCTGGGGCACAGAAGGGGAAAGGAGTGGAGACAGAGAATGAGAGAGGGCAAAACTGGAATTAATTCCTCTCCCCCTTGGGATTTGGGAACCCGCAGGGGACGGAGCTAGGCTTTGGGGACCCCGAGAAACCCAGTGGAGATGGGAAGAGGGACTAGCTCCCACTCCTGAGATTTCTGGGGACTCGCAGAGGGTAGGACTGAGTTTGGGAGCTCCTGTGACTCAGATGGGGATGGGAGAGGAGGACTCGAACAAGTGCCGCCAAGAAGGAAAGAAAGAAGAGAGAGAAGAGGGCAGGGTAAGGTTTTCTAGCCCAAACCAGGAATCTTGCAACAAGAGAAAGGATCCAAGTTGACACCGGGGCTGCAAAGTGTTAGATAAACAGGTCCCGGTCTCGCTAGCACGTGCCTGAAATGGTGCCGTCAGAATCCGAAGGGGCAGCAGCTCTGCTCTGCACCACCACAAGTCCAAGAGGCTGAATGGTGTCTGTGTCTCACCGTCTTTTATCCAGATTTCCTTGTATTCTCCCACCCCTGGGGGACGTAACCTTATGTCCTGGTTGGTCTATTTTCTCCCCACATCTTTTCTGTCCCAAGCGCGCAGGAGGTTCCTGTGCATGCCTTCCATGTGCCATGGGAATGGCGGCTGCTCTGCCTTCTAGCCTGGAGAAAACGGGACCTCAAGTGCAGCACCCCTGAGCGNGGGCCCCCTGGCGCTGACCAGCTCTGGCGGCTGCAAAAGGCAGCCACACCTGGTGCCCAGCTGGCACAAGTTGCCAAGCTGCACCCCGCGGGGCACCAAGCCTCCGCAGGGGCAGAGACCCGGCAAGCCTCTACCACACCACTCCCGGCCCCAGCTCCGTGGCCGCCCTAGTGGAGCGTCCCTGGCGTCCCCCCCAGCTCCACAGAGGTGGCTTCCGCTGCTCCTGCCGGCACCTCTGGCACCTCCCGCTTGCATACAAAAGGGAAAAATTTTCCTTAAAATAGAACCATAACAAGGGGCGTGAGAAATTCTCTGAGAGCCAGGACTGTTAAGTGCTTTNCTGTTAATTGTTTTTTGTTAACTGATAATGAAGAAGAGTGGGCAAATCCAAGCTGATCTCCTTCTATGACAAAGTGACTGCTCAACAGATGAGGAAAAGGATGTTTTCTACCTGGACTTCAGAAAAGTGTTTGGCACTGTCTCTCACAGCATTCCCCTGAAGAAATTGGCTGCACATGACTTGGATGTACTTTTTACTGGGTGAAAAACTGGCTGGATGTCTGCCTTCTCTGATGGCTTCTCCTCAGACCCTGCTTGAGCCCAGGCTAGCTCGCAGCCACCTTTGAGGGCCTCGGGGCAGATGTCTGGGCACCAGAGCACCAAACGGCTCTCCTCTTTAGAGCTCGGGCACTCCGGCGACTCTGGAGCCACTAGTTAGGTGGTACGCCCTGCCACACACCTCGCAAGAGGCTTCTTGAGTGTGGTCAGTTCGCCCTTTACCTAAACAGCACTCCAGGATGAAGGACCTGTAGCCACTGCTTGCTAAAGGAAGCAGAAAATGACTCTCTGAGTAGGTGGAACAGAGTTCAGTTTATTGGGGGTTTGGTCCCAATGGGAGCCTACTGCAGATAGCACCCAGGACCCTCGGGCTCGACCTTTTCTAGGGGGTGTAATTGAGGGGGGGGGAAAGGTAAAACACCAACTAGGAACAAGGGAAGGTGGGATCTGGAGGTAACAGACAAGGGCAGAAGCCAGAGGCCTTCTACTCAACCCTATCCAGGACCGAGTAACTTTGGATTGATAGGGAAAGGACTAGAAGAAGGAGGGAGCTGGGATACAAATATGGAATAGGGAAGGAGGGGTCTGAGGAGGGGATACATCTGAGGGCAGGGATAACAATTTCAGGAGTAACCAAGTGGGAAAAGGGGTGGGGGAGAGACTAGAGCAGTCTATTTACAGATAGTATATATAAAAGTTAACAAAATTATACATCAAACCCTTACAAATGTATAAAACCATAAGAAGCACCGTCACAGATGTCCAGGTCCAGAGAGTGGTGGTGAATGGAACTAAATGCAGTTGGTGGGCAATCACAAGTGGTGTTCCCTGGGGCTTAGTACTGAGGCCAGTTCCAGTTTAATATATTTATCAGTAATTTGGACAAGGGGACTGAGTGTACTCTCAGTAAGTTTGCAGAGGACACCAATTTAGGTGGGAGTGTTGATCAGAGGGATCTGAACAGGCTGGATCAATGAGCTGAGGACAACTGCGTGAGATTCAATAAAGTGAAGTACCATGTCCTGCAGCTGGGCTGCAACAACTCCACACAGCACAAGTAGTGCTACAGGGAAGAGTGGCATGAAAGCTGACCAGCAGAAAGGGACTTGGGAGTTGTGTTTGACAGCTGGCTGAACATGACCCAGCAGTGTGCCCAGGTGGACAAGAATGTCAGTGTCATCGTGGCCGGTATCATAGACAGTGTGATAAGCAGGACTAAGGAAGTAATCATCCTCCTGTACTTGGCACTGGTTAGGCTGCACCTTGAATCCTGTGTTCAACTTTGGGCCACTAACTTCAAAAAGGACATTGAGGTGCTAGAGTGTGTTCAGAGAAGGGCACCAAAACTGATGAAGGAGCTGGTGTGACATTCTTATGAGAAGCACCCGAGGGAGCTGGAGGTATATAGTCCAGAGAAGAGAATGTTCAAGGGGCACCTTGTTGCTCTCTTACAACTGTCTACAAGGAGGCTGTGGTGGGGTGGGAGTCAGTCTCTTCTGTCATATCTGAAGTGAAAGGACAAGAGAAAATGACCTTAGGTTGCTGTCATGGTTTATTTTACACAGGTAAAGACTTATTTGTTTACAGTAGGGGGCAAAGTCTCAGCTGATGCCCTGGCTTGGGGAGGGGGGAAAGCCAGGTGCATGTGCCCAGTCCGTGGCCAGTCTTGGTGGGCTGCCATGGGGGGTGCGGTGCTGCAGAACTGAAGTCAGGTGCAGCATTCCAATCCCCTGCTGTCCCCCTCGTGCTTGTCCTGCAGCCGCTGCCACCCTCCCCGTGCTGCTGCAGCGTTCCCGTGGGGGCGTGGCTGTCCTGGCATGGCCCCAGACGCTGGGGTCCGCGCTTCCAGCCTGGAGCGACAGAACCCACATTTCCCCCTCCCGGAGTCCCGCAGCCATTCCGTCCCCAACCCACTGAGAAGGTACAGCCTGCCACAGCGTGCAGTGAGGTGCCGGCTCTGCTGCCCACTCACCATCCAATGCAACAGGACCCACTCGCAGACCCTGCAGCCTGTCCCCGCTCACCATCCCCTTACAGCACATGGCTCCCCTCCATCCTCACAGTGCCCAGGAATGCTGCACACCCAGTGTGGCGCAAGCCCCATGGCCACAGTTCCCCAGGCTGCTGCTGCTACATTGGTAGGGTGGTGTGGGGTGCCCAGGAGGGAGTTGGGGAAGGACAGCCACCATTTTAGTCAGAGCACATGGTGCAGACAAAGAAGGCTTCCCGCTGTACAGGGCCGGAAGTAGGCGGAGACAATGATGGACCAATGGAGTACAAGTCTATGCCTTCCTGGGGTGAGGAAAGGCGTGGGAACAAGGCAAGGAATGCTGGGCCAGGATAGAGGGTATAAAAAGAAGTGCAGCTTGGATGCCATGCTGTTTTTGGCTGGGCTGAGCTGCGGGGAGAACCTGCTGCTCTTTTGGACCTTGATGACACCATCTTGAGCCACGTGCTAGCTGGGCTGGACACTGGAGACTGCTTCCTGAACAATGTAGAACTTCAGCATTGACTCAAATCCCTTCCTGCATTATGAGCTCCTGGTTTGGCCGGAGAAACCTACCCTGTCCCTTCCCTCTGCCTACCTTATTACCACACCTCACTCTCTTTCTCTCTGTTCTTGGCACTGCTTCTGGGGTTCCCTTCCCACTTCCATTGGGTTCCCAGGATCCTTCTGGGGCAAAACCCTAGCCTTACCCACTTTACCCCAGGCCCACAAATTCTAAGGGTGGTGGGCATGTTCCAGCCTCTCTCCCCTTTCTATCTCTTTCATGGCACAGCTCCTGGCTTCTTTTCCCCCAACTCCCATGGGTTTTTCTTGGGGCCTTTTTTTCCAGGGACCAGTAAAATCCCCAGTATCTTTTTCTGTAGTCAACCACAAAGTTCTAGGGGTGGGAGTAGGAGCTCAATCTCGGTTCTTCTCCACAAACTTTATCTACCTCAAACCCTTTTCTGCCCCATTCTTCCCTTTCCTACACCACTCTCTGTCCCCTCCAATGCCCCCTTAGGCCACCAGGAGTTATTGTAGCTTCTGAACTTCCCCTGTACCCCTGTTTTTCACTGCTTGCACACAGTGTGGTTTTCAAGCCAAAGAGCTTTTGCTACTTCATCAAGAAGGATTATTGTGTTGTTTTCTGGCTACTTGTGGTCTTTACATGGTCTTTACATGAATTTACTAAATTCAGTTCTATTCTCTGGTTTTATATTGCATTGATAAGAGTGTTTTTAATACACAATATATTTTTTTATTTTCCTGTTTTAATAAAATTCTCTCTATCCTTATACTCAAACAAGTCTCAAAAGTATAATATCAAATTTATTTTAATTAATTTTCACTGTCCCCTTAAATGGCGACAGTTGCACTAGGGGAAGTTCAAATTGGATATTAGAAAAAGGTTTTTCGCTGATAGAGTAGTTAGACTTCAGAATAAGTTGTTCAGGGTGGATGGAGCCACCATCTCTGGAAGTGTTCAAGAGGCTTCTGGATGTAGCGTTAGGGGTGATTATGGTGGTACTAAGTTGATGATTAGACTAGATGGTCTGTAAGGTCTTTTCCAGCCTTGATGATTCTGTGAAATGATCTAATATGTTCAGAGGCAATTAATTTTTCAGTTTAGCCAAAAGCCAGAATTTTTCAGTTAAACTGATATAAAAATTAGAAATTAAAATAACTCATGAAACTTGTTTTAGAGGTCCTTTGCCCTACCCTTATTTGAGTGAGACAATACAAAAAAAAAAAAGAGATCTGTTTGATTCAGGAAAACAGCAAACCAGTTCAAAAGAAATGAAGCAAAAAAGAAGTCTTCAGAAGATTAAAGCAGGAATTAAAATGAGTTAAATTATATGTGATTATGCAAGAATACAGGTGGAAACATAGAAGTTAGGAAGAATGACAAGATTTATTAAGGAATAAATGACCGTGTAAGTACATGAAATTGCTTGTATACTTCTTTCCTTAGCCTATAATGGCTAGGACACAAGAGTCCTAGATTTCATCACTTCTCTTCTAATAGCCAGTATCACTAAAATCCCCACCCAAGCTTCCAAAATTTTTCTGTATTTTAGAGCAAGAAAAATGCCAGCATTCTGGTCATTTTCTCCTTTAACTAAAACTGCAGGAGGTTTAGCTCATGTTACACGCATAGAAGCAGACACATTCATTATAGGTATGTTAAATGGACATTAAATCTGCATGCTTAACTTCTAATTTAATAAGTAGTTCAGTATCTTTTATGGGGTTTCTTTAATTGTGTATTATTATCCTACACCAAAATGTTGTTATGCTTGAATGCATGGAATAGAAGTTACTTGATGATAAATCAGGGCTTATGGAAAAGAAATTTTTGTCTACAGATGATATGATTCAGACAAAAGGCTTCTCAAATAACAGATGCAAAAAAAAAAAAA
>WEIV01024265.1:0-42338 GCA_013390005.1 Calyptomena viridis
GTCAATCTACTATCAGCTATTTCTTTCTTCTACTCCCTTAGACAGCACCTTGAAGACCCTGGCTTTGCTGAAGGCTATTCACTTCCAGCTGGAACTTACTGACTTTAAACAGTTAGATGTTGGATGAATTTTGTCATTTATCCTTGCCTTTTGATGCTGCTGCTGTCTGAGGGTTATCTACTACAGTGATTTCATAATCCTTTTGGGTCTCTTTCATATCTTCAAAAGGCAGGAAATAGTTTTTTTAGCTATTCAAGAGCCACTTGTCTGCAGGTAAAGAATTTAACAGCTTGTGGGAGTGCTACTTACTGCCAGCAATAATGTGATTGATCTTTCCTGGAACTGAAAAAATGCTTCTTAGAAGTGACATTGTGAGAGGCAAAAATTGAGATATTTTCTTTCACTTGTCTACTAGAAACGCTTAACACAAGAAAATAAATACCTGGTATTGAAAGGGGACTTATCTGCTTGGATTTCTGTGGCAGAATGCAATTGGTTTTTTGTAGTTTTGGGGGTTTTTGTTGGTGGTTTTTTTCGGAGGGGGTGAGTTTTGGATTTTATTTGATTTAAGATTTTGAATAGAAAAAGAACAGTTTGCTCAAGAACTTTCCAATTTATATGTTTATGGTTAAAAAAAAAAAAGTTTAAAGTTAACTTCCGTTTCTTTCTTTGGGTCAGGAAGATTTAAAAGAAAAAAAAAAAAAACAGCAAACTGGATAGACTACTGTGTGACATATGTATGCAGATGGTTAGGCTGGTTTATTTTTGTCCTGTGATTTGTATGTACCAAACCCCAGTGCATGACTTTGGCATGTATCTCACTATTTTTTCATTCAGATTTACCTGATGAACTCTTCCTTCTATAAGCACTGGCAGCTGTTTCTCTCATGCTTCAGGAGCTGTACTGTTTCACCTCATGGCCATGGTGCTGCCTTCCCATCCCAGGCACAAAAAAATAGGCAGAAACTCAGGGTCAAAATGTGGCAAAATATTTAGATTAAACAGTATCCATAGTCTTCACTGGGCAAAAACTCTGCTTTGAGGAGCCTGATGTAGTTAAAGTATCTCTGACCATGGCAGTCTGTTGGAACTAAATGATGCTTGAGGTCCCCTCCAACCCAAACCATTTTGAAGTTCTAATTATCACATAAGAACACTTGAATAAGATGCTTAACTGGCTTTTGGTGCCTCACTGCAGAAGGTTCTGGATTGTGGAGCTGATTTTGTCCAGCAAATAAAAATAAATAAACAAATAAATACCTTCCATGAGTCAGAAACCTTTTTATGGCTAAACAAGTCTATTTCCCATACATGGAATATGGACTTTCTCACACAAGGAAATACATGAAGTTGGGAGCACACTGGGCTTTTATCCCAGGGTTAGCTTATGCAGGTTGCTAGCACTGTCCCTGGTGGAAAGGGCTCCTGAAGTCGTGTTTGCTGTGGGTAATTCTCTTGTGGAGCTGGGTGCCAGACTAGGTGACTTCATGAGCTTCTTCCCTGGCCTCATTTTTCGTTTGGAGTCCAAAGAGGAAATGGCTCTCATGTTATCCTGGTCTGGTGCTCTCAGCAGCATGAAAATCACAGTGTGAAAATATTTGCTGTAGCTTTTCCTCTGCCTGAAACGAAGAATAAAAGAAATCACATGCAGTCATAGAATGGTTTGGGTTGGAATTTAAAGCTCATTGAGTTCCAAACCCCAGCGCCATGGGCAGGGACACCTTCCACTATCCCAGGCGGCTCCAACCTGGCCTTGGACACTTCCAGGGATCCAGGGGCAGCCACAGCTTCTCTGCCCAGCCTGTGCCAGGGCCTCCCCACCCTCCCAGCCAGGAATCCCTTCCCAATATCCCATCTCTCCCTGCCCTCTGGCAGTGGGAAGCCATTCCCTGTGTGCTGTCCCTCCAGCCCTTGTCCCAAGTCCCTCTCCAGCTCTCCTGGAGCCCCTTGAGGCTCTGGAAGGGGCTCCAAGGTGTCCCTGGATCCTGTTCTCCTCCAGGGGAACACCCCCAGCTCTCCCAGCCTGGCTCCAGAGCAGAGGGGCTCCAGCCCTTGGTGCCTCTTCATCACCCTTTTTTGTTGTCGTATTTTGTTTGTTTTGGGACATGCAGTCTGGATTTGCCTCCACTTGCCGGTGTGTCCCAGCTCCCATCAATATTTTGGATGTGATACCAGAAAAGAGCCTCTAACAGGCCAGCTGCAGGTATACACACACACTGGCACAGCTTATACATCAAAGCTCGGCGATTATCTGTGCATATAAATGTTTGTTTTAGTAAGTATATCTAGCTGATATTTTTAGTAGTCATAATAGTGAGTAGTATTTTCACGCTAAAGCCTGCAGTTCATCAGCCTTTCCTGCCATGCATCTTATCTCGGAAATGTAATCTGCCGAGGGATGTTGTGTACATTGTAGCCTTCATCGTGCAGCACTTAATCTACGCACTACTTATCAGCTTTAGAAAATAGAAGAAACAAATAACCTCTGCCCGTCTCGATTCAAGTAACTGTATTATTGCTACGTGACAGTATCAGTCTGTTTAGGATGCTTTTTATCCTCCTATTAAAAAAAAAAAAACAAAACCAACAACCCCAAACCCAAACATACAAAATCCAGCACAAAAGCAAAAATGCACTGCCTCAGGCAAAGCATTAACAGAGGTTATCTGGCCTGACTTATCCAGGTACCTGGCCTGGTGGAGGGCAGTCAGAAAGCTCCTCAGAAACAAGGAAAAAAAAATTAAAATTTTCCAAAGCCCTTAATAAAACATTATCTTCCAAACCACTAGCACTGCTTGCTTTATACAGCGAAACTGGGCAGATATTCCCCACTTCAGTGTTTATTTTTGCTGGCATAATTAGCTGATTTTTTTAACTAGTAATAGTGCTTAGTAGTGGCTTCCTTTAAAGATTGTTTTAGGCTGTGCAGATCTTCTTGGCTTTGTGTGTGTACAATGCCTCGAACTGGTAAGACCCCGATGTACTCAGGCAGTGCTGCTAATTAATTCTTGGCTGCAGAAGTCCTGATAAGAGTAAACAAAGAGTGAAATTAGCTGAGGAGAAGACACAGGAATTTGCAGGCAAACCCACATCCTTCCATGATATCATTGGGAATACACCCATACTCCACCCATGCGTTCAACTGAGCCCTGGCTGAAGGCAAGTGAGCTGATTTTTGGGAGGGTGAGCTGTAGATCCTAGAGAGACTCAGTGTAATTTACAGCCTGTAAGGATTTTGTTCCCATTAGCTTGGAAAGCGAGTTAACTTACATTTACTCTCGCTCGGTGCAGCCAAAATCCTGAGCCCCCACACCCACACTGATGGTCACTGCACCACCCAGAAAAGCCCCTTGAAGGGCTTAATGTGTGAGAACACGAGGATGCACAAAACATTGGTCCTGTGCTCTTTCAGAGCCTGCTCCACCGAAAATCTCTGTGCATGCTCTGGGGAGGATTTTGGTGCTGCCAGACCTCTCTGCCTGCTGACAGTAATCCTGTGCTGGGCAGAGCCAGCTGCCTGAAGGATGCTCCAAACTGGGCTGGTGGAGATGCTCTCCCAAATCCAGCAGACCTGGTAATGCTTTCCCAGGAAACCTCAGTGCTAAAAGGCTGCCAAAAAGATGATTTTTTTTTTTCCCCCTGAGTAAGGACTGCAATGAGGAGATGGTGAGAGTCCCACAGTGCTGCCATGTGTTGCCATGACATTGAAGTAATTGCTGTTCCTTTCTCTCAGTCTTTCAGTGACCAACTTTGCCAATGCTCATCTGCAGGACGAAAGGAGTTTACTGTAATTCACTAAATAGATATATTGTACCTATGCTTTCACAACAGCAGAGGAGTGTTTTTACTGTTCCTACTATTTGCTAACACGTTGCAGTTTGCATTAGCAAATTGTGGAAACGAAGGTAGAACATCACGAAAATTCCTCTCGGAATATTCCCCAGGGGACAATAAGAGGAGAGCAGAAGAATAAAAATGTGCAAGGTGGTAAAATTATGTCTAGACTGTCTACCTTGAAAAACAAATCCATCTCCCTCTGGATGATTGCCTTTGTGTTTTGACTTGGTGGATACTGTGGGTGTTCAGATTTATCATTTTTTACGACATTCTTGACCACACACTTGTCAAGGCCACCTAAACACCAAACTACACAACCCAGGCTCCATGTCTCACGCTTTTTATCTCAGAAAGGGGTGTTACATAAAAACCTTGTCGTGGGTAATCCAAGGTAAAAAAACACCAACTGAGAACCAGACTGGATGAGGAAGAACTATACACTAATAAAGAGATGGAGTGAGCCCTGGCCTAGTGAGTGCTGAGAAACTTGATCAGGTGTAATAAGCATCCTAAAGTCTGGCTGTCCATCACAGGTCATGGCATTCCTGCTGTATCCCGTTGTAGCCTGGGTATCCAGGGTGGCATGAGATTTTCAGACAGTTCCTGGCAGTCACCTTTCTGTATGCAGAAGGTTATCAGTCTGCTGATGGAAAACTTCTGCCCAACTCCTGCAGTTTGGAAGGGGTCCTGTTCAGGATTTGGCAGTTTTTGTCCATCTCCTCTCATGGATCCCTTCTATCCTAAGAAAATCTCTGTGACAGCAGTGATAAAATCTCAGTGACAACTAAGGCTAAAAGGACTCTTCATCCAGGAGCTTTGGCTTTTGCTATGTAAAAATAGCTGTGTAAAAAATAGCTATACCTCAGACTTCTCTAGCACTTGTTAATTGTTTCATATTTGTTTTGGACTTCAACAT
This sequence comes from Calyptomena viridis, assembly GCA_013390005.1. Classification (NCBI taxonomy): domain Eukaryota; kingdom Metazoa; phylum Chordata; class Aves; order Passeriformes; family Eurylaimidae; genus Calyptomena; species Calyptomena viridis. Next base: position 4,754 of record WEIV01024265.1, read on the forward strand.
ACGTTAAAGGGGATAAGGGAATATATAATTTTCCTTCCCATTTTGCAGATAGAGAAACTGAGCTTAAAGAGATTTAACTCACAGCAGGACCACCCAGCCAGCCCGTGGGGGAGCTGGCAGATGAACAAAGCCCTCTTGATTTATTAGCAAGCATCCATCCTAGAAGATGTTGCTCTTTCCTCCAGCGGAGGGGATGGACCTTTAACTACACAGTTAATTAGGGCTTTGTTTTATTTTTCTTTTAATCGGGTCATACTGCACCCCAAAGACTTTTCATATTTCTCCTTCTAGCACCAGTTAGGAGATGTTGGAAAATCTCACTGGCCTCTGACCACCCCATGGACTCAGCACTGTCCATTGCTTTGCCTCCAGCACTTTCCAGTGCTGTCGCACACAGAGCCTTCCTGTGTGAAACAGGGACTCGTTTTGCTGAGGCGTGTTTTAAAACAAGGCTTGGATGTGACCAAATGAGCATCTCGAATATTTCCTTGAAATCCCTTCACCTCCGAGTCATCAGGATGACTTTGGAAAGCAACCAGAGCAAACAATCACCATTCTTTCAGAGAAATGGCAGTCCTGGCTCCCTGCTGGGTGGCATCAGCCTGTTGTGCCTCCACCCTGTTTCCGGACACAAGCCTTTGTCCATTTGCCAAATCCAGAGCTGGGTTATGATTTCCATCACTGCATCTCCAGGGTTCACCCATTTTCCTTGAAACCTGTCCTAGACATGCAGGACTCTTGAATATTGTTGGATGATGGCAGGATCTCTGTGAAGCACAGCTGGGAATTGAACTTCAGTGAGGAAATCCCAACAAATACAGACCTTTGTGTTAGGGCTGGAGCCCCTGTGCTCTGGAGCCAGGCTGGGAGAGCTGGGGGTGTTCACCTGGAGAAGGGAAGGATCCAGGGACACCTTGGAGCCCCTTCCAGAGCCTCAAGGGGCTCCAGGAGAGCTGGAGAGGGACTTGGGACAAGGGCTGGAGGGACAGCACACAGGGAATGGCTTCCCACTGCCAGAGGGCAGGGAGAGATGGGATATTGGGAAGGGATTCCTGGCTGGGAGGGTGGGGAGGCCCTGGCACAGGTTGGGCAGAGAAACTGTGGCTGCCCCTGGATCCCTGGAAGTGTCCAAGGCAAGGTTGGAGCCACCTGGGATAGTGGAAGGTGTCCCTGCCCATGGCAGGGGGTGGAACTTGATGAGCTTTAAGGTCCCTTCCAACCCAAACCATTTTATGAATTCATGATTATTAGTCCATGATATAACCATGTGCTTAGATCTCCCTTCCTGAGAAAAAAGCTGTGTGGCTTCTCAGCATCTCAGAAAACCCCAACATAAGTACAGTGGCTGCTCAGTGATCCACAGATAAGGAGAAAATGGGGACTGGTTCCCTGAGGGTGAGGACACCTCTGTTGTTCAGAGTGGCTTGGCCAGTACATCTGCCTGCTTTACTAGATGGTGAATTGTAAAGGCACTTTTCAACTTTTATTACAATACAAGCATCAGTGCATGAGAACAGCAGATGGAGTACCAAAATGGATCTCATAATTAGACAGGAAAATATTACACACAGCTTCTTCTTTTCTAAGAATGGCTGACAAATAAGATCAGGCCAACCTATGTGCATTACTAAAACCTGCACTTTCCAAGCATAAAAGTTGTGGCTTAAGAGCAAGAGGAGGATCTTGATATTCGGTTCATACAGGGTAACCCATAAGATGATGGATCAGAATTGCCATTGAATTAGAATTCTCACTGTTCTCAGAAACCATTTGCACCAAATACCCTGTGAATTAGCTTGTGAGTCAGCAGAAAGAACCTATATAAAACTATATGTAATTGGAGAAACAACCTTATGTTTAAAACACTGAGTCCAGTTTTTTGAGGTGACATTCTGAGTATCCATGGCTGTGAAGTGAAATTACCTTCCCTAACATCACAGAATTTGCTGTCCTTGTTCAAAAAAGAAATGGGAAATACATTTCAAATTAAATTTCAGAGAATAAGGCACATGGTAGAGCTTGTTTTTAAGGGGAAATTGTCTGGCATAGCCAGTATAGTCATTTTTATTATGATTATTTTATCCGTCTTCCAGCACGTGAGTGACTTTATTATGTCTCCAAAACAGATAAGAATTTCCCTATTGTGCACCAGTGGCTGATTGTGGTTAAGCAACGAAGACACAGACCCTTAACCCATGAAACTTCAAATCACTGGCTCCAGTCCATGCACTATGTACATCCCTTGCCTTTAGAAACATCAATATCCATCTCTGCCATTGGCTCGTATCATTTCGAAGTACAGCAAAACCAATTTTTAAAGAGCCTGTGACTGTGTTGAGGGTGTCCTTGCACAGGGGGGTTGGACTGGATGCCCTTTGAAGGGCCCTTCCAACCTAAAACATTCCATGGCCCTGTGACTCTAAAGTGTTCTTGGTTTTGGATTTGCAAAGGTAAATAAAACCAGTACATAAAGAATAATGTAACTCTGGAACCCACCTTTCACCTTCTCCTCCATCCATCAGCCTCCACCAGATGCTGACCAGAGTCTGACACAGCCATGCAGTGACCAGCAGGGGTGGTTTACCATGGGGCTTGGCACAGGGAAGGCCCCTGGACATCCCACTGGAATGTGTGTTCCTCTCCCCTGCCCCAGGGCACCGTCTCCTGGCATGAACTTTGAAGGAGACATATTGCTAATTCCACCTGGTGGTACACACTGGGAGTGGCCAACACGCTGCAGATCAGCTCTGGGTGTCCTGCTGAGACCAGAAGATGAGTTATAGTTAATTAGCACTTACTCACTGGTGGTTCAGGCACCCCTTTGGCCTCAAACCCTGCCGTAGGAGCAAGAGCTGCAGCACCCCATGGAGAGCCTGGTTGCCCTGGGATCTGTAGACAAAGGAGGGGCTCATCCAGGGTGACACAGGAAGCAGCAGCATCCCAGAGTGCTGGGGACCTGCCACTGAAATGCAGGCTCTGTCTGGAGTTGAGCTCATCCACCCTATGAGGGGAGCAGAGGTGGAAGGATGCTGCCTGATGGATTCCCCAGAGAAATATAAACACCCTGACATCTGCTAATGACCCTTCACAGAAGAACAGCCCCTCTGGTGCTGGAGCACACCTGGATACCTTCCAAACACAGGACCACTCATCCCCAGCAAATATGCTTGCTCATATATCATAGAATCGTCCAATGGTTTGGGTCACAAGGGACTTTCAAGCTCTTCTTGTTCCACCCCCTGCCATGGGCAGAGACATCTTTCAGTATCCCAGGTTGCTCCAACTTGGCCTTCGACACTTCCACAGATGGAGCAGCCACAGCTTCTCTGCCCAACCTGTGCCAGGGCCTCCCCACCCTCACAGGGAAGAACTCCTTCCCAATATCCCACGTCTCCCTGTCCTCTGGCAGTGGGAAGCCATTCCCCCTTGTCCTGTTCCTCCAGATCCTTGCAAATAATCTCTCCAACTTTTTTATTGGCTCCCTTCAGGTCCTGGAAAGGCCACAATTAGGTCACCTCAGAGCCTTCTCTTCTCCAGGCTGAACAACCCCTATTCTCCCAGCCTTTCCTCACAGCAGAGCTGCTCCAACCCTCTGATCATCCTGGTGCCTCCTGTGGACTCTCTCCAACATCTCCATGTCCTTCCTGTGCTGTTCCCCTGGGCTGGAGGCAGCTCTGCAGGTGGGGTCTCACCTGAGTGAGGCAGAGGGGCAGAATCACCTGAGAACACCTGGGCAGGTGAACGGGGCCACACAAGTCCCTTCCCCTGGGAGGCTTTGGGTTTGAAGGCAGCACAAGTTCAACAGCCCTGCTGCCCAGCTGACTGGTATGAATAAGTTATGGGCTGAAAATATGGAACATTTGTTCTTGTGAATAGTAACGGTGATCTCTGGGTGCTGGTGTTTATCTGACCAGACCATCTGAGTCACTGGAAAGTACATGCATGAGTTCAAAGCTGTCACCTAAGCTGTGTTGCCTTCGTCTGTCCTCAGTGCCAACCGAGGCAATCTCTGTATCTCTCTCAGCCTGATGCTTTGTGTTTGGGCAGCTTCAAAGAGCCCTGCAAATAGATGCAGGGTGCTGTGCCCAGAAACCCCCCTGCCCATAGGAGTGAGCAGGAAATAGTCACGTAAAGTTGTTTTCTTCTTCTTCTTCTTCTTTTTTTTTTTTTAAGAAAATAAAAGAAAATAAAAGAATTTTATTTATTCCTTAAAAGAATTATTTAAGAAAATAAAAGAATTGTTTCCTCGACAAGCACTGATGAGCCACATGCAAGTCCTGCCTTTCCTTTTTCTCCCTGCAGCCATGTGGCTGTTGCAATGGTACTGATAATTTAAACATCTCACACATCAGGCAGGTCCCTAATGGCAAAAAAATTAATGTTTTAATTAAAGTGGTCCAGACAGTGTCTCTCTTGCTTGCTCCTTAGATGCTGGTTTTACAAAGGACATTTGTTTATAAGGCTCAGCTGGATTTTTCTTAAGAAGTTCCCTAAGCATTTCAGTTGCCATCTGTGCACCTTTGTTGTTCAAGTGCATTAGCAGAACTTCCCCAGTTCCGTCTAAATTGATAAATTTATCCAGTCTCCATTTGATATCACCACAGAGCAGCTGCTTGTGGAGTTGTTTAATCTCCATTAGGACACTGGGGTTAAAATCCAAGCTTGCATCCATATGAATACATGACACAAGCAGGAGCTCTGCCTCTGCAGGGCTTTCCAGGCCAGAGGTATCTGAGGCTGCTCAGAGCTGAATATTTAACAGTTCCCTGAAAACCAGGCTGGCTGCAGGTCTCCTGGAGACCTTGTGCTGCCTAAGCAGACGATCCTCTCACCTTTTGCACCCACAGCTTGTTTTTTTCGCCACCTGAAATTCACTTTGGGAGATGCTGATATCCCTGTGGTGGGTTACCCGGGGCCAAAGCTGGGAAGAAGAATGGTGTTTATTTGAGGAAATCTGTCATGTGGAAGCCTTTCTTTTAATCATCCCAAGTGCTTCTGAAGGGATCCGTGTTACACTTTGTTTTGTCTGCAGGCAATGGTGTGTGGATGGTTTGACTCTCTTTAAAGTACGTCTGATAAAGAAATGGAATCTAGATTATTTTTAAATCTTCTTATTTTCCTTCTGCATCTCCCCATACATCCTTCTCTAGCTGACAGCTGGGGTGAAATGCCTGTCACAGAAGCTTCTCCTCAAGGTTTATTACAGGGAGGAGAAATTATTTTCCCTAGGATTTACAGAGTAGAGAAAATACGAGCTACTTTTCCCATTCATGCCTTGATAATTTTTCATCAAACAAATAAACTGGACATGAAGCATCAAGCTTCCTTAGTATTAGTGTCTCAGTCTTCTCTCTGAGTGCAATACTGTTGGGATTACAGCCAGAAATCACTGTATTAAGTGATCTGCTGCTTTAGGAGAACGATTTCTCCCTGTGACACAGCTGGGGTTGTCTTTCTGCTCTGGCCCTACCAAAGACAACAGTAATTCTATCATCGATCTCTAAGGATTCAAGACTCCAGCTCCTGTATTTTCATCTACATTAGGTTTTGGCTGGACTGGATCCTAACAGTTCTTATTTCTCTACTGTGCCCCTGCCCATGAGCAAGTTCTGTGCCTGGGCATCACCATCAGCAGCACATTTGTCCTCATGCCACTGGGCAGCTCCTCCATATGCCCAGAACCTTCCACCCTAATGGAGGCACTCAGTGTTTGAATCACAGAATGGTTTGGATTGGAAGGGACCTTAAAGCTCATCTCATTTCAACCCCCTGCCATGGGCAGGGACACCTTCCACTATCCCAGGTGGCTCCAGCCTGGCCTTGGACACTTCCAGGGATCCAGGGGCAGCCACAGCTTCTCTGCCCAACCTGTGCCAGGGCCTCCCCTCCCTCACAGCCAGCAATTCCTTCCCAATATCCCATCTCTCCCTGCCCTCTGGCACTGGGAAGCCATTCCCTGTGTGCTGTCCCTCCAGCCCTTGTCCCAAGTCCCTCTCCAGCTCTCCTGGAGCCCCTGGAAGCTCTGGAAGGGGCTCCAAGGTCTCCCTGGATCCTGTTCTTCTCCAGGTGAACACCCCCAGCTCTCCCAGCCTGGCTCCAGAGCAGAGGGGCTCCAGCCCTGGGAGCATCTCTGGGGCCTCCTCTGGACTTGCTCCAACAGATCCATATCTTTCCCCTGCTGAGTTACTTCTCACATAAACTCTCCACAATTATCTGGAGTCCCGTCTGTGATGCTCTGAGGGTCCCTCCTCACTCTAAACCCACACCTGCCCTCACTGATGGTGGGAAGGACCTTCCTCCGTTGCCTCCTCTAAGGTTTTGTCGATTTTTTTCCCCCCACAGCCGACCTCCTGAGCCCATCACCCGCACCAAGAGACTCCCCCTCTCAGACTGCAGGTGCAGCGTCACGGAGTGCCCTGAGAAAGAGCAGGAGCCTGGAGAAAGTGGGAAGCCATCCGTGTGATCCCACAGGCTGGCCTCCGAGCACTAATGTTATCAGATCACAGCGAAGAGGAGCTGCTGGAGGAATTACTGTGCTGATCAATGCAGCACGGAGAGAGGGCAGCCCCTGCTCCCCCCAGCACTGCAAGCTGGAGCTGTTAGGGGAGAAAAGCACAGACACAGCTCTGGATCAGTTGTTATGATCTGAGGGATGCAACAAAAAATTGTGGAGTGCAGTGTTTCCCAGATGCAGGGGTGGGACCACCCCCTGCCCAGCCCCACCACGAATGTGCAAAATAAAATGAATACAAAATGGAAGAAGTGTTTATTGTCTCAGTGGTGGTTTTTCAGTAAGGATTTACCATCACACCTCCCAACACACCTCACAAAGGGTGAAACGTGGGAAAATGAAGCAGCTGAGCCCAGGTTCTCCCCTCTAAGACGTGGCTGGGGGAATCCATTCCATTACCTTTCTGCCTGGGCATTGAAGGCTGTGTGATTTCACACCCCTGAGGAGAAAGGAGCACCCCAGAATTTGTAGGTGCCTATGATCAAAAGGAATGACAGAAGTCAGAGGTTCTGCAAAAACTCTCAAAGTTTTACCAGTAAATCACACGCTTGGACTGGAAATGAGTGTGTTAGTCCCTGATCTCCCAATGGAAGCACTTGGAAGTGAGGTTTGGATGAATGGATGAGGTGAAAGGGAAAAGAGAGAGAGAGACATGAATCAAAGAGAGGGAGAGAAGAAAGGAAGGAAGGGAGAAAGATGACCAGCACTGGCTGCAGCACTGATCCAGCTAAAGGGGTGTCCAGGGTCCTGGGGGTGCCACCCAGGCTTTGTGGGGGCATCCTCATCAGTAAGTTTTCACTGCCCTGGAGACAAATTTCTCACTTCCTTTACAAATCACTTTCTCATGCACAGTCTGTTCCTCCAGACCTTTCTGGAAATGGGTCGGAGGTTTGAGGGGCCTTGGGTAGTCTTGATCCCCCCTACAGTCACGGAATCACAAAATCATTTTGGTTGGAAAAACCCTTCAAGATCCCAGGGGACGGGCCCTGCCCTGGGCCTGGGACACACCATGGCTGGCACAGCCCAGGGGACATTGGCCTCTTGCCCCCCTGGGCACACCCGGGCTCGTGTCCAGNGCACCCCCAGGGCCTTTTCCAGTTTTCCAGCCCCTCTGGCCCAGCCTGGAGCTGCAGGTGGTTGGTGTGACCCAAGGGCAGGACCCGGCACTTGACCTTGTTGAACCTCATCCCACGGATCCAGCCTGTCCAGATCCCTCTGCAGAGCCTTCCTGCCCTCCCGCACATCAACACTCCCACCCAACTTGGTGTCCATGAACTTCCTGGGGGTGCCCTCCATCCCCTCACCCAGATCATCAGTAGTGATGTTAAACAGGACTGGCTCCAACCCTGAGCCCTGGGGAACTCCACTAGTGGCCCAGCTGGATGTGGCCCCATTCCCACCACTCTCTGGGCCCAGACATCAGGCAGTTCTTAACCCAGCAAAGAGAGCACCTGTCCCAGCTGTGGGATGCAGCTTGTCCAGGAGAATGCCATGGGAGGCAGTGTCAGAGGGTTCACTAAGTCCATGCCTGTTTCTTGACCTGTGCTGTGCTGTGCTGATCTCCAGGAGCCAGAACAAGGAGCCTTGTCCCAGGAAAGTGCTGCCCAACCTCTGCATAGCCCCTTCTCGAGCCACATCCTGCATTTTTCTCATGGATGTTATCACCAACAAGCTTTGTCTGGTACTCTCAACAACCTTTGGTTGGCTCCATGGCCACCCAGCTACTGGTGTTTGAGGCATACACATCAGCCCCTTATCTCCTGGGGCTGCAGGATTGAGCAACGGGTGGAAACTTGAGTTTTGCAATGAGAAATTTTGGGGAGACTCACAAACTGGGCTGCCCAGCAAAAATGATGTCCTCAGCAAGCCAGGCACCATCGTGGTGGGCGCTCTGTATGCCAGGGAGGGAGATGTGATTGTTCAAACACAATGAGAGGACGTTCGCTTCACTTGCAGTGAGCATTTGTCAGGCTTAAGGGCATTGCTCAAGGGGAGTGTTGACAACAAAAATATGATTATTCAGCATTTCCGTGTCATTTTGCATTTTCAAGATGCCTTTCAGGCACTAACCAGACATTAAACATGAGCTAATCTTTTGTTGTAGCTCCTCTGCAGTTGTTAAGATGGGATTAGGACTCGAATTGGGTGGATATTGAAAAAAAAAAAAAAAAGAATTAAAAATATTCGTGTTCTTTCATACCATGGTCCACATGTTATGGACAATAATGAGCACTAACGCACTTCAGCCTTGTAAAGAGCATTTTGGGCAATGCTGAGTCTGTGCAATTCCAAAACAGCAAAGTGGTGGCAAAACCACAGAATCCCAGAATGCTTTGGGTTGAAAGGGAACTTAAAGCTCATCTTATTCCAGACTCCTGAGATCTTGGTTCAACGTCTGCAAGACGTGGATGAAAGGACTTCCACAGCATCCAGGATGTTGGAAAACATCCAGATTCCTTAATGAGGATTATATACAGGCCTTAGCTAAGGAGTGCTGAGTTTAATTGCCACAGCTTTGATTAAAGTTCAGGTTTTTTGGTGTTCTTGGTGGTCAGCAGCACCCGAGGATGATCCTGAAGGGGACAGCTCCAGGGTGGTCACACTACAGGGCAGCTTTCCCATGAGATAATTCCCATTGCTCATGGGAATTACCCAGTTTCAGTGTCTGTCTGGACCACGTGGCAGCCCGGATGCACCACAAACATCTCCAGGTTGTTCCCTCCCAGCAGCCTTGTGAAAGTTCTCACCAGCTCTGGGAAGCTGCTGTTTCTTCGACAACAGTGGTTGAAGGAACTTCACTTTTGGGTTCAGTGTTTTCAAACCAGAAGAAGTCAAAGGCCCTGAGTAACTTCCCCAGGCCAGAGAGTGACCCTGTGTTGCCACACAGCAGGACCACAGAAGGGCTTTATAAGGCTGGAGTTGGTGTCACTGAGGGTGAGGCAACTTGCCTGATGTGACATGGATATTGGTGACATGCTGGAAGCTGACTCAGGAGGTCTGGGCACAGAGTCCAGCCCCTGAACCACAGTCCTCTCCTTCCTCTGACTCCTTCCACAGTGCAGCTGCAACGGAAGCTCTGGGCAGATGCTCTGGGAAGCAGAGTAGCACTGAGCTGCTCCTGGTGACCTCAGCCACAGAAGTGATGGTCACCAGTGACCCCAAGGACAGGGACAGGGCCCCTCAGCACCACGGCACTGCTCAGTATCCTCAGACCCAGCGCAGACCTTGTCAGGGGTCCCAGCATCACTTCCAAGAGGGTTGCACTGACCAGCATGGTCCCTCACGTGCATTACAGGCACTCCAGCACACATCTCTCCATGGCCCCGCTTGGCTGGAACATGCTGGTCCCCCTGGTGCTAGTGATGAAGTGGATGGAGGGGAGAGGGAGAGCTGCACACTCAATAATTCCCAGCCAGAAGACTGCCAAGAGGAAATGCACTTCCCGTAAAGCAGGCGCTGTTACCGACTTGTTTGCTGGAACTGCCTGAGTGGTAATTATGCTCCCTTAATATTGACATATTTAAATAATTTCCAAGCATAATAGGAGTCCTGCCCTGCTCCTGCTGCCTCCTTTTCCAAATTTCTGTGGTGAGCTTTCACTTTGAACAGCAGATTATCTGGAGGGGCGCGACTTGCCCACGTCTTGTTTATTGAACAGCAGCCCAGATGTTCTGCTCTCATGTGTGGTGCATTTGGATGCACCGAGTGTCTGAGGGTGCACTGCCCCATGAAGGAGTTACAGGCATCCATCACACAGAACAATATCCTTCTGTCTCCACTGTGCTCTTCTTGTGTGACTCTGCTGGTCCCAGCTCACGCCTGGGTCCCGATGGGGTAACGCACAGCGGCGTCAGCATCAGTCCCACATTTGTGTTTCGTTCATTATTTCTCAGAAGTTCCGAGACATTCTGTCCTGAGCACGAAAAAAACCATCCCCTCTTGCATTGTTTTGTGCGTGGGCCACTCTCATGAATGCTGCAAACGAAGGTTTCCTTTTCCCATAAAAAAAGGTCTCACGCTAAAAATGTGTTGAGGATTTGGGTTATTGGGTGTCCTGAGTGGCTCCCCGAGTTCCTCTGTTTACAGGACAAACCATGCATAAATTTATCTTGGGCAGACCCCCAAATTTGATACCTTCCCCTGAAAACATAAATTCTTTTTTCTCCTCCACTGCATTGCTGCAGTTGTTGGTTCCTGTATCCCCCTGAGAATCCATCCCGAAAAATATCCAGCCATGGCTTATACAGATTCCTGCTCCTCCCAGTCCTGGGGAGCCTCTGTGTGGTCTGGTCTTGACAAACATCTCCTTGGGTTTTCCACTCCACTCTAAGATGGGATTTTTTATAGAATTACAGAATCCCAGAACGGTTTGGGACAGAAAGAACCTTGAAGATCGTCTTGTTCCACCCTCTGCCATGGGCAGGGACATCTTCCACTACACCAAACTGCTCCAAGCACTGTCCAACCTGGTTTTGAACAATTCCAGGGACTGGGGAGTCCACAATCTCTCTGGGAAACAATTTTTTTCTGTCACCAAGTTGGCCAATTTGCTACACTGCCCTGGGGCTAAAGAAAGGAAGGCATTTGCACCCTTGTTTGGCGAAAGTCAAAACAGGAAAAACTCTCATGCAGGCCACAAACCACCACGGAAATCACTCAAAATCACTCAAAAATGAGAGATTTCCCTGGGAGTCTCTGTAAAGGATGGAGGGGAGGCTGCTCATCCTTCCAGGGCCCTGGTTGGGTTGCAGTTGCTTGCACAAAAGGAGGGGGGGGGGGTGCATATATTTTATGTATATCAGAGGGGTGAGAAAGCAAAGAAAAAGCCAACAAAGTGCCAGGGAGACTCCAGAGATCAAGCTGGGGAAATGCAGCATGAAGTGAGGGAGTGGGGAGGCACACAGGGTGTGCAGGAGTGGCTCCAGGCAGGCTTGGGCTTGGGCCCAAGGCTGTTGCAGCCTCCTCGGTCCCGTGGTGTTCGGGGAGACGGGACTTCACGTTCTGTCCTGATTAATACACAGAATTGCATCAAAGAAATACCTGGCTGTCATCGTCGGCGTATCCTCCCAGAAAAAAACGTCTTGGCAGGACCTTGAGCAGGCCCAGTGTCTCAGGCCAAGAGCCAACAGTGTGTTTAGTACAAGTTTCTTCATCTCCCTGTCTTTCGTCACCTCTCCCACACGCACCCCACCATCCTGCCATCCCAGGGGTTACTGTCGAGGTAGGAGAAAGCTGCAACGTGAAGACGCTCTTAAAACTTGAAGGGACAGTGCTGCAAAGGCATCAGGAAAAATCCCAACCCCCATCCCAACCTGCCCTGAGCCTAACCCCTCCCCATCTGGCCTTCAACTGGGAGTGCAAGGAGCCAAATCCTCTTCAGAGTCTCTTAAATCAAGAGGATTCAATGGAAAACTTCTGGTCCTTATGGTCTATCATGGGGCTGGAGGCACTGACTGGGAAGAAGGTGTAGCAGGCCACTATTCCCAGCTTCATGACCCTCAGATCTGAGCTCTACACCTAAACAAAAACTCCTGGGTCCGTCAGCCAGGTCTCTGCAGGCTGGGATTTGGAATGTTTCAGAGATGCTCTCCATCCTACTCTACCTTTTTTGAGGGATAAGAGAGGATAAGGGTCTGCCATGGCATGAACAGTTGCTACCCTTACTGATAGCTGTGGCTGGTGGACATCAAAGAGGTGAAAAAAAGGCTTTCCAGGACCAGGTCCTACACTCTTTTGACCTGAAGATGATTGTCAGTCCTTGAAGCTTATCAGAGACAGATGTGATGTTGAAACACATCGGTACAAACAGGGCTTTTGCTTTCTGTTGGCTGCAGATCAGCCCAAGGCTGTGGGCTAGACACAGGATTGCAGGTGTAGCTGGAGGAAAGGCCTTGGGCCTTGATGATGAAGGTTAAGGGGATAAGCCCTTCCAGCCCAGACATGAGGTATTGGGGCAGGAGGGGATTTCTTCCTCGCTCTAAATTTCTCCAGGAGCAGAGGGTTATACAACAGCGAGGCAGATGGAAACGTCACAACAGCAAACTTGGCAGCTGCACAAACACAACTAATCTGCTCGTAGCCACAACACAAGCACGTGTGGGGCACGAGGTAATGGATGAGGCAGATCTGTCAGCCACGGGGGTGCACTGCCCTGACACCCACACTGTGCCCTCACAGAGCCCTCCGCCTGAAACCTGCCTGGGAAAAGCCTGGCATCTCCCAAAGTCCTGCCCCAAGGGCAGCTGAGACGTTCCCTGTAGTCACAACTCACCCATCCCCTCTTTGCAGACGTGGTGTTCTACAGGACACCCAGACAAACAGGGCCAGTGCTGGGCTTCCACTCGTGGCCCTTCATCAGACAAAGTGAAAGGGAGTAATTTTATAGATAAAGACAGATTTATAATTCATAATGATGTGCCATTTTGACATATATATATGTAAATACTATATATACACATATAGGTACTGTAGATACACATATACACACTCTACACATACATCCAGGATACCTATTTAGGCTCAGTCCCTTTCTGTCAGTCTATTTTCTTGCTAGTTATTCACTCTTTGGGTCAGAACTGTGGTTTCTGGGTTATTCTCTAGCACTGCTCCTTTGGGTACTCACTGGACCTTCACTTGGCTGCACAGTCAGTGACAATCAGGAGGGAGAGAGGGAGGCAGTCGTGTTTTGTGGGTGATGGTGATGCTCATGTTCCTCCAGCCCCGCTGTGGATGTGGGGTTTTATGAGCTCTCTCCATCCCATCATTGTCAGGAGCTCCCAGTTTCCTGGCCCAAATGTGGTCTGTCAGGAAGCAAGGAGACAAAGGGAGCCTGAAGTTTATGAGTATTGTTTAGGTCAATAATGTATTGATTACAATTTTGTGGGCTAAAAGCTTGACCTTTTAAGGGGCAATTGGCGCCTGTGAGATTTGATTTAAGAGAAAGGAATAATTTAGATTTAATTTTCACTTCGTATTTCAGTTGGGAGAAACTTGCAAGACTGCAGACGCCAAAGCTGCTTTTTGGGGGGGGGAGGAGGGTAAGGATTTTTATCTGGAACCATCACAAAGAGCTTCATTTCAGGGTGAAAATGTCTCTGTCACTTCTCTGCTCAGCAGCTCAGCACTGCAGAGACAAGGGCAAGACACAAGTCACTAAGCAGAATTTTTAATCTGAAGCTCAGCCAAGTAAATAGTGGATATCTCACATCAAGGAATGACAGTGGCTTTCCCCTCTGTAGGAACAGCCTGAGCAACAAAACAACACACAAGGCTGTTTTGGGAAAAAAACCCCACAGTTTTACGTCCTCAAGCACCTGTTTTGGAAAAGGCTTTGAATTTCCAGATATGGTTTTGCTCCTGGATGGTTTATTCCCATTATTCTCCAGCTGATACAGGGACAGGCAGCTCTGGTGGGTCTGAGTACCCCAGGCCCCCTGTACCCCGAGCACCCACACCCAGCAGGATTCATGGAGGGGGGAGCACTGCGGACTGGGATGCAGGAGCTGTGCTGGGAGAGGGGATGGACCCTGATAATGGCTTCAGGGACAAAAATAGAAGCAGCAGGGCGAGGACAGCTGCTCCTAGTTTAAATTGCCAGTTTTTAATAAGCTGGTTTGCTCTCTGAAAAGCATTTGTTTCGTTGTTTCATAAACAGGGGGAGGGTCTGGGGCAGCATCATCAGGGACGTCACCTACTTTGTCACTGCTCCTTTCCGGATCCTCAAAGGCCTCCAATTTTCTCCCAGTGCCATCAGATTTAGGGCTTTTCAGCAGCACAAAGTGACTATAAGGAACACTGAAGTCTGCCATTTAGTTTGCCAAGACATCTGGCAAAAACATTATGTACAGCTGAACATTTCATCATGTCTGCCAAGACGTATTCATTTCGGATTAATTTTAAGACAGTTTTTAAAGTGATGATGAAGGATTGTGCTGTGCGCCTCAGCAGCATTTAAAAAAAAAAAAATCATCTCTCTCTTCTTTAAATCTCTCATTCAAATTGTCCCAGTTTGGCAGCTCCGCGTTGCGTTTGATTCGTGATTTGGAGGGATTCACCAATAGTGACATTTTCATTTATCTGAGAACGTGTTAAGTGCTGGCACAGTCCATGGCTGGTAGCAGTGCCTTCAATAATAAACATGGCTACTTGGAGCAATTCATTTGCAAAAAGGCAACACAGCCCTAACATCCAAAATGCACCCACCCAGCAATAACCAGTATCTATGATTAAATGCTCACAAGCTGTAATCTCTGCTGGAGCCTTGCAGCTCGGGGTTAACTACCCTCAAAGAGCAAAGCATTTACAATGCTGTCACTCCAGACTGGTGCCCAGTATTCTCAGTGAAGGGATGCCAAAATCTATAGTCAGGGACATGTGAAGGAGTGATGTAGCTCATGTGTTGCTGCTTTTGAGAAGCTTATGTAACCTGCAGACATTTCCATAGCCCTAACAGCTTCTCTGCCCAACCTGTGCCAGGGCCTCCCCACCCTCACAGCCAGGCATCCCTTCCCAATATCCCATCTCTCCCTGCCCTCTGGCACTGGGAAGCCATTCCCTGTGTGCTGTCCCTCCAGCCCTTGTCCCAAGTCCCTCTCCAGCTCTCCTGGAGCCCCTTGAGGCTCTGGAAGGGGCTCCAAGGTCTCCCTGGATCCTTCCCTTCTCCAGGTGAACACCCCCAGCTCTCCCAGCCTGGCTCCAGAGCAGAGGGGCTCCAGCCCTCTGATCTTTAAGGTCCTTTCCAACACAAACCACTCTATGATTACCTTAAATCCTGATCTCCATGGCCCACAGCACCTCCCTGCCCTGCTCCTGATGCTCTGCTGTCCAGGTCAGGGGAGGTTGGTAAGAGTTACCCTTTTGTCTTTGAAACACCATTATCTTCTTAATTAGCAGAACTGTTATCAGCATAGTGGATGATGCTGGTGACTAGTGACGTGTGTTGATGTGTCATGCAGAAGAAGGACGGCCCCAGAGCACTTGTCTGGTGATATGACAGCCCAGGGATGTCCTGCCAACAGGCCTCTTTCCCGAAAAGCAAAAAACCAAGCAAAACTCCCTGAGTGCCTGATCCCTCCCCTGAACCCTTCACACACATCTGAATGTCACGAATGACCCGTGCGAAGGCACCATGAGTGAATAATTCATAAGGCTAAAAGTCTGCCAAGCCCAAAATAATTCCCAGCCACCTCCAGCCTAACCCAACCAACCCTGTGACATCCAGGACGTCTTTCCCTGCAGAAGTCAGACTCAAGGAACATCTGCACCACACTGAGAGCTCATGGTCCCCACAGCTTCTGCTAGAAGGTGTCCAGGAGCTGATGTTTCATCACTCAGGTGCTCTGAAGCTGTTGTGTGTTGCCATCAGATGTGCAGCCGTTACCTTAAACTGCTAGTTGTGAGTTACCAGAGTCTGTTACAATATTAGATAATAAACATTATAATAATAACTCCCCCCAAAACGCAGATGAAGAACAAACCAAACACAAAAGCAGCTGGGACCCTGAATTTTACAGTATTACTGGTAGCAGTGGGGCAAATTTTCAGGTGAGAAGGTCCAAGTCCTGCTAATGTGTAGAAATGGGAAAGGATTTATGGTCAGGTGATTCTATAAGTGCAGTCATATAGAAAACTCCTGCTGTTTCAGCACAGAAGCCAGGGGGGTACAGAGACTCAGCCCAATCCATCAAGAGAGATCCTGGGCTTGACTAAACATAAGATGGCATTTGACCTTTTTAGTTGGCTGAATTAGACAATGTACATGAGAATAAAACCAGTAGAAAAGCCTGTACAAAAAGCTTTAGAGTTTCCAAAGAAGGAGGGGGGTTGTTTGCTTCTTCCTTTCCTGTTTAACTGGTAGATCAACAATCTAGAGGGACATAGAAAACAGTTTGGATTTTTTTAACCATAACTTGCCTATTACTCTTTGGGTTTAGGCTAGTAGGGTCAAGAAAAGTCAGGAAATCTGGCAAAAGCAGTCCAAAAACCTTCCAAAGGGAAGGGTTCCCAATTCATTTGTAGCTTCCACCACCTTGCTTTCAGAGTGAGATCTGAGTTTCACTTTGAGGAAGGAGAATTTCTCCCTCACCAGGGAAACAACTTACACAGCAACTGGGTTTCCTGGGCTTCTCCCCAAAGTTTGGTCTTCTGGAGGTGATGTTCTCTGAGAACAGACCTCCCTTCTCCTCCCCAGCCCTGAAGCAATGGATTTCCCTCTCAAAATAGCATCCCAGAGTGGTTTGGGTTGGAAGGGACCTTAAAGATCATCTCATTCCAACCCCTGCCATGAGCAGAGACACCTCCCACTATCCCAGGTGGCTCCAACCTGGCCTTGGACACTTCCAGGGATCCAGGGGCAGCCACAGCTTCTCTGCCCAACCTGTGCCAGGGCCTCCCCACCCTCCCAGCCAGGAATTCCTTCCCAGTATCCCATCTAACCCTGCCCACTGACAGTGGGAATCCATTCCCCCTTGTCCTGTCACTCCAGGCTTCTTTGCAATTTGGCCACAATTAGGTCACTCCAAATAAGAGCGTGGTCAGCTGAAGGTCCTGGTGCAACACTCATCCCACCCCTCCCAAAACACAGAGACACATCAGCTTAAATGATGTGGACTCAACAACAGGAAGGAGAAACTGAGGGTGCAGCAACTCATCACGTCTGGCCTGGTGTGGACAATCCTGTCCCTCCCCTGCTTCTCCTCACGACCGTAGAAGTTGAGTTGGCAAGAGGTGGGATCCCACATGACACGTCCCTTCTGTCACCAAGCACAGCTTTACAGAACCACTCACTTACAATAAAAAAATGACATCCCTCTGTTTGTACCTCCTGGAGGATGTTACAAAGCCCTGTGCATGTTAGGCCTGATGACCAGGCCATACCCTCCACGTGTCAGCTGTCACATAAAACAGAACAACACCTTGTATGACTGTTTTATTTTTTTTATTATGCATAATAAATCTTTCACACAAAGTAATGAAAAGGATCCCTAAGGTAAAGGAGAACAAGAGTATTTGTGACCGTACCAGACTGCAGACAACAGGACACTGCCAGACCCACCTCACACTCCAACTCTTGGAAGAGCCAATGGATTTCAGCATAAATCTTGGTCTCGCTTTGCTCTTTCAGCTTTAGATGGTACCTCCAGCTGTGCCAAACCAGCTGGGACCTGGGAGCATGGCATATTATCAAAAGCTCAAGGAAATTATGCCATTGGAACAAACCTGTTCCTTCTGTACCTCAGTGTCACCACAACGAGAGGACAGTGAGAGGGAATTTACTGTGTGGCTCCTGCATTGGTTCAGCAGCTGGTTCGACTTATTCTATCAGACTGCTGCTTTATTTACCCTTCTCTTTCCACAGACAAATGAGGTTCTCTCCAGCCTGGCACCTGGCTGAGTTGTCTGCTCTGTTGAGGTCTCTCTCACCTTGGGGTGGAGGGTGCTCCTCCCAAGCAGGTTCAAGTGCTCGTGGGCAGTTTAAAACAGATGAACACTGAGCCATCCCAGTAGCTTCAGAATCCACAGTTTAAAAGTGCATCTTCAGACTGACCTTTCCAAAGCTGGGCAGCCCTGCTGACTCACAAACACCCTTAATCTTTATTAAAAGACAAAATTACTAATCACTACAATAACTAAGAAAAGTCATCCCCTTTTGATGTTTGCTCAAAGAACAAAAAACAGCATAAACCCAAAACACACCATCAACTTATGTGCAGCTCAGTTATGGTTCATTCATTTCTCATTTTTGTCTAAGAAAACACTGCATCTCCAGTCTTACTACTGCCTTTTCTCAAAAGCTTCTGCCCTTTTAAAGGCCTATATACTTCTGGGCTGCATATATATGTATATCCCCTTGTAGCTATATTTTAGTAAATTTGGAAAGCGCCTTTTTTTTTTTTTTTTTAAAGCCAGCATTTCCATTTGTGTGGGACTCAAATGGACTTGCACCTTCAAATAAGCAGATAAAAAGGAAAGCACAATCTTAGCACATCCTTCAGGGGGACCAAATGGTGCAAGAAATTATATTTAAAGCCACTCGAAGGACTGTCTGAAAGCAAATGCATCCGATTCCTCAGGTCAACAAACAGAACATGCTGGAGCAGGCAGTGAATGCAAGGGGTTGCCACGTATGTCTAGGAACTAATTCCTTGAAATTGGAAGCTTTGGCATGCAATGCACTGGTGACAGTCCCCCACACAGCAGCACGTGGGATGAGTAGAGTGGGTGCACGTGTGCAACAGGCATCATTGGGAGTCTCCCCAAAAAAATGATCCCCACTTTGAAATATGAGAAGTTCTTTCAAAATCATGCCATTTATTTTGCTTTTCCCACTGCTGGAACAGGTATATCAGGAAAGGGCACTTAAAAACAACAATAAAAAAAAAGAGAAGTATTCTACATTCAGATAAATCTATACTTCTGCCATAAAACCTTTAATAGCAAACAGGGTTTTCAACACAGAGCTTTGCCAAGGATCCCCAGGATACACTGTCACCATTACGCACAGTTTTACAGGACACTGGTCTATTTTACAGTCTTATAATTATTTTCTTTGGACTGTTTTTCCCTCCCTTCCCTACACCTTCAATTTCCAGGAACTACTTTTGTACAGGAGCACAGAAAAACAAGTTTGTAAGGGACCTGACCCCAAAAGCTGGTGTTTCTAGCCCTCTGTAGAGTATTTACCAGTCAAACAACAACAACAAAAAAAGACTTGCTATTGAAAATCCTCCCACAAACATCTAAATCAAGTGTTTTGAATCTGCCTGGAAGCTAATCTGATTAAGATGCTGCTTGCTTAGTTCCCTCGGATGACAGTGTAGACACCAATTTAAGGACTGCAGCCTTAACAGTGCCACTGCAACGAGGGGCTGTGAGTGAAAACATGGGATTAGGTAACGAGCAGCCCACGGCAGAATCCTACAGACCATAAAAAGCTTGACCCAACAAAGCTGCCTTGCTTGAAAGAACCAAAAATACAAATGCTGCTTCCAAATCAAAGCCTGCAATCTCTTTCCTCATTTACCCCGTTAAGTTAAAAGAGCAATCGGGTTTGTGGTTGGTAGTAACATCATACCCCATGTGTAAGGCCTCATTTTCATCAAACAAGCTCTAGGTTATAGATATAAACACAAGGCTGCCCACAAGTTCCTCACAGCACAGCCTGTCACCAGCGTGTCGGTGGCAATCTGCTTCCAAAATGGGCTGTACAGTAGTGGCAAGCTTCATTCCCTGTAAGCTTTGGGGTCAGAGGGTGCACGTTGGAAGGGGTCACGTATCAACACGCGGTGCAGAGGTTTGTTTTCTGTGAGAAGACAGAGCTGAGCTGAGCTGGGTGCCCCTCAGCCAGAGTCCATGGTGAAGAGCTGGATGTCGTGGGGGTTCCAGTACAGGGCCACGGCCGAGTTGTAGACCAAGGACCACACGTAGGGGATGAAGAACTCCTCAGGCTGCTCCTCCTCCACGTACTTGAACTTCAGCTCAGGGAACTTCTGCAACAAGAAACCAAAGTCCATGAGGGAAGGTTTGCATGTCTGTTCACAAACACACAGCCCACGTAAACACCGAGGAAAGAGGTTTGGTGAATCAAATAATGGAAGGAACTAAACCATTAGACCCAAAGGAAAATATTTACAGGATGAAGAGATCATTTATATTTCTTCTTCAAACCGAATGCTACATTAGCATATTGTATTCAACCCTTTTACTGTTGGTCACAATCCATTTGCATGTTAACAGACTAAACACGTGACTCCTTGACAAAACACAAAGGTCTTAAGGAAATCTGTCATTTTTAGCAGCTTCACAAAGGCCTTCTTGCTTGTGCACATACAGACCTGTTTATTGCAGTTTTCTCTAAAAAGCATTTTGCTATTAATTTTACTTGGCTCCTTAGCAGGAGAATCCTTTGGAAAGGCTGTAAGAATAAACACAGCCTGTGATATCACAGAATATCCCAAGTTGGAAGGGACCCACAAGGGCCATCAGTCCAGCTCCTGTCCCAGCACAGGACACCCCAACAATCCCACCTGTCCCTCAGAGAACACTCCTCTGTCAGCCTTGGGGCTGTGACCAAACCCTGGGGAGCCTGTTCAGTGCCTGACTGTCCTCTGTGGGAAGAACCTTTCCCTGATATCCAACCTAAATCCCCCTGGACAGAGTTTCAGCCATTCCCTTGGGTCCTGTCACTGGTCACCAGAGAGAAGAGATAAGACACACTGCAAAGTCAATTTCCCAATTTTCTCATTTTTTCCCTCCCAAAGCAGTGCACACACTGCAAACCCACTGTGTTTGGTCTCAGTAAGTGTGTGTTTTGGGAAGGGCTGAGCCTACTTTTGTACTCTGCACTTCACTTTATCCACTTCCAGATGCTGCCTGTGCCTGAGCTTGGCAGAGTCTCAGACAAAAGCCACATTACAATGATCACTGGGGTAAGATAAAACACGACCCATTTCATTATTTATAAGGCTGTGGCTAAGACTAAGAATAAACTCTACAGTGTGACATGATCAGAACAAGCACAGCAATGGCCAAGGAGCCTCTTTGCCCATTAATAATGAAGGGATTCCCTATCCTATTTCTGGAGCTCAGAGTGTCCTGTTTCCTTGCTTTAGGGTACAAGACTCCTCTGGCTGGGTCAGTCTCTGTTAAACAGGCATTTCTTGGCCACTTGATTTTCAGGGTTATGTATTTAACTTCTACACACCCAGGTTATTTGTATTCCTGGGAGTCAGAAAACATGTAAACTTGTAGAAGAGTTATAGAAAACATGTAGATGTGGCACCTGGGGATGTGGTTTAGTGGTGGGCTTGCCAGTGCTGGGGTAACAAGTGGACTTGATGGCCTTGGATAGTTTTTCCACCTAAAGGATTGTGTGACTATGATTCTACTCCTTCCTTGTGATGCTGGTGCTGCTGCTGGAGCAGTTTGGTGCCAGTGCTGAGCATACAACTACACCAAGACACGAAGGTGGCACCTCTGTTATGTTTTACAAGGAGGGTGTCTCCATGGACAGCTTCATCCAACCACAGGTGACAACGTGCCACCTCCTCCACGTCTCCATGGGCAGCTTTTTCAGCTTGGCTCAACCACAGCCTTGGGTGACAATGTGCCACCTCCTCCATCCATGACATCAGTGCCACCTTCCAATGTCCTCCAACATTCTGGAGCTGCCGTGGTTTGGCTTTGTTGGGGTCAGGCTCTTCACCACAGCTCTGCTTAGCAGGATGACAATGGAGCCTGGGTGGAACCACTTTGGGTTGAAATTACTGTATTTCATGACTTTGGAACATGTGGGGAACTCAGAGAATGAGGGAGGGAAGGAAGACACTACTATCTCTGCTCAAGGAACTAAGGCAGGTAAAAGATGAGGTTGTTGAAGGAACTTCTGCATCTAACTCCTGTTGAGTTCAAAGCTCAGAACCTCAAAGGTACATCAGCAAGTTTAATTTCCTGTGTCAGACATGCAGTTTGTGGTTGAGAAGCTCTCCAACAGCCCTTTTGTGCATCTAAACCACTTTCTACCACCTCTCTACAACCTCTCTTCCCCCTGTCTGTTTTGACTAGCCTGTTTAATGTTCTGCATCATCTTGTTTTCTCCCTCCTAGGTACCTTGCATCCATCTCACTCACCCCAATCTCTCATTTCCTGTCTCCTAGCCTACTCCCATCCCAAACCCCTTCAATTGCAACCTTGTCCTCTCTCTCTAGCATATTTATTTTATTTTCTATAACTTCCCCAAGCTTTCTTTTTTCTTATCAGCCTTGAGAGATCCTCTTTTTCATCAACATCCTCTATCCCTTCCCATCTCAGCTCCAAGTTCTCACGCTGTCCCTGCCTTCCCCTTCTGCTACCCCATCCCTCCTCTCAGGACACCACAATTCTTTTGGCGGGTTAAACCTCACCCCACACAGGCCCTCATGTGTATTTTCATTATTATTTATTTTTTTAAAAAACCTGATATTCTGCTCTGCTTATCCTCGGTGTTATCTTCCCCACTTCCCTCCAAAACTTCCTGACTTGTGGTCAGTGTTGACAGGAGCATGTTCCGTTCAGCCCTGCATCAGCAGAATGAATGGTTAAACCTCATGATTACACCATGGCAACGTTTCCAGGCAGAGAAAAGCCCTTACACAGCTGTCACTCTTCACCCCAGGGGTGGCTGCACGCCAGGACTGCAGCCTGGAGTAGTCCTTCTGGGACGGAAGCAGGGAAAAAAAGTGATTAAAGATGCTAATTTGAGTTGAATGAAACACAGATAACTTTTTTTCACCTTCACAGTCACAGATACAGCTACTGGTTTTGCAAACACTCATGGCACTAGACTGGAACCATTCTGGGCTCTCATGCAGCTTAACAAACATGCCCAGCTTTAAAACAGCAGGTAAAATTATATTAGAAGGTCCAACAGCTCCAACCGAGATGCTCAGGTCTTACTATCCCATTATCTCTTGGCTGGAAGGACAGCATAAAATAAATTAGATAGCATCCATATTTTCAGGCAATAAGCCATGCATTGATTTTATTATTAAGCCTTTCTTCAGGCTGATCAATATTGCCATTTATTGCAATCGTACCATAGCAATTTAACAATCAATTTCAGATTAGAGGCTGTAACTCACTGCAGTCAGCCTGGACTCTCTCACATTCAACATGTGCCTTGAACAGTCTGCAGGTGTATCTTGGAAATGTAGACAAGGGAAATGAGATTTTTAAGGATAGGTAATACATATTGTCATTACATGCACACAATTTTGAATGCGCCTGTATAAAAAGAGTGTAGGTAATGGCAGGAGTGATGGATTTTTGATGGTCTACCTGGACAGTGGGCCCAGGACAGCTCAATGAATTGCTAATGAGAAACAGAGAATCTGAATTCCATGTCAGCAGTTCAAACCTACTTTCTTTAGAGGACTGCAGTGACCCATGGCTTCTGATTCATGAAAAATGAGAACTCCCAGAGGCCCAGCATGGAGAGAACTGCATCAGCATCTCTGGGGTGTGGATGTGGCACTTGGGAAAATGGTTTAGTGGTGAACACGGTGGGTTAATGGTTGAACTTGATCTCAGAGGGCTTTTCCAACCTCAATGATTCTATGATCTGACTTGCAAGATTAACCATGGCAGCCATCCACTTTAGACAAAAAACTACCCACACTGTTTCACTACCAGGGTGTTCACTGAAAACAAAATTTGTTAACAAACAAAATAATCAAATTTAAGCCACCTCAAAAAGCTCCTTCCTTAAATATACTGACTTTAAAATTATTTGTAACAGCAAGAGTTAAACACCATGTAAGAAGCTTTATCGATGCCAGAAAGCTGCAAGATTCTCAATGGGTTCAAGGAATGTTTCAGTTCAGATCTGTGTCATTTGTCTCCTGCATGTACTGCTTCCAAATGAGTGATCAGGAGCCCTTGCTTGTGCTGCAGACAGACAGGAGATGACACTGAATGAATGTTTCAGGAGAGCTGTAAAGCAACCAGGCCACAGGAGTATCAGGGCACTCCCAGCAACGCCCCATCCAGCACGAGTGAGCCTTTACCATAGTTAACAAAATTCCCAAGATGGCACATCAAACCAGCAGTGTGCAAATCCACTTTCTTCTGCTATGCTGCTGTTGTGTCCAACTTATTCCTGGAAAGACATTTGCTCTCCAGCTGGTGACACTCCAGTGAACCTGATTTTTAGCGCTACTTGAAAAGAGGGACCGTTCTTAGGCATCTTAAATGGCAGTCTTGATAACAAAGGAAAAGCCTTGGCATGGGATTAATCATCCTTTTCTTTCCCTCACAGCCCTGTTTGTGATGGTGTTGAAAGATGGAGCCCCTCTGCTCTGGAGCCAGGCTGGGAGAGCTGGGGGTGTTCACCTGGAGAAGGGAAGGATCCAGGGAGACCTTGGAGCCCCTTCCAGAGCCTCAAGGGGCTCCAGGAGAGCTGGAGAGGGACTTGGGACAAGGGATGGAGGGACAGCACACAGGGAATGGCTTCCCACTGCCAGAGGGCAGGGAGAGATGGGATATTGGGAAGGAATTCCTGGCTGGGAGGGTGGGGAGGCCCTGGCACAGGTTGGGCAGAGAAGCTGTGGCTGCCCCTGGATCCCTGGAAGTGTCCAAGGCCAGGTTGGACAGATTTTGGAGCAACCTGGGATAGTGGAAGAAGGAATGAGATCATCTTTAAGGTCCCTTCCAGCCCAAACCACCCTACGATCCTACATACAACATGTTCACTATTTAAGTTTTTAAGCTCCTGGCCCTGACATAAATGGGCATATTGGAGCCATTATCTGCCTTTCCCTCCAGCCCTCAGAGAGGAACTCAGACAGTTTAAAACAGTCCAACCTGAGATACTCCTTGAAAACCCGAGTGCTGGAGGTAATGCTACGGTTTGAGCGGCACAAGTTAAACACAGACACCCCTTATCAGCCCTGGTGAATCACTCCACCACTGCACCCTATCTTGTTTTCTTCTGCCAGACAAAGCAGAAGTCTGATTTAGTGGTTGGGATGAGGGTACAAACAAGACAGACCAAGAACTCTGCAGACTGTCTGTGTTGTCAATCATATGATTCGATGAAAAACCACAAGCAGTCCGATGAACAGATGCAGAACTGAACTGTAATAACTCCCCCACCACAAAAGTTCAACAACATCAGGGTGTTTTGGTTTCTTTTTGCTTTTAGTTTTTTGGTTTTTTGGGGTTTTTTTAGTTTTTTTCAGTTAACGTTGAGGAAGAGAACATCATGGCCAGAGAGCAGCACCTGGGCCCGCTCCAGCCAAGGCAGCTGCATCTGAGCTACAAGGCTTGAGCTCTACATCAAATAAAATATCCCTGTCCCCTCAAATGAACCACTGGAGCTACAGTGTCATGTCAGTGGATGTTCTCCACTCAGATAATGTAAGAAAGGGCAGATGGAGCTGCTTTAAGAGCGATGTCTCTGCTTCTTCTCTGATCTAGACGTTTTACTGCATGAAAAGCAGCACTCATCTAACAAGTGAGGCAGTCACTGTAGAAAATAAAGAAATTAAAGAACTGGATTAAAAAAAATGCAGAGAATCCTCTTCTCCTCAAGTTCTGGTTAGAAACTCTGGTATCTGAAACAGCAATCAAGTGCGAGTCAGTATTTTCAAAAGCAGGTGACTCTTTGAGGAGAAAAGTACCATTTCTAAAGGAGTCTGAACACATTTGAGAGTCAAATTCATGGGGACTTTCCATCAATCCAAAGCTTCAAAGTCTTGCTCAAAATGGGATTTGTGTGTGTTTGAAAAGCTTACCCTGAGTCCTGTTTGGTAACCTAATGACATGCTGGCAAATTATGTGTTTCATATTGTTTCAGCTAAATATAGCAGTACTGCCTGCAGAGCATCTGTAGGATTGGACCTTATTAGCAAAACACACCAAATGGCAAAGAAAAAAAAAGGGTTCAGATTCAGGATCGTACAACTTTCTACTATAGGGTCTATAATGAATATTTGCCCTAGCAAGGATTACCCCTGCAACCTGCCTTGCACCAAACACACCAACCTGTGAGGGGTTTGGGCAGAGGAAGGACATTTGCAAAATCCACAATACCACTTGGAAATCTGGCCCCCAAAATACCAATCTGAGTCAAATTAATGTCCAAGGATCTTGGAAACAACTCAACAGTCATGCCTGGTACACTGTTCATGGTATGGATGCACAGGTACATATGTAAACATTGATGTATTTGCTTTTTATATAAACATAAGCCTTTGTGTTCCATAACAGAGATCAATCCGTGGAAGAAAACGTCTCAGTGCTTGCTCTAAGATATTGAGAGAATTTTTGCAATTACTTCATTCTTCTGGGGTGATAAGGCCCTTTCATCTTTCTCTGGTTCTGTTCATGTCTGCAGTGCTTCTCTCTGACTTCAGACAGAAAGTCTGTGTGGCTTTGGTGGAATATCTGTATGGGCTACACCACACCTGCCTGATAACATCTTTTTCTCCTTCTCAGGCCCACAGCACAGACAGCCCAGCAAAGGATGATGGTGAGGAGATGAAGGAAGCAAACAGGAAATGTGCTAGACTAGGTGTGAGCCACACGTCTTGTTCAGACATAAGGAATAGGTGCAAACTGAAACATGGTGAAGAACATGGTGTCTCAGAGCATGCCAGGGGGTTGAAAAAGAAATAGAAAACCCAGGATGACAAGAGGTTGAAAACCATCTATGCATGAGCTAAATATAATAAATATATTAAATATGATAAAGATAGTATTTTATGTAGTAAAAGAAATATGAGAGTTCAAGTAATTACATGAGCTGTAGTAGACAACAGCATTTTTCCCAGGGAGTAAAATCCCATAAGACAGGTAACCCATAAAGGGACACAATTTTCTTGGTCCAGCAGGGCAGGGAAGTTTATCTATAGAGAGACAACTGTTTTAGCAAGTCAGGATCATGGATACATGATTTCTGTTTTCAGATGACTTTGAATAAAGATTTGTACAACAACAGCTGCAGGAAAATAAAAAACTCAGTGGTGAATTTTCAGTGTCAGATGTAAACTAACACCAGAAAAGCAGATGTGCCTCTACTAAGAGTTCAGCAATTACAAATGTTTTTTACAGAGTACTGAGAAGTCAAGTCATTCGGGGAAAAATCAGCCAAACAGCTCTGGCTAGACGTTTATTGGTAAAAGCACAATGATTTAAATGAGTTAAATACTTGTGTTAAATCTGCCAGGGCACAAAGCTTTGCAGGGTACCATAAGAAAAGATTGCATTTCTTCCTGGGATAAGATGACAAATACCAACAGCTTTTAACTCCTAGAAATTCAGACATCCAAATACATACACCCTAGTTCCTTTTCCATTCAGCTATGAAATATTTATGATAAATATCAATAGTTCCAAACTGTGCCATAGAAATTATTTTTGTCTTTAAACTGGGTTGTTAATCTGAACCAATTCCAAAAGCCTCAAGGGGCTCCAGGAGAGCTGGAGAGGGACTTGGGACAAGGGATGGAGGGACAGGACACAGGGAATGGCTTCCCACTGCCAGAGGGCAGGGAGAGATGGGATATTGGGAAGGGATTCCTGGCTGGGAGGGTAGGGAGGCCCTGGCACAGGTTGGGCAGAGAAGCTGTGGCAACTTGGGATAGTGGAAGGTGTCCCTGCCCATGGCAAGGGATGGAATGAGATGATCTTTAAGCTCCCTTTCAACCCAAACTATTCTGGGATTCTTTGAAAATCATGTGCTTAGTTTGAGAAAAAAAGAGAATCCCTGCTCAGCTTCAAATATACCTGGAGAAATTATGGAATGGGAAGAAAAGATTAAGACGATGGACTGAAGCAAAACTCACATATTACACTCTGTTAAGCATCATTAACCTCTACATAACATTGTGCATATATAGTCCCAACGTATGCATTGTACATATATAGTCCCAATTCAAGGATTTACAGCTGTAATTACGATTTGTTTGCCCTGTCAGGATTCTTCTCTATGCCATGTTGTCTAGACAGAGACACATTTCCAGAACACTTTCAAGATGACAGCTCAACATCTAGAAGCCAGATTGAGCTCTGACTTGCTGCCTGACCAGGAGAGACAGAGGACTGCAACAGGAAAACTACGAGGACATTCGCAACCCTCCAGAAAATACAATATATGTTGTCTTTACCAAATACTAAGAAAAAAAGGGCTAGAGATTGATATATGTAATTAAACTTTGAGCTTGAGGATGAAGGCATGACACGTAAATACGTACCATCAACTAGAACTTTCATCCACTTCAGGGCTTAACCCGAAACAACAATCATTCTTTGAAAATACAAAGGCCTCTCAGAACAAAGAACAAAAAATAAAGAACCTCAAAATGACAACAGTAAAAAACAATGAGTGTTTTAAAAATTGAAATAAAACTTATCAAGAAAAGATTTAAACACATGGAAAGAAGGAAGCTACTGACCTAACTGACAAAGAGGGTTCTAGGGCCTGACCCTGCTCAAGCCCTCATGATTCACAAACCATCATGACTCAGATAAATAAGTAAAATCCTTTGTGTGCTTTTGAATTTAAGGAATTAAAATCTGAAAACCAGAATAATCCCTGGAACCATTTCTCAGTGACATTAAAGGGCAGCACATGACAAATGGGAATGAGCCTGTCAACTCAGAAAACTTTTATGGATATGAAGTGGAGGTATAAGCCCTTCCTACCATGGGATTTGCAGAAAATGCACATTTCATAACAGTAGTCCCTATTTTTATCACTGCTAAGGAAGATGCAAATGAGCTTAAGCCCTGGCTTCCTGTGCTTGCAACCCATCCGTCTCTAGACTGATGTGCAGAGCTTTACACAGCCACGAAAAACAGTATGTTTGCAGCAAACTTTTCTGTTAAAACTGAAATGAGTTTAGAAATCACTCATTCACTGACACCTTTACATAGGACTTGCATAGCTGTTAACAAGGGGTTACAAGATCAGGAGCAGATTTTGGATGCCTCACTCTGCTACAACTCACAATTAAGACCATGATGCTTTAGCAGTACCCTCAAAGAAGGGTTCAGAAATCCAGGAATTCCTAAGTCTCAGAATTAAACCCTGCAACCTTATGAAGACTTCCCAAACCCTAAAATACCATCTGCCCCCAAATCAAAGCAGATTCAAGGCTGAATTTTTTCCTTCCAGAATTCCATGTGTGAGATTTAAGCAACCTGATCTGTGATGACTCAGTTGGGAACATCTCAGGAGCACCCTTTGAAGGTTTCAAACTGGGCAAAAACTCAAGTTGTCCAAAACCCATCCATGCATTGTTTGGATCACTCTGCCAAAGACAGAAAATATATTTATAAAGTTTAGCAAGCAAGTGAAGGCAGTGGAAGATCAGTTCTGCACTGAACCAGGAGATCTGGAGCAGACCATCACCCCTGAAGGGATGTAAAACCCATGTGAATGTGGCACTTGGGGACATGGGCTAGTGGTGGGATTGGCAGTGCTGAGGGAACAGCTGGATTTGAAAATCTTAGAGGGCTTTTCCAACCCAAAGGGTTCTGTGATCTGTGAGATCCTTGTTCCCTCCAGAAGAACCTCATGCTGCCTTCAGAGCCCCAGCATCACCTGGTCGGTGGGGAAACACTTACATAAAACAAAAAGGGCTTTTTCATGATTCAGGTCTTGCCAAAGATCAAACTAATTCTTCCCATGCAATTTGATTATTTGCAACAATGTGGAGGAACTCAAAGGAGGGCAAAGTAGGGGTGAAAAAGGCAACGTCTCCTCTTGGAGATACTGTAGGTGAAAGCAGCAGAGAAGAATCAACTTGTGTGTCTGGCCACAAAGTCTGCTCCAACTTCAGGATAAAAAGGACAGATCTACATTCCCTTCATCAACCTCTTTTAGAAACAAAGCCAATACTATAAATGCCAACCAATATTCCAGTTCTCACGTCAGAGACAACCATTTGGCAATTATCTTCTGAAAAGAGAGTTCCATGCTTTTAGTCTAATTGGTATAATTCATTAGATTTTTTTAACACTGGAAAAGGGTCTATGAAGTGCATGAATGATGGAAGCTTTAGAGAAAATAACCCTGCTGAAAAACGAATGACATGTGTAGCTATATACTCAAAGACACAGGGAATCTACTCTAGACAAATCTTAGAGCCGATTATGTATTTTAAATTTTGAGCAGTAAGTGCTACTGTCTAAATCAGAGCAGTTGTTTTGACTATGATAGCAGTCTACTCTAAAATACAAGGAATGTTGTTTATTATGGAAATGCTTTGTGCTCCAGATAACATCACAGATGACTGCCCCACCTCAGCTACGGCACCATCCCATCGTCCCGAAACAAACCCCAGACAAACCTCTCACTGCCTGACTCCTACTCCCACCAAAAACTCAGTCGTTGTGCAAATAAAATTCTTGCCATGGTGTGTGCCACACAATCAGCAACACAAAACAAGCAGGGGGCGTTGGACACACATATGACAATGAAGGAAATGACTGAATTTCAAGAACTTAACCCACATTTTTGTTTTTCAGAAAGGCACTGGAGCAAACAGTCTGCCTTGCTTCCAGAAGGATGCACCTTAGGAACCCATACGGACAAAGTACAAATTCTGACCCATTAATATGAAAACATTGCCCTTTTCTCACTTTTTTTTGTCATAGAAATTGTCAAGCCCAGGGTTAGATTTTTATTCCCCCACCCTGGAAAAGGAGTTGGAGATTTTGCCATCTGACTTGATCCCACTTTGTGCTTGCTGGTGGAGATAGTGACCACCTATGGAGTCTCCAGTGCTGACCTTTCTTCACTTCAGGATCTAAGCTGGGAAGAGGCTGAAGCATAATGACAGCATAAACCACACTAATTTCACAGTTTAAGGATTTTTCCTGTTGCAAACTACCCAAACGACCCCTCTCTGCTCTAATGCAGTCTTGGGATTATCCAGCAGAACCACAAAGCATTGAGAGGTCAAAATGCTGTTTTCACCCGCTTGTTTCTTTCACCCCAAATCCAGAGTTACTACGACGTCAGTTTTGTTTTCTCGTTTGGTTGCGTAGAACATATTCCCCCAACACAAAAGGTGGCAGGAGAAGAGCAGAGTGATTCAGTTTGCATATTTTTCCAGTGACGAAGTCCCAGACATGCTTTCACTGGATATTGGTGCAACGCTGCATCCAAAACATCCCACCAAGCCAAAAAGAACATTCCTTTGGACAACTGGGACCATGCTCCTCTCTGTTATCACCGTAGAGGGGGTCCAAACCACCGCCTAGACCTTGGCTTTGTGCATTAACCAGGGAGACAAGACCCCTTCTCCCAGCTGAGCCTTGGTTTGCCTCTGGGAGGCTGACATTTACAGCACGTTTCCTCGTGTGGAGGGCTCCTTGCGGGTCGTTTTACAAGGTTTGACTTTTACTTAACAGCAGCCACAGAGACAAAGCCTGAGCCAACATCCTCCTCCGGTCCCTCCCACCCAGCACGGCGGTGGGGCCACATGCCAAGCCCAAACATCCTCCCCCCCCACCCCGAGTGCCCACAGAGGAAGACCTCCTTTTGATTTTGTACTTTTTAATCTGAGAGACCCAGGCCTGTAAATATTACAAAAAATGATAACAATGACTTAAGAACAGAGACAGACTCGCTGTCACCAACTATTAACTCTCAGATCAGGGCAGCCTAGGAAGTGGACCCTTATCTGCCCAAGGCTCAGGACATGCTGACTAACACCCTATTGAGTCTGCAGACCTTTGGCTCCCTAATCTCCCCAAACTGGAAAACGTACACCCCAACGGACATACTCCCTTCTTAAGTATTTCAAGCCTCTGCAAACAGACAAATAGTGCTGTGAGATGAGCAGCACTGCCCCGCTGCAGGCAGGAAATCCCATTTATTTGTCTTGAGGAGCGAAACATGAAATGACAGTAAAACCTCTCCAGCTGTAGCATGCGGTGCCAGACTGCAGCCTTATCTCTGCTGGGACTGCCAGACAAGGAATCAGTGCCAAATGTGGACGTTTGCTGACAGTTATTTTGCGGATGTGGACTTCACAGCTTTCTTTAAAACGTTTGCCCTAATGCTAAGAGTCCTGTGAAGACAAATCCAAGGCAGAGGGGAGTGGGTTAACTTGACCTCAACAAATAACTAGGGAGCCTTTTCTTAAATGGATTTTTAGGTTGTTCATTCTATTCTGTATTTTATTCTCTATTTTATATATTCACGAAGGTTGTGATAACAAGTTCAGATTAGGTACTGATAACAAGTCTTTATCAATGAGAGGCAAACTGTGTAGAAGGGAGAAAGGGAAAGCTACTATTAAGTAGCACAAGGATTCCTTCAAGGTGGAGAAAAATTTTACAAGTTTTCAAGCTGAACAGCTGCATCTCCTTGACTGTCTCAGTGTGGGAAGTCAGGAGCTGACTGCATCCAAAAGGGATCTGTTTGTTTGGTGTCTTCCTTGAAGCCACAAGTTCAAAAAGTAGCGCTCTCCTAAAGTGAAATTGCTTTTTTTCTAGTGGAAACAATCACCTCAGTCTGAAAAAGGGCCCCCAAGTGAGCTGCTTTTTCAATAATGAACAAAAATTACTTACATTTTCTCTTTCACTATGCTTTAGATGCAGCATTTCCAGATTTCTTGGCCTTCACTGACCTTAACTGTATAAAGACTTAATCGGGTAAAGACTGTCTTTAGGACATAAGTTCAACATTTCTAGAGAACTCCACAGCTCAGGCTAGGGAATTTTAGAAGTCATTTACTCATAAATGCTATTATGCCCCTTTGATGTAGAACATATCTGTCCCCTTCCTCCCTGTGCATTCAGGCCAGGATTGTTTACCCCAGTGACAACAATCAGGCTTTGCTGGTGTTAGCTCGAGAGGATGGACCTTGGAAAAAGGTGACAGGACAGATAAGCACGAGGTATTCAAATAAAGTTTTGCTGCCTGACTCTGAGCTCAGGGCTACGGGCACCACTTGATTCTCACGGGTCTCATGTTAAGGACAATACGTAAGTTTAAGGCCTGTGCTCTCCCCCCTCTCTACTCCACAGACACAGAATTTCCTGCTCTGTTTTGGAGTCACTCATATCATTTAGGACACCTTCCTTCAGTGACCTACCTGATGTAAGCCTTTCGTTTCCTATCCATAAAAACCAATCCTTCCCGTGGACAGCTCACAGGCTGCAGTGAAGGAAGGGAAATTCTCAGCCCCACTGCTACAATATCTGTCCTCAAACTAAACTCACTTGCTGAGCAGCAGGGGGAATGTCTTCACACTGATAGAGGGCAGAGTTAGATGGGATATTGGGAAGAAATTCCTGGCTGTGAGGGTGGGGAGGCCCTGGCACAGGTGAAACTGGGGACTCTCCATCCCTGGTAGTGTCCAAGGCCAGGTTGGACAGGGCTTGGAGCAACCTGGGAGAGTGGAAGGGAGTGGAACTGAAGGAGCTTTAAGGTCCCTTTCCACTCAAACCATGATAAGATCTGGGATGTTTTGTGACAAAGAACTAGTATAAAATATCTAGCCATCACGCAATGAGTAAATGCAGGACTCCCTGTCTCTCCATTGGAAAGGGCTGCCCTGGGAGGTGGTGGAGTCACCATCCCTGGAAGTGTTTAAAAAAATACTGGATGTGGCACTTAGTGCCACAGTTTAGTTCATGAGGTAGTGTTAGGTCATAGATTGGACTTGATGATCTCAAAGGTCTTTTTCCACATAGTTAATTCTGTGATTCCCATCTCCTGTGCTCTAAGGGCCCATGTACTAAAACCACTTTGCACCTGCCTGGAGTGCATCTCTTCTCTCGGGGAACAAGTGATAGGACAAGAGGAAACAGCCTCAAGTTGCACCAGAGAACATATAGGTTATATATTAGGGAAAATTTTTTCATGGAAAAGGTTGTCCATCCCTGGCACAGACTGCCCAGGTATTCAAAATCCGTGTGGATGTGGCACTTGTGGACACAGGTTAGTGGTGGCCTTGGCAGTGCTGGGAATGGTTGAATTCACTGGTTTTAGGGGGCTTTCCCAATCTATAGGGCAAGAAGAAAAGCTGGGTAGGAGGCAGCATAGCAGGGCTTGTCAGGGTACAGAGTCAACATGAGAACACAGCCAAGGAAAAGCAGTCTTCATTTGCAGGCTCAACAGATTGTGGGTTCAGTGTCTCAACCTTAGGAACCATAAACCCAGCCTAAATGCACATGGATTTAAGATTCAGTGGCATCATCTGATACTACAGAACAACTAGAGCTACAAGAAAGGCATGGTGACCTAAACCAGCTGCCCTGTAAATCCCCACAGCAGAGTCCTCAGCAGTGATGCTGACAGACATGAGAAATCCCCTGCTTGGCCAGGAAAAAGCCATCTCCATCACTAATCATCCTCAGCAGGAACAAACAGCCTGTAAATCAAACGGAGAGGAGCTTTGCAACTTGCACCAAAGGTTGTGACAAAATTAAACTCAGTATGGGAATGCAGTGGAAGCAGCCATGAGCTGACAAAGCACATCTCTTCCTCATTCTCACTTCTTGGTGCAGTTGCTGTAAGCATTCAAGACATTTCTCTGACTTATGCATTTAATTAGAAGATATCTATAACATTCCTGCTGTTTACATTTAACCCAACACTGCAATGAAAGCTGTAATTTTGTCTGGGATTTATATTCTGCACACAAAATTATTTTGATTCCTTGATTTAAATATACACACAGAAGTGAAAATGTGTCAAAATCATGAAAATGGAAGAGATTATACTCCATTATCTAGTTCATCTGTCATCCAGGGCAGAAATTTTTTCAGGACTGTTTTTCTCAATCAGCCACATGTTATGAAAACTTAATTCAAAAGACTAATTCGGAAAAGACAGCTAAACCTTGAAAGTGGAAGTGCAATTGGATCAGTGTAATTGGAAGTTGGTTACATGATTTTTTTCTCCCTCTTTCTTGTATTCAGTTGTCATAACTCATCAAATCTTGCACCTTCTGGGACAAAGCTGTTGGCCTCTGCCACACTATTTTGTATTTTATTTAAAAAGTGGTTGATACCTTTTTTATGGAATCAGAAAAAACGTGGGCTTTTATTAATCAAAGAAACTAAATACAAATTCTTTTACTTTTTAGCTACTCTGCCTATACTGATGGGTTTGCAGTAAAAAATTAACACATGGGTTGGAAATACCTTTCAACAGAGGAGAGGGAAAAAAAAGGTCAGAGCATTTCAGTGTAATTTTACTTTGCTGTGACCAAAGTTGCAAGATATTTGGAAACAACATGTCATGCGCATGCAGTGCACTTGGCACTGGACTTTTCATTGGACTCACAACATATGCAATGGAGCGAGGGAAGGCTGCACAACACATGTGAAGCAGATTTAGGCACGGCGAAAAACATAATGAAAGTACAGGGAGGCTTTCTAGGGAGGGAAACATGGGGAGTGTTATCTAGCCTGAGCAATTGTATAGCTCCAAAGTGAACAGGGGCTGGGCTCTGGCTGGGGGCCCTCCCATAAGATGTGCTGGACAGGGAGTGATGGGCTGATCATGAGCACTGGGCTCCTGCCAAGCTGCTGTGAAGCCAAAACTCTGCAGCTCCGGGCAGGGAAGCTCCTCCACGCTCTCTTTCCAAAAAAAAATGGGATCATCCTGGAGGGTTAACAGAGTTCAAATGATGTGGCAGGCCAGCAGAATGGAAGTAGCTTTGAGAAATGTACACGTGCAGAATGTTGTTTACCAGAGTCAGAGCTCTGTTACCATGGGGAGCAACTTGAAAAGTCTCACACTGCTTTACCATCATCTCATTTCTCCAGTGCTTGCTTTCTGCCTTCTATTTGATGTCACTTTCTTGTAGTAGCTTCCTTAAACCAATGAAATCAAACAATTTGATTTTGACATCAGATACACAAAGACAGACTGTTTCATGTTAAAATCCTTATAAAGTTTGAATTTTTCTTCTCTAAGTCTCTACTTGCGCCCTTCCTTCTTATAAAGTAAGAGAATCATAGAATCATGGAATCATAGAATGGATTGGATGGGACCTTAAAACTCACCCTGTTCCACCCCCTGCCATGGGCAGGGACACCTTCCACTACCCCAGGTTGCTCCAACCTGGCCTTGGACACTTCCAGGGATGGGGCAGCCACAGCTTCTCTGGACAACCTGTGCCAGGGCCCCACCACCCTCACTGCCGAGAATTGCTTCCTAATAGCCAATCTAAACATCCTTCTTCCAGTTTAAATGACCCTATCCTTCTAAGTGCCACTGAAAAATTGAATTTAGGGACTATTTCTTCATTTTTAGATTGCACACCTAAGTCAAAGCAGATTCACGGACATACAACACAATGTCTCAAGAGCTCACTTGAAAAAATCAGATCCTGTTGCTATACTCACTTCCAGTCTCATTAGGTATTTAACAGAGCAATGAAAAGCCAAGGCCAGACTTCAGTTGTGCATAAAGAAATATTTGATTGATCTCTTTTGCCAATCCACATTCCTTTTAGTGACCCTTCCCCTCCACAAAGTTTGCAGAGCACCAAACATCACCTAACATCACCTCCACCAATGCCCTGTGCAAGGATGCTCTGCCATATGGAGAGCAGCAGAAGGAAAATACTCTCTGTCATGGGTGACAGTAGGAAAATTCCAGTTACCACATTTTTCTCCTCTGAAACAGCACTCCTAACAGCAATGGTTGCTGCTCATCACTGCCAAACAGCCTCCTCCTGGGTAAGAACCAGTTGGGGCACCTTTCACTGGACATGGGATGAAGATGATGAGGAGTCCCTCACACGCTGACTGTGTCACCAGTAGAGTACAACCAGATCCAAGGAAGGAGAAGATCTTTGCAGTGGACTTCCCTTGTATCCCTTACAGAAATATTTTTCTGCTCTCTACAGGTAGCATAAAGAACTACATATTTATTTCACAGAATCATAAGCCTTAGAGGATGGTTTGCATTAGAAGGGAACTTCAATGCCATTTAGTTCCAACACCTGCCATGGGCAGAGACACCTCCCACTAGACCAGGTTGCTCCAATCCCTCTCCAGCCTGGCCCTGAACACTTCCAGATAGTATTTAACACCTCCCTGGGCAACCTGTGCCACCACTTTTTCACCACTCTTATCACAAAAACTTTCTTCCTTATATCTACTTATATCCTATATCCTTATATCTTAGTCTGAATTGACCATCTTTTAGTTTAAAACCTTTACTCCTCATCTTGGGCAAAAAAAGAAACACAAACTCCTTTAATAACTGTTGCTACAGGACACTATTCCACCTTCTGAAGCCTCTGCATGTAACTGGATGAATCCTCAGCTGTTGCCTCAATGGGAAGTAGTTCATTACAACCCACAGGCTGCCACAGGCAAGGCTGAGACACCAATGAGCTCGGCTGGGTACAGGGCTGTGACTGCAGCTACAGCTCTGCAGAGCAGTGAAGGGACTCACCCAGGTGATGGCAAAGTGAGGACAACCACGGGAGACAAACCACAAACTCCTGCACCGCTGATAACTCTGCGCCTTTGTTTTACTTTTCCATTTTTACTGGTTAAGTCTCAGAATCACTATATATATTATTGTATTAATATAATTATATATTATAATAGATAATT
>WEIV01024266.1:5879-110292 GCA_013390005.1 Calyptomena viridis
AGATGAAGCCCTGGAAATCAATACACGCATACAGAGTTAAGGTATTTTTGCCATAGTTAAGAGTTAATTTTTCTTTATAAATACATTGACTTCTTTTTGCAATGATAGGATCATATTAATGATAAAATTCATGAAGGTAACTTCTTTTACAGCTTTCTGAACATGGCAATGTGATATAATTATTATATACTCAATACACTATATATCCCTGACAATGTAAAATAGTATATCCCATGATTGCTAAAGGACAAAGCTCTGAGCAAACCAATCCGACCTCACTGCTGACCCTGCTTTGAGTAGGAGGCTAGACTAGAGACTTCTTGAGGTCCCTTCCAGCCTGCATTATCCTGGTCTTATTTACTTATTCTGTACTTACTGTTTAAACAGAAAAGGAAAATTCCATTTTAAATGTATAAACATTGCATCATCAAGCACTTAGTCTGACAATAAAACCTTTATGAAGAAGTGAATCAACATCTTAAATGTTCCCTGTTTCTAAAAGCAGTAATGTCTAGGGAATACAGAGGTTGCATGTAATTACCTTGTTTTTCCTGCACAAATCACTATTCCAAGTAAAATGATTTGAACAATAGCAAGCCAACAGTGCAAAAAAAGTAGCTCTGTACACTGCAACAGCTTGCGCTGGACCCACTGCCCCAAAATTATGCTCCTTTGGACAAACTTTGGTCAGGAGGTGCTGGGTTCAATCCTGAGCATTCAGCTTAATTTCATTCCAAATAAGGCTGTGCAAATTCTCAAACCACTCAAGACGATAAACAGAGCTTGATAAGTGGGGATAACTGGGAGATTTACTTCAGAAGCTCACTCCTTATTCAAACCAAAGTAGTAGTATCTCCTAAGTGAACTTGTTTACCAAATTCACTGTAATTGTAATTAATTGGCAATATTTTATTGTATATAGCTAATATTTTAATATGCAGGTTGAAATTCTAACTTTCTGATGCTTGATGGACATTAGTGAATTAGTTGTAGTATATGGTAAAAAATATTATCACCTTCATTCTACATAAGGGTAGAATGAGGTTAGTGAAGTGGGTACTCTGGTTAACCTGAATGTACCCCAGATATGTCAGATTCCTCTCTACAGATCTTTAACAATGGGATCACCCTTGCAAAAGCCTCCATAATGCTTGTCAAATGATAACTTATTTATATGAGTTTTTAATTTCACTTAGATTAAGATAGTTGAAAGTACAAATACTAGGTCAGAGCATAGCTGATGGCAAAAATGCGCAAAGCATGCATCAGGGATAATGCTCACAGTGGATTAAACTTCTTTTGATGGGTCCATTTTGTTACCATTTTGATGGTAACAAAGAAAGCATATCCATACTGCAGCACTCACAGATGGTTTCGGACTGCAGGCTGTCAAATGAAGGCTCCAGAAACTATCATCTCTGTGCCCACTCGATCTTTTTTGTGGGCACACAGTGAATCAAGGGGGTAAAAGAGTGGGATTCGTTTGACAGTAATGCTGTGTTATGTCAGCTGAAAACATTAACTGCAGCCTACATTATCATATGAAATAAGCTGAAAACACAGCCTGGGGTGAACATGGCATCAGAGCCTGTGGTTTCTGTAGATATGCCCCATTGCTGTGAGCAAAGTGGTCCTTGTGCTGGCTCAGCGCTGACACAGGATCTCTCCTACACTGAAATGATGTCTCTCTGGGCTGGGTAAGAAAGTTGAGAATGATATGCCTGAACGAAGCAACAGTGAAACCAAGTCCTGGTGAGGCACATAATTAATTAAAAGTATATATAACTTCTTTTGGAAAGTGTTGCCTTTGTGTCTTTTATGAAGTTACCTACAGACACTGCTTTTCTTTTTGGCATTCTGCACAGGTAGCAGATACTGGTCATTGCTGAAGGCAGTGTATTTCCATATCAGATGGGACAAGCTAATACAGAGACAGATTTCTATGCTCCAAAACTATCTTTCTCCCCTAAGGCACCAATTCTGTCTGTACTATTTTCATTACTTTTGTCTTGTCACTCAGGATGATCATTGCATTTCATACTTAAAAAGCCAGTAAGAGGACATACTGGTGAGGCATTTAGGGATTGTATTGCATACCCTTAAAAACAGATAGATTAAGTAATCACTAATATACTAGGAAGATACACCCCATCCTAAAGCCCCATTGATGAACCATGCTAGACATTCATCCTACCTCTCCTCCAATAGCCCAAGCGAAAATGACTGTCTCGCATGTGAGGAAAGAGTCTGGCATGTTGGGGTGGTAACACTCATGTCCATAGTCCAGCACACTGTCATTCAAATTGCTGCTGCACTGATAGAGCAGGATATGGTGCACCAGATTCTCATGGCCTTTCTGGATCAATGGCTCGACCTGTCAATGTTAAAATGAAAAGGGAAAAAAAAAAAAGAAAGCATATCTCAATGTGACTATTTCAATGCAGGTATGAAGACAAATCTACAAATTATATGGTACATGTATTTTAAAACAGAAGACTTGGCGTTAGATTGTAGTTAAATTGAGATGTAACTTCAGCATCCTGCAAACTAAGAAATGAATTTTCAAAAAATTTCATTTTGCCCAAGTGCATAAATGGGGGACAGAAGGAAATTCTGTGCCTTGACAAAATCTCTGTTACAATCTTTCTTGTTCACTTTTCTCCCATTCCAGTCTTGCACTGTCACTTGTCTTTCTCCCTGCCCAATCTTGTTTAGCCACATTCCAGCATGAAGGGGATATAAACCAGCTGAAAGTCTGAACCAGCTTAGCATCTGAACTAGGCAGAGCTTTTCATCCCTGTTTCTGCCTCCTTTGTACTATTTCAAATTTCAAAGTATTTCACAGTATTTTGTAGTATTTCAAATTCTGCCCCTTTTGTAGTGTTTCAAGGTATATCTAGGGTGAGCCTAGAGGTATAATCCACATATACTCAGCAGCTCAAAATGGATTTTAAAATTTTTTTGACATCTACAAGAAATTAGAATTATTTTTAAATCTGCTCATTTGTAAAGACTTTATTAACATGAAGTAATTTTTGAGAGGCTGGATGCTCCAGCCTGTTTATGGCAGTGATAAGCTGGAGGGCTCTCAGTGGTGCTTGCGTGCCCTCAGTATAATTAGACCACCGAACTTCAGGGTAGGCTGAAATTATTTAATTCCCGTATAAGTGTTCACTCTCTATTTGGATGATGTTAAATCATCTCTGTCAGAGATGATATCCTCAGGGCAAATATGAGTACTTCTAAACAAAATTATTTTGCTTTTCAGAAAGACCGTGTTCCACAAAATATCAGCATATAGTGGAGAGTATTAAAATGAAAGGAGTTTTTTCCTTGCCTCTGCTTTCAAAGATTTGATCATACTCTATCATACCTACCTTCAAACTGAATAAGATAAAGATTAATATTTTCACAAGAAAAGTATAGCTTTGGCAATGCAACTGTTAAGACACAGGGTGCCATGGATTGTTGCTTTTCAATGTTACTGAATCAATGAATCACTGAATAGTTAGGGTTGGAAAGGACCTCTGGAGATCATCTACTCCAACCCCACTGCAAGGCAGGGTCACTTAGAGTATCAGGAAAGAGAAGGTTATGTTAAACAGTTATAAAACAATTACAAAAGAAGCAATTGGAGGCTGTGTGTATCAAGACCAACCTTGGTGATATGAATCTGCAAAGTACCACTGAAGTTAGGCTCCCGAGGAGTCCAAATGCTGCTGAGCCCCTGCATGTCCATCCAACAAGTACACAACTCACTTCACTGTGCTTAGAAATCAATGTAGAGATGCTAATTTAATTGGATGCACCAAAGCCTTGTTCTGGACGTAAGACTGAAATACTTCATAGGAGCTCATCTGAACTGTTCACTGTTCTCAGTAATTCCTATTTCAGTTAGCATTACCATTGTCTATGTTAGTGAAAAGTATTTTTGAAGGACACAACAGTCAGTTTTCCCATCAAATAAGAATTTACTCCCAAATATAACAGACTGAATGACAGAGATTCAGAAATCCATTTGAAGGATGTTGCTTGATGTTGCTTCTTCCCTCTGCCCCATCATATACCTGTATATTTATCCAAAATTGTAGAACCAAAACACACTTGTAACACATGCAGCTTATGCATTAAACAGCAGGAATTCTGAAGTTCCATGTAATGTATAGCTTAGTCAAGGAAATGGTTATGGGAATATTATCCCTGTATCTACCAAGAAAACAGAGTACTTTTGTCCCAACATGTGATAGTTCTGCCTGCTGCTACAAGATCCCAGTACCTGCTGTGCTTACAATCACTACTTCAAAACCAGCTTCCCCTGAAAACAATGGGACATCACCAAAATTAGAAACTCACATCCTGTCGGTTTTTAGTGTCAATTACCTAAACAATAACAGTATTTAAAAAAGGAGTTTTGTCCAGCTTACTTAAGTGAAGAAAAGAAAAACAAAAACTAGAATAAATCCTTAAACGTCTTTCCATTGCATCCAGAAGGATAACTTATATTCTTCAGATGCAGAAACAAATGAAGAGCAGCAGCAGAAACAAATGAAGAGCAGCAGCAAAGTTATGCTTTTTACACATTGTCGTTACAACTTGGTTAAAGAGGTCTTCCTCTTCCCACTTTTAAACAAATAAAAAAATGAAAATATCAGGAGTGATCAAAATTTTATTTAAAAAAAACATCTAAGGAAAATCCCATTAAACATGAGTTGTTTGGAAATCTATACAGATATCTTAGTGGCCACCTCCCTACAGCTTGCAACATTATTTCTGATTGAAACAAGAGAAGGAAAAGAACCAGACCACCTCGACACCTCGAGTTCCCCATCTCTGATCTGATGAATAGCTAACTGTATTTACTTACTAGAATAACTTCATCAGAAAAGAATATTAAAAACTATGATCTCATCCTCTATTGTAGTGATCAACTGAAATAGGGACTTAAATGTACCATTCTACATCCCAGGTGAGTGCTGCCTCTTTACTCAGCTATTTATTATTTTAGCTTATGGAATAAGTTGGTTATTTAAGCTGTCTCCCACTTCCTCTCTCACAAAAAGCATCTGTACAGATTGCTTTGCCCCAAACTGAGTAGAAATTCCAAACTCTCATTTTTTCTCAAATAAACAAAATTCTTGTTGTCTGGCCAGCCTCACAAATAATGATAAAAAACAACCACATTTCTCAAATAGGGGGCCAAATTCAGAAAATCATTCATGGGTTTAGAATTGCACATAAATAGTCCCAGGTGTAACAGTTGCTAAAGCAGGTTTCTACAATTACATATCTGGATCAGGGTAGCCTGATTTCCAGAGTACTTGCAGTCTCAATGAATGAAAACACAATTTTCAGAGCTCTACTTTTGCAGGTCTCAATGATAGTCACAATGAGTCACATGACTGTTTTGTTAATTTGTGCAACTTCTGGAATAACTGATGTGAGAAATGGGGGTTTGTGATGGTGTGCACCTGCGGTTTATTATGTTTGTCATGTTATTTCTGTACAGTTCTGTAACCCCTTGTTTATCCCTAAATGGACCGCTCAGTCATCCCCCTTTTTCTTTCCACATTCCTGTTCTGTATCCTCCTCCTGATTATCCTAAACCCTTTCCCTGGTCCAAAGTTATTCCATCCCAAAACCATATTTGTATCCTGATTCCGCCTACTCTTTCAGAACTTTNGTGGACATTTCCCTAAAGGTAAATAAACACCTGCAACTGGAAGAATGTTGATGGTATGAAGGTATCGCCAACAATCTTCAATGCTGGGAACGGATGAGACCTTCTGACTAATCAGCAACCCTTCAATGAACAATGAGACCCTTATCTCACTACCCAAATTTAGAAATGTTGACCATAGCACTTACAAAAAACTCCATATCTCCATCTGGAGGAAAAAAACCAGTATAAAAAGCTGTTATGAATTGGTAGAATTTGGGAGAGAAGTTTTCCATCCTAACCATAGAGGAAGGGCTGACGAGTTCTTCTCTTCCTTCTCACTTTTGGGATGCCTGGTGAGATAATCTGTAACTTATGAATGGTAACTGTTTTGCTTTAAACTAACACTTTGCTTTTCTTCATAATATTTCTTGATAGACTGCTTTGCTTTAGAAGTTGTGTATATGACTCATTTTATGCGGTTTTGAACTGTACCTCTTACAATGAGGATTATCCCGACTATTAAAAGAACCCACTATATATTTTGTCACAATGTATCTTAATAAAAGGTGTTATCTCGTAACCGTTTAGCTAAATCCTTATTAAAACATTCTAACAGTTTCGTCAACAGTGAAATAACACTTTAGGGGGACCTGCTGAGAGGTCCCTCCTATCTGTTGATGAAGGTCCCTCCTAGTAGGAAAATATCGAATATACTCTCCAATTTGGTGAAT
Organism: Calyptomena viridis; assembly: GCA_013390005.1. Classification (NCBI taxonomy): domain Eukaryota; kingdom Metazoa; phylum Chordata; class Aves; order Passeriformes; family Eurylaimidae; genus Calyptomena; species Calyptomena viridis. The sequence continues at coordinate 12,270 of WEIV01024266.1, forward strand.
CTACAGTGAAATTCCCTCTCTGCATGGGACACTTGTGGACTGATTGGGCCATAAAGGGTCTCTGATAGACATAAAAGATAAAAGGGAAGAGAAATTCTCCCCCTTTGGAAAGGTTAGTTTAAACCTTCCATTTCCATAACACTAGCAAAAAGATAATTTGTTGTCACACATTAGGGCAAGGGAGTGAAATACAGAAAAAGAAAAAAAGTGATAAAAATAGTCACAGTACATAATAGTCATTAAACTCTGCAGATTTAAACAATTTTTATTTATATTCTTATTTATGCATAGCCTTGTTTACTCTGCTCTCTTACTATAAGGGGACTTTCAAATGACACTTTCATCAAAGTAATTAGGTAAGCAATGATTGAGTAATTTAGATGGGTTGCAGTGAAAATGAGAATCCACCTTTCTATTTCAATAATTATGAAGAAACCTGTGACTTTGAAACATAGTTTGTTCTCCTGTCCTCACAAATTCATACCCATTTCTCGTTAGCCAGGAGAGTCAAGAAAGAAGCTGAAAGGAAACTAAAAAAGAATATACATATAACTGCCTATTTTCCCCATTTTATCTTGTTCTTTCGGGCTCATCAATGGTGTTTTCACTGTTGTTGACATGCAAGGAAAACCCAGCTGTCAGGGTTCATCTCTTTGCTGTGTTGTGGATAAGCCTGCAGAGACACTGCATCACCGGGCACCTCAGTGACTTCTTCCCCTTGCAGGCCAAGTGCATTTTCTGCTTGACATTTCCTAACTGCCAGAGGCATGGAGAAGAAAAGCCCTATATCCATCCTACATCAAAATGCCCAACGTGTTTGGGATTGCAGAACGTAAGTGCAGGAAACAAGATAAAATCTCTCCTGTTTTTCACGAAACCTGTGGGAAGAAGCTCACGGTTTATTATTCATGATGATTTGCTTTCACCATCCTTCTCTCTACCTTTTCTTGAAAGCTTGGGCAAAAGGTCTTTCTGCCTGAGCACACTGGCATATATGAATCTATCTGACTCGCGCTGACAGAAGTAAAATGTAATAGACGTACTATAATCCCCCACCACTTCAAATAAGGGCTTCCAAAGAAGGAGGTATTTAAAATACACTGCATGCAAACATAAATGAAGATACTGCCTTCTGCAGCCATAAGTATGAGGTTTAGTTATGGTTCTTGATTAGTATAGCCTGTAGTCATATGGCAGGTTAAGACATTTTACAGAGCTGCTTTCATAGTACTAAATCTCTTAGCTCCTCTGAAAACACTGACTTTCAAAAAATATAAAATAAAAAACTTTCAAGTAGTTATAATGTTTCCCCAGATATGTGCTGTCCACCTGTAATTCTAACAGAAGCCCTATTCTAGACAACAGGCTGACACCACATGAACAAAGAAAATGTTTCCATCTGCCAGCGTCAAGTTACTTAACTTCAATTTTTCTTCCTCTCTTTTCCATTTCCTATTATACCTTTATCTATTGCACAAACTGAATGTGTCGTATCTTGTTTTGGGGGGTGGGGCAGTACTTAAAAAAACAAGTTAAAATTTTAACACAACAGTGCCTTGCATCTCAAGGTGATGATAAGCAGGATCAAAGTATTAATGTGTGATGTATTAAACAGGATGAAAATGCAAACAGCTCAAGTGGTCCAAGAAGTTAGATTTCCTACATGGCAAAAGTATCTCCAGAAACCTGGAAATCTTTCTTCCTTTATCTGGTTTTTCTCCTTTTTTATTTGCTCTGATTTCTTTGATGTTAACAGCTGTGGTTTATTCTTCATGCCTGCTTATGCAGACAATGAAAGTTTAGTAAAATATATCCATAGTATCACCATAGTGTCCCTACTTGGAAAATATAGCCCAGTGAATGTCAGGGAAAAAAAACCCCTCTGAATTTATTTTTATATATTAAAATGACCACAGGTTTCTGATCTTTCAGTAGTGATAATTCTACTCAGATATGTCAATGAAAACCATGGGTTTTTTCTGGCTCAAAAAGGTTGCTTCAACTTAATCTTACATTTTGAAAACATGACGGGATGGTATATTGCCATATAAACGACTCTGAATAAGGCCACAACCTTACACAACAGCTCATGTATGTAGTCAGTTGTGACACAGGGAAGAAAATGTAATTATTTAGTCTCAAAATGGAGCGTAAAAATTTGACATGAGATTTTTGTCCTGGCACTGCTGCATCTAGGACAGTTTCTAGCCTGTGGTTGGTTAATTTATTGATATGAGCTTGCCATGTGTCTGATTAAATCAGACCAAAAATTATGGCTGTGAAACTGAGTCTGAGTACTGGACAAGTTTTATTTGAGAGAATTTTTGAAGCAGAAGAGCAAGTTATAGGGTCTCTGCTTTCTATACTCCTCATTAGGAAGAACAGTTATTCTTACTGATTTCTTTGGTCTTTGTAATTCTCTTGCAAATGTGTACCATGCACATATATTGAAAAATTATCTGGCTTAGAAAATTTCTTCAAAGGTTGACACAATTTCTTGTTATTAGGATTCATGAAGACTTTTTCTGACTTTTTTTTCCAGAAAGTGTAATTGTGACATGATGAAATATTTATCTAAAACATCTCTTCTAAAGTTTTAGGTTTTTCTTCAGAGGAGGAAATGCTTAGAATAGTTTGCTTTGTAAAGTTGTGTCTTTTTCAGTAAAATCCTCCATATAGTCCAGAAAAAAATCCCCCAGTAATATGGTTATATTTTCTTATAAATGTTCTGAAAGAAAACCACCAGTCATTTGCTGCCTAACCCTGCTTCTTGCACAAAATCCAGAAGTGTGCTGAGCAAAAACAGAAGAGCTGGAAACATGCCTCTAAACTGGGGTAGATGTTTGAGTCCATGACTCCAGGGCAGACCAGGATTTTAACCCTAACGACATAACAACTAACTCATGTCAGTAGAAAAGCCTGCCTACACCAACGCCACATCTGCTGCAGACTTTCAGCCCAGAGTTTAGGCATTCCAGAGTCAGGCAGATACCATCCTTCCCATGCCTCCACCCTACCCCATCTGTCCAAAAGCATTAAATTAACACCACAGAATAGTTAGAGTTGAAAGAGACAGTTGTAATACTCAATTGTCTAAAGTCTAGCATGGACTGAGTGCTGTAATCTTTCCTGAGATCAGCAGTATCATTTGCACGTACATAGCCAAATGCCCATATTTGTTTTCCTCACTGTACAATCCAGATCACAAATTCAGTCATCACTACTGACAAATCCCTTAAAACCACTGTGAATTCCAAGTGCTTCTGAGTTTATGCCATGTCACTTACTTAGAAAGTGTATATTTTGGTGAGTTAATTGCAAGAGGCAGAGCAAAGCCACTGCTTCTGGTTTACTCATGGTCATCTGAGATGATGTATGTCTGATGTACAACTGGGAGCATCACTGCTTAAACTGAATTGTCCTTCAAAGGTAAAAATGTCCACCCAAATTATTCTCTACACATTTTTTACATCTTCCAACTGGAAGAAAATATAACCTGTGAAGTTAGTGACAGCTCTTGACTTTTGTATTTTAATGAAAAAAGAGATGTAGATGAGAAAAAAGCACAGGCAACACTAACCATTCCCACCCTTAATGTTGTGATTAGATAAGGTTTCTTTGGAGGATGAAAATTTTCCAGACCAAAACTTCCATGCAACTTGAGGTATTGAAATTTGTACTTAATATATTTGGAGACTTTTTTTTTTTCCAAAGTGAGATTCAAATACCAGGCATAATTCTAAATAGAAATAACAGTGCTGACTGATGGATTTATTGATGGATGGACTGATTTAAGCTATATTGTTGGCATTTGGGTTTAATTGGTTTTGGATATACTTTAAAATACAGAACAAAAGTTCTAACATCACAGTGGAGGAAAGGTCCTTACCATCTAAATGGAAAACTTTATTTAAAGCAGAGATATTTTCTGTTCTTGATGTAAAGAAATTATTTGTTTACTCAGTGACTGCATTGTTCAGTGAGGGCTCTTATTTAAGTTTTATGAGTATATGGCATTAAGAAGTAATTAATATACCTCTATTTTAAGCTGCAGAATTTTTATTGGAAAAGAATACGTACTTTCAAGTATAGGTTAACTGTTGCTGTGCTGCTAGCTTGGAGAGGAGGTCATATATGTATATTTACATAAATCCTTCTATTCCCACATAGAATACTATGATTACACTGTACATCCAGAATTTCTGCAGGTCAGTGTGAAAAACAACTTAAATATTTTAATTAGGAAAGAGAAAAAAAATGCAATAAACAATAATCCCAAAGATTTAAAAATGAGAACTAGAGACAGGTTTAGGACTTCTTGTTCTCTCTGCCATCAATTCCACTCTTAAGTTCTTATTCCTAATTAATCACTTGGAGTTCTGCCACTCATAAGGAGTTCCAGACTTTAAAGACATACAGTAATTTAGACTAAATCCAAAAGAAGTGTAGCGCAAGGAAACACCCATAAAACATTGTTTCTCCCTGACATATGTCTGAAGATTTAAGATAACACATTCAGCAACAGTTAAAAAGTATAACCCTGAGGAACAATCTCATAAAAAGCTCGGGTTAAGAAAAGACATGTTTCATTTGTTTACTCTTTCTGGCAATACACTCATTGCACTACTAAGCAGCAGAACCACTGGCAGATTGGTTGCGGTATTCAGTATGTCCACAGTCTCTCAGCACAGTTGACATACTCCAAGCAGAATTAATTGCCAATTAATCATCAACATCATTTCTTCCTTGTGAAAACAATATCATAATAAAGTAATATGTAACCAAATATGTTTCAGATCTAAAGCCAAAACGGGTAGTCTATAAAGAGTTTATATTCATTCAAGAGGAACATATAATTTGAATAGTATAAATAATAAAGTCAGTGAAGGTACTCCAGTTGTTCATGAAATCACCATTCACACACAGTGGCGTCTATCTATTTCTTTGAGATGGCAATGGAAGAGGTTTTAATTCTGTTGTACAACTGCAAAACACTCCCCTCTTTCATGAAGGCAAATAACAATGCACTTTTTCTCGTTTTGCTTGGGAATGTGCAGCTTTGCCCAAAGACAGAGCATGTGAGAATTATAGCCTGTCCCTTTCTTGTTTTACACATACAGAAGTATATTACTAGGAAAGATGTTATCTGAAAAGAAAATGCTGACTTCCTGGAAGGACTACCAAAACGGAACAAATGCGAAAAAGACCTTAGGCATTTGTATACTGAGCTTCTAGAGGAGTCACCAACCTGCACGCCCCGGAAGCTATAGTTTGCTGAAAGGAAAGTATGGCATAAAATAAGCACAAGGCTCACAATTTTGACATGACACAGCCTCCTTAGTCAGCAGAACAACTCTCAGGAACTATTGCTCATAACCCCCTAAAAATTTATATTTACAGGGTTAATACACAAACATGAGATGGCTTAAAAAAAAGTGTAGTTAAGTAACACTCACATTAATACTGTGATTTCCACATTTTCTCATCCACAGTCAGACCCTGGTACCCTTCTGTAGAACTTCAGCACCCCTCAACACACACATGAAGTCACACAAAAAGGGCTGTTTTTAGATTATATGGTTCTTTTAAAATTTGCAGTAAAATTATACCATAGCAATTCTCTAGAAACCAAAACTGCGACTGATACTTCATAAAACACAAAGATACAGTTCCAGTTCAAGCAACTTAAACCATAGAAAAGGAAATGAGGGGATGTAAAAAAGAGACTGAAGAGCATTAACTTGTAGTTTATAATTTGCTTAGATACTTAGTTTTTTTCAGGATTAGGGGTTTTAGTGGCTTTGGTGTATTTCAATTAGATCCAAGATGTAAATAAAGTTAACAAAAGTATCACTCAGTGCAAAGAGAATCTATTTACCATTTAACAGGGGTTCATTTGTCATGTGAATGGATTTTGATGTCATGTACGTATAGTAATTTGCCCCTGGCTCAATGCCAGGCACCCACCAAAGCCGCTCTATCTCTCCCTTCCACAAGTGGACAGAGGAGAGAAAAGTTAACAAAAGTATATAAGTTTAGATAAGGACCAGGAGAGATCACTCACTGAATATCATCACTGGCCAAACAGAACCAATTTCAGGATATTAATTGAATTCATTACTGACAAAATCAGAACAGGAGCCTCCTGACATTGTCTCTGCCAGACATCGAAGAAGCTTCTGGCAACTTCCCACAGAAGCCACTCCTGTAAGTCCCCCTGCTACCAAAACCCAGCCGTGCAAACCCAGTACAGTATGCGATGTGTGGACACAGTGGAGTGGCACTGTCTGGCCATTCTCTATTTTTCCACTGTTATTAAAGTGGAGTCAATGAATCTATGCCCCGGACATAGCTGCAACTACTGTGCATTGCAAGTGGAAGCAGAGATCAAGAGGGTACCATAACATAATTTTCTGAAAACTACCCCCAGTAGCTAGTGCTGGGATTGCAGAGTGAAAGATTGGTACTGAAAAGAAATTTCTGCTCCATTTAAATACCATTGGAGCAATTATATTTGCCCTATAAAAAAAAATTCATTAACATGATGCTACTATTGGTTTTGTCTAAATTAGAAAGTTTATCTTAGGAAGTAATGCCAAGATGCTAGGAGGAGCAAGTTACAATTTGTTCTGTGATCCATCCACATAAGCCCCATCAAGAGAGATGTTACTACCTATGATCCTGCCGTTCTGATATTGGCACAAAAGATACTTTAGAATTGCTCCTCTAAGGCCCAATCTTATTCTAAAGTACTTCATTGCCTGCTATGATACGAAATGTTGATTGTTTGCTTGGCTGTAGACAATTCCTAGACACAATTTTCTGATCTTCTCAGTGCACTAGCTAGTCAGTAGCTTACACTAAAATGATATACAAAGCTAAGGATGAGGAAGAAAAAATAGACATGACACAAGTTAAAATGGGGTTAATCATTAACTATCCTCTCCTGAAGATCACCCTACAAATCATCTCAAAATCGGGAGCTGAAACTCAGAAGTCTTCGCTCAAATTCTACACTCCCCCTTTCCATGCTCACTTTTGCTCACATTTTAAGTTAAGGCTCCTGTCATCATATGTAATTAGAAATTATGTACGTTCTGACTTTTTTTAACCAGAAAATCACATAGCATACATATTTTCCAATCATTTGCTTGCATAGTCCATACATTGCCTTTATGGATGGGTGTTGTTTTTATTTAAAAAGCAAAAATCAAGAAAAGGTGTTAAAGTGTTCAACTTCACTGATAACAGAAATGAATAGGTTATTTTTGCATATCAAGTATGGAATAAATAATGCAGCAATAACTTAAGCATTCTTATTGCTAAGACATATAAGTGAAGGGAAAGAAGACTACTGAAAAATAAGAATATATTCCATAAGAAATATAAAGTTTGGTGTGACAGTAATATCTGCAGTCATACATAATTTAATCTTTGATCACAGAACAGAATAATATCTTTAACATTTTACATATGAAACAATCTAGAGGAATATGAGAGAATAATATATTTCTGCTATTTCCTCAGAGAGTGCTTGGGAAACTTTTAATTTCCAGCCTGTTCAACACGAATTTTTAGCACTGCAAAGCCTAATGGGCCAATTCAGGCTTGCACTGAAGAGCCAGCCCTCCAGATCAAAGGGCAGATAGCTTACAAGCTCTGCAGCATAAGATGATTGTTTGGATGCCAATCTATTTTACTGAGGCTAAAATTGCTTTGTGGGGAAATGTGTGGGAAAATATATAGAACATTTGTTTATGTCAGGCAGTATGATGCAATTTGCTGGAGTTATCACATCTAGCAAAATGTAAAATTTCAAGCCAGGGAGTAACAAGCAGTTACTGTCTGGTATCACTGAAGTTAAAAATCAGTGCCCTCATTTAGATACTGCAAGCTACAAGCTGCCCTTCTGGCTTCCAATCAATCAGTCTCTTAAACTGGAGTCCCTTTGTATTTTCGCACTGGGGTCTTTAGTATTACTAAAGCATTCCACTGTCAAAAAGCAGAGTTACCCTTGGCGACAAGTTTTTTTGAGTTTTTACTTCCTTATCAGAGTTTGCTCCAAAACAGAACCTGAAGATTAACTAGCAGCTGCTGCTGTGTTCTAATACAGGCCTTCCTTAAATTGAAAAGAGAGTCCCTCTTCTAAGGAGATCAGCATGGAAAACTTTGGTGCTTATATTAAAATATGTCCAATATAACACTTTTCAGCTAATGCTACATAATTAAGGTTTTTTCTGGTTATATGCTTAGCCTGTTTCACTAGTCACATTGTAAGTTTAGTGCCAAAAAAACCCAACAGGATTGTGGTTAAGAAGAGTCCATTTTTCCTAAAAGCAAATTTAAAAAAAAAAAAAGTGTTGATTTGCAGTTTTTGCTTCTATCACAATCTCTTCTCTCCCTTGACCTTTTTGATTGGCTATGTCTTCCTTCATTCATCTGAGAGTTACTCATCTAATACAGGTTCACTGTATGGGTTCTCTCATCCATCGATGGAAAGAGATTGAACCATACAGGGGATGTTTGAGCTCATACATTTCAGACACCTCCTGTAGGATGATATCAACAGCTAGTTTTGCCCTGTAAGGTTGATTAAGTAGCTGGCTCAGACGCATCGATAAGACAAGTTAGACAAGAAGAAGCCCATCTTCATGGTTGAAAATTTGCTGTTTAATACGTTCCCTAAGTATTCGTGAGTTGTGCTTAAGAGATACTGAATTTTGACCACATAGCCTGATCTCCAGGATGGGGCTTCTTCCCCATTTCTGCAGTGCTAAACCTGCTCATTCCATTCTCATAAGCAGGTTCAAATAATGCACATGGAAGGACAATTTTATCAAAGGATCCAAACATTTAAGAGCTTACAAAGAGCAACTTACTATCCTCCTTTCCAATGCCAAATGCCCTCTAAAGCTGGATGTCCCATGATAAAACCTCTCTTGCAGAATCAGAATTTTTTTATGCTCTCGAGCACACCCACATCACAGCTTTTTTTGCTGGTATTTCTCTGACTATATTAGTTTCAAAAAATCCTAGAAAGTTTGGGACTAAAGGAAAATGAGTAGTTCTTAAAAAAAGGACATGTACACACAGCTAAGTGACCCAAATATATTTTTTATTTTACCTAATTTTTTTTCCTACTCTTCTAGTGAAATTCAATATTTGACATGTGTTTGACTACATTATTATTATGAATGAAGCCTGAGGAAATACTTTTCCTAAGGAAAACACAGCATATTTCAAAGAAATTAAGAAAACATAGAGGGAAAATTTACAGTGTTGAAACTTGCACAGACATGCTATACACCGAAGTGGAAAAGCTTCACACAAATTGATTACAGCATGTTCGGCATGTAGGATAAATGTACCATTCCTTCACTGGAATATACTGTAAATTTTCAGTTTACACACAGCATTAAACAATTTGTCCGGTGCAGTGGGAGATCACACATCTAGATGACTCACAGAAAATCTAGAGACAATAGAGGAAATACTATCATAAAGTTTTTTAATTGCAGTGGAAAAAATAATTAAGCACATGGGAGACCTGCATTTAATGTGAAACCAGAGTAGTGAATTGTTAGCACACACAGTTATTTTAATCAGGAACACAACTGAATCAAAGTAACAAAAGACATGGAGTATTGAAACCTAAGCTAAAGATAGTAATAAAAAAGAGCTGTATCTGTAAAACCTAAGTAGAAAAAGCAGTAAGAACAAGCTTTGAACATAAAGGAAAAGATACATTTACTGAAACACTGGGAAACATTTCTCATGGATGTAAAACAAATTTTCAGTTTCTTGCTGCAAGTAAATATCTTCATGATGCCTCCTCAAAGTGAATAGCAAATAGAAAAAAACTATCAGCAAACAGTCTTACAGCCTGTCAAAATAGAGAGAGATGTTTCCACACACACGTATCCATGCACGCTGAAAATCACGAGAATCAGACATCTCAAAGATACAAAAATGACAAGATTTCAGAATCCCCAGTGTGCTGCCACTGAAAACTTTTTTTTTTTTTTTTAACTGAAATAGAAATAAGAAACACTTTTAAAACAGGTAATTTACAAGAGGGAGGTTGCTCCAGAGACCCCCCTTTTTTAAATGTGTTCTCCAGGGTGAGCACCTCTGTCTTTGCCAGCCCCACTCCCACCCATGTCATGGCAGTGTCTCTGCCTGTGTGGGCCTTCCACACCCACAGAGCTGCCCTCAGTGTGGCTTCAGCAGGGAGACAGAAACATTTTCATGCAGAGTTGGGTGCATGGACATGTGTGTCTGCTCTACCAGTGGGTACTTCTCTCCCTCCCTCTGAGAGGTCCTGCTGGAGCGGAGGTCCTTGCCAAGGTGCAGTCAGTGAAACCAGAGAACTTTCTTTAGGGATGTGATTAAGAAGCACATTCAGGACCAGCCAGAATAATGATATTTACAGAGAACTGCAAAAATCCTAGCAAGACATAGTCTTAAACCCACCTCTGGAAAGTCTGGGCTAATGAGTGGAATGGTTTTTCTAAGAAATCTAATTCTGAGAAGTCTCCCGGCTAACTTCTATATGTGAGAAAAGTGAAATTCCCTTGGGTAGTAGGCCCAAGGCACATACCACAGCCTGAAACTCAAAGCAGCAGAACAGGCCAATGCACACATAGCTGCAGGAGGAGTTTGCAGACAGGCAGCCATGTGTTCTCCCATGTGAATAGCAACCAAGATCCACCATTCCAGGACCACTGTGGAGCCATCCTGCAAATAGCTGATTTGAAGAAAGACGGTTGCCTGTTATTACCTCCAAGCAATGCCTTTCATCTGTTCTGCATATCATTATTTTCAGAATTTACCTATTACCCTTATAATTGGTTCTACTAACAGAAAACACATGGGAGGGAAAATCCACAGAAGTCTCAAATTTTGAAACAGCCATGATTCAGCCAGGTAGGCAGCTTGAAGATGAGGGGTGATGTACACTACTAGAGTCACAAAACCAGATTAGTGCCTGGTTTTGATTGTGATCTGGGTAACTATTATCACTATTATGCCCAGCTATTGAGAAATTATCTTATTCTCTTTTATTTCTTAGCAGGCATAATGTTATTATGAGTTGCCTCTCCAGGAGTTCCTGGAGGCATTAGAAAAGATCTTGTAACAGAAGGCGTTGTAGGGACATGTAGGAAAACACAGTCTCTTCCCTAGGGAAAAAGTTGCAAGAGATGTGAAACAAAGGAAGATTTAACAGAGAAGTCCTAACTGTGGGTGGATACCCTCTTATTGCAGTTAAGCTCTGTTCTCCGTTGCTAAATCTAGCACAAGGAGCTATTACTTATTCATGTCCTTATTATATCTATGAGATGAACACAAGATTACAGTCTTACCTCTTGTACAATTTACATGTCATGTAGTGTAGCTTGATCAATGAAAATATGCTGTTTCCCATTACCTGAGATTCCTGGAAAGTAGCATGGCTATTATGTAAAGAGAAAGAAAAGATCTAAGGTCTTACATAATTTACCTTTGACTAATTTTGAGATCTCTTATTCTAGTTATTTGTCTTTTGCTAACAGAAGAAACTAAAACACTACTGTAGATGAACCCTAAGACCAAGCATTATCAGTTACCCATCTGTTTCACCACTAGATTGTATTTACAAAATAGATTTGTAAATACCTTAAATGTAATCTGACTAAAAGCATATAGCCACACTTTTTTAAAACAATGGAAGGTCAATAGCAATTAAAAAATCCTTTTAAATTCAGAATCTGAATTCAGAATCCGACATTTGTTAAGCAGAGATGATTAAAAGTCTTGTCCTCTATCTTTAATGGTGGGTCTAACTTTTTTCTGTTTCCTTTAAGAAAACATCATGCTTTCCTGATGAACCTGGTATTTTTTAAAACAATACTTTAATATAAAATGCTCAGAGCCATTTTCAAGAAGGAAGGAATGACAGAGGACAGCTGAACATATGAAAAAAACCTCCTATTTTGGCTGTTGCACCTACTTGAGACTTCCGATCACCAGCAGATTTACGCATCAGCACAGCTAAGCACACATGGTCGACGGCACACCTTGTCCAACAAGCACTAAACTGTGCACTTCAGTGCTCCACAAAATCATACAGGAGGACAGAAACGGCCAAAGTCAGTTCACATGTACTCTACTGAAGTAGACTAAATTATACTGGAGACAAATTTGTACCATTTCTAAACTTATTCTTTCTGCCTGCAAAAATGAGGTGTGTAGGTTTGTGTGAAAACTGTGCTAAGAATGAATCCAGAATCAACATATTTAACTAACACAGATAGTTTGAACAGGCCAAATAGTTCATCTGTCCTCCCTTTGTGAAGTTCAATCTTTGTTTGCATAGCTAATGTCTTCACAAGTAGCCACAAGCCCTACCCTTTGTGTATCAGTAGGCTTTGGGAACTGTTTAGTCAGTTTGCAAAAGCACATAGATACAATTCCACAACAACCCCCTATGTGTTATTTTAAAAAGTGACTTACATGAAAATGTAAGTTGTGTCCCTGAAAACAAAGGTTAAGGAAGTGTCCCTACACAATTCTACTCTCTTTCTGTATTCATTTTTCTCTCTAAACATTTTTGAGTAGCAATATGAAATTTTCTTGCTTTTCTGAAGATTGAAAATCACTGAGGATTCTACTCCAATTTTTTACTGTATTAAAAAAATTATTTTAAGTATGATTTCTAAAGTTTTAATATTCTTTATACATTGTAAAATAAAGAATATAAAAGTAGTCTAAAAAATTTGTCAGTGCATTTCTGAGTTAAAATCTTGTTTTAGCTTCAAGCAACTACAACTTTTAAAAAATTGAGCAACTGTATGTGGAATCACGCAAAACATTTAGAAAATAAATTCAGAAAATATAAATAGTGAATACTTCCAGCTAACTTTTTAGCAGAACAGCACGTATCTGCAACTTCCACCAAATTTAACATGGAAAGCTTGATTCTGATACTACCATTTTAAAGCTCTCTCACTTGAAAGCAGAAAATTAAAAATCTTGATAGGTACACCATAACACAAGCAAAGTCTGTTTTTCATAAAGCTCTGCAAAAGTAGCTACCACAAATTTCAACTGTGATCAGGTGCCTGAAAGCAGAAATTTGGACCTTACAATTGTTCGTTCTGGTAAAGTGCAGAAACCCACAATACTTCAGAATAATTAAAAGTATTTATCAGACATAAACTGGAGATCTTATGTTAAGTGCTCTGGGTTATTTTAAAATTTCGGTCTTACTGGATGCACTGGAGAAATATGACTGACAATAATAATAAAAAAAATTTGAATAGAATTTATAGTTAAAGCATTTGTGGGCTCAAAGAAAGATAAAAATGAGGACCAGAACTATTACACTGTACTATCTTAAGCATTTTAGAACAATAAGAAGTTGTTCTTTTATGAGATTTTCAGAATATTGCTCCTGGGAAGAAATGCGAGAACTATCTTTCCCTCAACACTCCTAAGATTTCAAACTGAAAAAAAAAGTTAGAAAATATTATAGGAAACATGTTATAGGAAAACATGTTTATGCATGTGGGTTTTGAAATCACCCAGGATCCTGCTGAGACTTGTGTGAATGTTTACATACACATTTTCATTAATTTTATATAAACTGCAACATCCACCTCTTTTTTCATAACATACGGTTTTACACATCTGAAAATAAGGATGTCTTTGCTTATGTGATGTAGCATGGCATAACTCAACTGTGGTATCACAAGAGAGGTGGCTGGAATCAAATAAGAACCTAGGCCTTTATTTAAACAAATATTACCATTTAATTATTTTTAATCTAAAATTACTATCTGTTAAAAGAAATCCATTAAATTCCTATATAAAAGTAGAAACTTGATATAACATATTAACAATATAAAAACAAAATTTTATTTAGTCTTAGTCTTTGCCAGGAACATTTACAGCCAGAAATAATTTTCAACCTCATTTTCTAAAGGGAGAGAGGATGAAGGAGAAGAGAAAATAACAGAAAGAAAGAGGCTCTGTCATTGTGCAGGCAGCTGTCAGGGCACACCTGAATCAGGTCTTGGGCACACATGTACATACCCTTGAACCACGTTTGCAAAGACAGAGAATAGGCCTTATTTTTCCCTCCAGTAAGCAGTGAAAAAAAATTTGAAAGTATAAGAATTGATTTGAAGTGTAATTATTGTCTTAATTCCTCTAAATTTGCTCAGTCTGAATCACTCACCTTTGTCACGTGATGCTTTTCATGTTGTACAGGAATCTTAAACATTTGGCACCAATATGTTGTATCCTTGTCTGGTACAGGCACCTGTCTTAATAAAAAGGGCAAGAACAAAATATTATCATAGAATCACAGAATGGTTTGAGTTGGAAGTGACCTTAGAGATCATCTATCCTCCCCATTCCAATCCCCTCTCCATGGGCAGGGATACCTTCCACTAGACCAGATTGCCCAAATCCCCATTCAGCCTGACCCCGAACACTTCCAGGGATGAGATATCCACAGCTTCTCTGGGCAACCTGTTCCAATGTCTCATCAACCTCATAGTGAAGAATTCCTTCCTTATTTTTAATCTATATATATAAAAGTCACACTACCTGTTGTGTAAGCCCAAAGCTTTGGCTATCACTTTATTGCCATCACCATAGAAACCCCAAACACGGAGTAACTTACGTCTTTGTTTGTCAAGTCAAAGTATGGCAAAGAGGCAGATAAGACTTCTTTCTCAGGATTCAGCAAACGTAGACTCTTTGTACCACGATTAGATCCGTGGTAATTTTGACCCGCTTCTCCCATGTCTTTGTGGTGGTAGGCCCATATTACCCGCACTGTGCTCTCCTGAAAAAATAAAACAAAAAGTCCATAAGGAATAGGAGCAACAACTTTCTTACACAATTCACATAATTCCTACAATAGCTATGACATAGGTGTAGCTGTTTTTGAACAATGACAATGTATACCAGAAGAGCAGTCATCTACTTACAAAATTTTGCTTCTAAAATGAACAATGTTTTTACTCATAGGGTTCACTAGAGATAAGCAGAAATTAAATCTTTCTCTGATGTGTTGTGAATCAAAATCATATCTGTAAATGGCAGAACAGACATAAAGGGCTAACCAACTAAAAGTATCATAAACATTTTTCCAGAGATGTTACTTGTTTGGCCAGCAATCAGGTTCCCTCAAAAACATTCCCCAGACTTATATCTGTAAACATTTGAATACCTTCAGTGAAATGCTGTCCTTACATACTTGGGAAGATAGACATTCAGTTACGGAACAGATTTACATCTTAAAAATAAATCTCCAGCCACTGCACAGAGTAATTCTCTGTAAACTATTCTCAGGTCACAATAATCACCCTTGAGACAAAATGCTCTAATAAATCCTGAAGTGTCTCAGAATGTTAAATTACACTGAGAATTTAGAGCAGGTGTGAAAACCAGAGATCCATTGACTGCCTTGAAAACTAGTGGTTTATACAGCTGTGGTTTGCTTCCTGCATGTTTCAGCCTCTCATGTTGCTATTATGGCATATGTTGTGAAAACACAGATAATGAAAACAGCGCTTTACTCCTACAGTAATGCTTCCAAAACAAGTAGTAAACAAGCCAATGCATAGAAAGCCTTGCAAATTTGTCTAACCTAGCTGTCATTTCCAATACAGAAGTCATCAAATTCATGTAATTTAAAATTATGCTTAGGAAATAGCACAGCAGTCCCTAGGGCAACACAAGAATTTACCATAAGAAGTATTTTACTATGGAAAGTTTTACCATAAAATTCTTCAACTTTTTGATTTTGAATAAAGAAAAAAACAAATAGATACTTTAAATATGTCTGCTCCAAACTTATTAAAAACCTATCTCTAAGATCAATTACAAGTTAGTGTAACACCCAAAAAGTGTTTCTCAATTTGGCATCTCCTGAATGACTGTAACTGTGGCATATGGACTTGATGGCCCAGCGGTACCTGATTCAGACCTGTATACACTTGTCAGAAATTAGAGAACATAATGTATTAAAGTAGAAGGACAAAGAAAGCTGAAATTAAAACATAAGAACTTAATAAAACTAGCACAAGTATTTTATCTGATGAATTCAAGTTAAGCAAACAGATATATTGGAAAGCGAATTTCTCTACTTCTGTCTTTTTACTAAAAAGGGATTTTTAATAACCATCTTAATGACCATGTATGCAATTAAGCTGTATTAATCACTTAATCTGTCTATATAATCAGAATCTCTTACCGTTATGGTCTTGTCATTTGTGTCACAAGTGTGTAGCTCTCTGCTAAAAGCCAATATTGTATGTGTAGTGTTTTCCATGGCATATTCCAGATGGTAATCCTGTTGAGGGTCCTTTTTTAGTACTCTGTTTTCATCTGTAAAATAATCCTGTTAGAAAGAAAAGGTGACCCATTATTATTAAAATCTAATATTAAAAATGAAACTTTATGCCCTTAAAACATGTAAAATTCTGAAGTATCAGTTTTGAATCAAATGATAAATGTGAGGTGCCACTGAACTACTTTTTATACAAAATCTCCAAGAAAGCTAGTCTCCTCAACAAGCAGCTTAAAGGATGTCCTGAGCAACTTTAGCAACACTGCCCATACACAAGAGCAGAAATAAAGGCTGTACCCAACAACAAAGAAACTTGGTTTATCATAACTAGGATGTCATGAACTTCAGCAGAAATTACAGAGAGAACTAATTTCACTTAATATTTGCATCAACAATACCATAATTTCCTCCTTTCACAAATTCTCCTATGCTTTCTATTTCCCCACAAAAAAGAAACCTCAGATGAACATTGATTAGAACCAGAAACCCTACAGCTTAACTAGCACAAAAAGTGCTCAGCTCATCAAAAGCTGATGGGCTGAGATTAGACTGAGGTTTTGGAAGAGGCAAGGGAGTTGTTTGGAAGAAAGATGCTCCTCATCCAGGGTTCAGCCAAGGCATGGTACAATGGAAGAGCAGGGCAGCAATACCAGATCATTAACCTCTTCACCCTAAATTCCCGATGCCCTGAACAGGTGGGACCCAGCCCTCCCTTTCCCCCTATCCTAGCCACCTGGAAAGAGGTGGCCACTGCCTCAGATGCACCTTCTCTGGTCTCACTCCAGTTTTAGGCTATTTCTGCTTGGTTTGGGGTGAAGGGAGCTTTTAACTAATCAAAATCTCCTTCCAAACATGCTACAGGCAGACACTATTAACTGTGTGTCCTTTGCAAAATAATGCAGAACTGGCTGGTCCTGGCACGCATCTACTTTTGTAGCTGTTTGGACATCTATTCACTTTTGGAGAGAATTCTAGCTTTCCCCTTTTGTCTAAGTTGAGGTAGCCAAGATGAAAAATTGTAAAACGTTATGTCCAAGCATTTTGATACTAGTGAAAAATAACTGAAACTTTCTTAATTCAATAAAGGATCACTTAGGAGTTGTAATCTTAAACATAATCCCACTCTAAAAATCTGTGTGCGTGCAAGAGACCACAGAGTCCTTTTCTTCTTGTCACCGCTTCTTACAAATACAAATAAATCAGTATATACATGAAAGAATAGACATCACCAAAAAGAGCAGAAGAGGGGATTGGGACCTGAAAGAAAAGGAACTGATGAATTATGTTTGTTTAGAGAAATAATTTTGGATTTGTGCTTTTCCAGGTGGAAATAATAGACTTGTTCTGGGATGGTTCTTTGAAAATGGTTACTTTATGGAATCAAAAAACTCCACTTTAGCCCTGCATCAGAGCTTGGAAAGATGCAATGCATGTCTACACAATACCATTTCTGCTCTGAAAACACTCTGTGGAATCTCTGCTTCCCTCTTAAAAATGGTAAGAGCTAGTCTGAATGGGAAATGTAACCTTGTGAACATCAGCTTTTATTGAAGTGTGATATCTTTCCAGAAATGTCTTAAATTGGAGGAAGGCACTCATATTAGAAAAGGCACCCACATATTGAAATATTGAGGAATACAAATTCAGGAACAGCTTTTGTTCATGTGAACAAATTCAAAGCCTTTGCCTGAAACCAGTGGGATGGAAAGGTGGGAAATGTGAAGAAAAGCTAGGTGTTCACACTCAAATATTTTGCTGGTGAACTTCACCATTTCTTCAAAAGTCTAGAGGACATAGCTTTAACCTGAAAAAAACCCTCTTGTGATACAGTCCTGACTTCAATGAGCCTGAGGGGAGAATGAAAAAATAACTCAAAGGACTTGTGTAATTAAGGTATTAGCTCAGATGTGCCTTGATAACATGATTATCAGTGTAATTTCACTTGCCTGGATGACAGTCAAAGACAGGTTGCAGCTCTGGTTCCCCACGAGGGGCTCATTTTGTGGCAACTGCTGGCAAATGCTTTGGGGAAGGTGATCCCAAAGCCCAGGCCACAGAAGAGCTCTCATCCCATGGGATGAGAGCTGTACTGGGCACTGACATTGCTGCCTGCCTGGAGGCTCACTGCCCACCCCTGCTGTGGGCAATGACCTCACTGATTTCAGTGATTTCAGTGGTTCACCTGAAATTATTTTGGGTTTTATGCTAATCTGACGAATGATAATCTTTCTCATGTGAAATTTTCTGTGAAAGAATTAATTCCTTGTCTCTACTTACTTTCTCTGCCTGACACACACTCTGTTCAAACAGCCCTTGAATATCAGGGTGCTGAGAATACCTGGGAAGCAAACTTATGTAGTGCCTAGGAAGACAGATGTCCATTTACTACCCAATTCCTACAATTCCACTGTGTGCAGTAGAACTGCCCAAGAGGAATCAACTGAAAGTGCACTTGCCAAGAGCTATTTAGGAGTTAGAGAACTGCCTATATTACTATTACTTCCTTTTTTTGAATTTTCACAAAAATAGAATCAAATAATGTAACAAAAAAACATTTAAACAACTCAAAATTTGAGTGCTCAACCTCTCACATGAAAATGGTTTGCTTACCAGTTTTAAAACAAAATAATGCCATATTGCCCAGGAACCATATGGATCTCTTTCTGTTCACAGAGAAGATTTAAGTCAAACTATACAGACTTTACTCAATTTACTCATCAGAGCTTAAAAGCCTTTAACATGTGTTTGTGTACAAAACGTAATGAACAAAAGTAGGTTTTCAAAACTGAAGACACATTGACAATCTATGATACCCCATCTTTTTCAGTCACAACCTGGAAAAGCAGGAAAATGCTAGTTATGTATATATCTTTGTAGATGTAGGTCTGTATCTTTATACATGTCTTATACTTCCATTCAGAGTAGAAAAATAAAACCAAATTAAAGTCCTGCTCCTATGGTGCAAATGCAATCAAAACCATCACATTTGAACTGCCTACACTCCACTTAATGCCTTGTGTATGGTTAAAAGAGAAAGCTGGGTACCTCTGAAAGCCTTTGAAAAGTGACAGTACAGAGAATGAATGGATCCATAAAAAGGCTGGTGACATCTGGGCTTCAGCTGAACTGAGAATATCTAAATATGGTTTTAAATCCTCTCAGGTCCAGACTACTAAACACAGAACTCATCTAAATTCACAAGTTTCCCTTATTTAATTCTGTAGGGAAAAGAGTGTGACGTTTCCATCAACAGCATTACAGTGCTTTGATGTCTATCACAGATGGTCTGAAATGTGCTCCATATTGGAACAGTTTGTTCTTCCTACCAGGTAGGAAAAGGCTCTAATATGATGACGTTTTTTACACAGATCTGGTTTTTCACTTAGCAGGAAAACTGGCGTCTATTGCAGCGTAGATTATAGTGATACAAGTCCTCCTGAATTTCATGGAGTCCCAGCAGAGATCTACAATAATTGTCAAGTCCTTAAAACTGAATTTCTGAAACACTCACATGTGAGTGTGGATAAATCCACAATATGTGTTTGTGTACTGATTCAGTACTTGCATCCACATTCTTCTGTTTCTTATAAACACGAAATGTATATATGATATGTACAATGAAAATAAAGGTTTCAAATTACACATCAACTTTGCAGAAGTGTAAGAATTACAGAAAGAGAAGGGTGAAGAGACTATATTTTTCTAGTATGGATATCTCTGATTATTTAAAGAATAAGTCTTTAAAACAGTTTCAGGAGTGTTATTGGTCAGACTACATGATAAGATATTTATACTAGAATTTGCCTACGTAAATTGTTTACATGTGAAACATTTAAAGTTTTTGTACTCCTTTTGATAATACTGCACAAAATGGCATATTAAACTCCAGTCTAAGTTGTGCAATCCATCACTTAATTAAGTACCTCCCTCCTCACATTACTTGGAAGATGAAACAACATATGGAAAATGAAAAATCTTCCTGACAAGTACAAGTTACTGTACGTCCTTTTCCAGATGTAAGACTGATCATGTTATACTGTTTTTTGGATCCCATTAGCCTTTCCTCTTCTTAAAAAAAAAAGTTTTGTGACATACACGGTTTCTGATTTCTGCTCCACAAACAATTAGGGAGAGTAATTTCTTACGGATGTGAAAACAGGCTGGTTTCTCCTTTGAGAATGCAAGCACAGCTGCAGAGGGAAGGCTGACCCCAAAAGCCCTACCAGCTGTCATCATGGACTGAAACAGGTGTTTATGGGACTCCCTTCCCAGATCTTTACAATGTATAAGATTGTTTTTGTAATGATATCCATTTCCCATCCTAAATTATATATATATATCAACTTTCAACCTGAAGAAACCTAAAATAATTCTCAGACTGTGGCCTTGTGGACTTGGCTTCCAAGCAACTCTGCCACCCCAATTTATGCATGCTGCCCTTCTCTAGCTGGGACATTGCTGCTGTTTTAGCAGCAATTTAACACTTAGAAGTGAAAAAAGGGAAAAGCCGAGAGTGGAAAATGACAGAAAAACAAGCTGTGTGGTAACTCATCCTCACTGATGTTCTGTAGCCAACCCATGGAGTTTTGAACATCTCCGAATTACTAAACTGATGTCTATGACCTGGACCAATGACAAGTTTGGCAAAAGGAATCATGAAGCTGGAACAAAGATGAAACCTGGCACAGGAAAGGATCTTAGTATAAATAGGGTGGATAAATTGCTATGGTACAGAAAAGAACTGAACGAAAAGGTTGTTTGAAATAAGCACCAAGCTATGCCTTCCTGGGTTTCCAAAAAAATAACTTTGGTTAACATTTCTCTTTTTTATTGTTGCATCAAATTTGAACAGAATCCTGCCACTCAAAGTTCCAGTACACACTAGATATTAGCACCAAAAAGAAGCTGGTTTTACACTGTATTTGGCAAGAAGCAAACAGAGCATGAGTTTACAAATAACCAAACCAGACTTTTTTGCAACCTCAAATGAATTTCAAATTCAGTTTCAGGCAAAGATCTTACTACACTCTCATGCTAGGGAAAAGCACGGCCCACTCATAGAAACTTAACATGAAGAAGGAGCCTGAAAGCATCACTGCTCTGTGTAAGAACACCTTGAGAGCATTTCAGTTGACTGAACTGATCTTGGGAGTGGCCACAAATGTAAAAATAACCATAGAAAAGGTACAGCAACAGCAATCAAGCAGTTGCAATAAGGTCCTAAAGTAACTGGGATCAGTAAGTTCAGTCACTGTCCCATGAGCAGTCTGTAATTAATTTACTGATTTGGGTTGGATTTTTTTTTTTTTTTTGAGTGATTGTGGTGGTTTTGCATTTGTTTGGATTTTTTTTTTTTTTAACCAGCAGATTAGCACGAAGTGATTCAGTCCTCACTAGGAAGCCTGGATCTCACTCACGTCAGCAGTTCTTAGAAGCTGCACACAATTCCTGGTACAATTCCAATTAAACTGGCTGAAATACATCAGAATAAATGTGGATTTTTTACTTCAGATGAACTACTAACTTTGATAAGGACAGAAAAATTTTATTTCTGGTAAATAATTGTGGATATGTCTGTATTTTAAACACAGACATACGCATATTCACAATTTCCTACACATTTCCTACTTGCGTGTTTACAGAAACAGATAATGCCTGTATATGTGTGTGTATATGTACATACATTTTCTTTACAAAAAGAGGGCTTGTATTTTTTATACATTAAATACAGTTCTTTATTTAGAAATATGCCTCTCCTCATTCAAACTGTGTCACTTGAATACACTTCAGTGTATTTCTTATATTTAGTTAAATGCTGCCCAGGGTGGCTTCCCAGTAACCTACAGCTGGCAGTGACACACCTTTCTTTCCGTGACATTCCTGAGAGGTAAAAAAGCATCACTTACTCTGCACACAAATGAAAACACTGAAGTGTGGAGACCTGCCTAACTCACCACATGAAGATGTAAGAAGCATGAGCAGCTAGAAGTTGAAATACAACATCTCATATTGGCACGAATAATCTGACTTTGCGGTGGAGTCCCAAAGGCCTAGCCCAGTCTTTACATCAAGAATAAATGGTAGTTTAAGATTTTGTATTGCAGTTATATCAGAAGATATATGTGGGATACATGATTAGGTGAATTAACAATATGCTTAAGCAAGGCAGCCTGTGACAGAGATGTGTCAGTTTAGGATAGGATACTGTAACCAAAACATGTCTAGTTATTGGCAGGCTTGTAACTGACAGAGATGCAGGAAAAGGAAATCCGTATTTGGACACAGGTCTTCACCAGAACAGGACAATGGAAACACACCATGTCTGGGACACACACGTGAACACCAAGTGACCACAGCTGTGATTGGACCAGAGGGTGCATGGACAAGTTGTGGACTCTTTAACCCTCAGTTGAGTGGTTTGAGACTGACCTTAGGAGAGCCTATGTCTGGGGTTATAGATATCTAACAGGAATAAACATTTGGAAAATGAAACCATTCCGTAGTATAAAAAATAATGCTGTATCACCATAAAACAATGGATTAATTGGATGGATTAGATTCGGCACCAGAAGAGAGTGTTGTGCATTTCTTCACCAGTAGCAAACACAGCTGAACAGGGACCGAACGCAACTCCCTGCACACACACACATATATATATATTACATATATATAATATATAAAAATATATAAAAAACAACAGATATAAAGCTAGATTAAAAGCTGTCCTAACACAGATAGACTAGACAAACATCTATTGAAGTTTTTAAGGGAAAAAAAATCAGTAAGTAGGAGATCCTGTATGATACAATCTTACAATTGCACTTTATCACAAGGAACATTCCTTACACAGGAGCCACATTTAATCAGTACAAGTTTTCTTGGTTTAATTACTTTAATTACTTCAATTATGAGGAAGAGTAAAAACACTTAGGGGATTTTCAAGCACAACTGTTAGTGATGCTTGTTCCCAAAATTTCTGTGTGTGCCTTAGAAAATCTCCCCTCTTTCCTCTCCTGCTTCAGTGATCCTTGTTTATTTTGGGAATTAAATCATTCCCCCATTTTTTTAAGCCTTTACATCACTCATGGTGGCTACAATTCCATATTTTTGGGAAGCTGTAAGAAAATTTCATTTTCCTGATGTTTCCAAAATCCAAAGGAGAAGAAAAAATACAATGAAGAACAAAAAAATTCCACAAAAACAAACACAAAACCCTTGCAAAAAAGTCCCCCCCAAAGCTTGCAAAATACATCAGCTTCAGAATTCTTCTCATCTTTTGTTCACCAACTATTGCTTCCTTGCCCTAACTATTGTACCTCTGAAAGGGAAATACAAAGCACCCAGCCAGTGGAGATGTACTGAAGTGGTGTCTCTTTATGCCCCACATTGAAGCCATGAGGGAGACATTAGTCATCAGGAGATTTTGCCCCAATGCCCAAAGGCATGAAATACCTCCAACAAAACACCGACTGAGATATGTCAGCGTGGCACTCACTTTGCATCTCTCTCTTGGTGCCTTTCAAGTTGTTTTCTAAACACTTCTTTTGTTGCTGTTGGCAGGAGTGTACTTAAAAGCAGCATCTGTCCTTTAAAATGTCTTCCAAGTACTTCCCTGTGAGCAATTAAGCTAACTCTATGGGATACATTTGATAACAGATACTCTTTAGTTTGGGTGACAGTTAACAAGCAAGGCTCTAATGAATAATAAAGTACTTTTTAGTGACACACAGTCCCTATTCACCCTGTGCAGGGACTATTTTTGTGCAAGTTCAACAGAAGATTCTAACAATGCAACCCTCTTGTATAACTTGCACAAAATAGGCATTCATCAAGGAGGATTACTCTCCCCAAAATGGGGCTCTCAGCAGCTACGTGCTGTGGGTGGGGATGCACAATTCCAGACAGGGGTGGAGACCGAGGAAAAGGCATGGGTCTAGCATGAAAATGCATGCTGTGTCAATTCATAAGTACAAAGAAATGCATTAGGGAAAAAAAAAAAAAAAGAAGGGGGGAAAAAAAAAAGATGAAAGAAAACTAGATGCAAAAACTACGGCTGCTCCAAGAACTTGTAACTTTTATGAAGAGTAAGAGATGCTGCAAGTGACCATGTCAATATTCCAAGGTAATATTTTGCAAAGTATGAACTCTCCTAAGTCCACCTCCTTCCTATAGAGACAAAAGCAGCTCCCAGCTTTACAATACCAACCCCCATTGGTATCTTCTTGTTCTCAAACATGCTCACCCAAACCCTACACAATCTGCTGCTCTGACACCACAGGGCTTTTAGTAACGCGTGAGAATAATTTGTTCACTGATTTCCTTCTCTTTCTCATTCTGCTTGGTGGTGATGCCCCTCTCACGACAATACACCAAAGTTATACATTTATGTATACATGCTATGTCCTCTACATCCTCCCAAAGGATGTTTAAATTCTCATTTCAAATACCAAACTTCTGAAAGTTATGAGAGTAAGTGTATATTTCTCTGATGATTCTAGTGCTCTTCATAAAACTACTCTGGTCCACCATGAGGGTTTTTTCTTCTTCTCTCATGACACTGTAACATTTTTCATCTTGATATATTTAGAGAAAACTAAACCTCAGAATTTCAAAGCATTTTGGCCTTTTCTTGTGTCAGACACCCTTTTAGATTAAACATGGCTCAAACACAGAAAAGCAAACCAAAACAAGTAGCTCAGTATATCCTCAGTACAGGTTACAGCTGAAAAGTGAGAAAGTAAAACCTAACCTTGGATATTCAGGTCTTTGAATCACCAGGTTTTTTCAAGGCAAACACTGCCTGCTTATGGTGAGAATAGTATCTATTTGCTCTATGAGGACAAGCAATAAATGCCAGAGGAAATGTTTTCTCTCTCCTCTGAAAACTATCTGGAAGTTTTCCTCTACCTCAATACATGGATATTCCACAGACTAATCTGCTTTTACCCTTACTGACAGCTGTATTCTAACTACATTTACATGTTTCTTCCCAGAAGAGAACTCTTAACTCCGAGAACACTTTCTATTTTTAAAGAAGGAGGGAGAATTTAAGGGGGTGAAAGAGGCAAAATTGACCCAAGGGACTAGCAATTTCAATGCCCACTTGAAAGGCTATAAAGGTGTTTCAGAACATCATCTGAATGTCAGGCCACTAACAAGCATCTCAAAACTTTCAAAGAAACCAAAAAATGACCCTTCTAAGAGTTTAGACCACGATGCACATTTTCCGACTGATGGTCATGGAATAAAAACATATTTCTAAAACCAAAAAGAAAAGTAAGTTCATTCATTATAGGGTGTACATATTTTATGGAGTGCAGCTAGGCATAAAACCACATACTTTCAAGGGTACTATCTATGAAAAAATCTTTTTCAGCAGTAAATAATGTAAATTATGATGATATACAATTAACACAGAATGTTTTTTTAAAGTATTAACCATATTTGTGTGTCCAATAAAGGGAAGAATTTGATATTATTGAAATTCCATCCTAGAACAACTTGCTCATTTTATAGCAATCCCTGCTGCCTGACCAGAAAAAGCTTTTGGACAAATTTTGTTTATCAACTTTGTTTCTAGCCTTTCCTTGTGGATGAAAGTATGGAAATATTTTAACTGAGTGACTTTTTAAAAATCCTCAGCCCAGTTTAGAAGGAAACTGTGCTGCCTAGAACTGGAGAAGGAATGGGGATGGAGAAAGCCTCATGTTGCAAGCAAGCATAACAGAAGTATTTCTTCTGTGTCTCACCTACTCAGAAGTGCAACTAACTCATAGCACTTAGCATAGCAGTTTATATGCTATATTAATGTGTCAGAAAAAATATCAGTAGTTCTGTATCAGCAGGCACTTGCTACAGTCCTTTCCTCTTCTATTTGTCATGGAACATCAGTGAATAAAATCTGTAGAAGAATGGAGTTTGTATGCAGCCATTTCAAAAGGATCGTGAAAACCTGTGAAGGGTGCTGAAAAGAGCCACAAAAGTGCTTTGAGTGCTGGGGGAAATATCCCGTGATGCTAAAGATCTATTTATTTTATGAAAAAGAAGACTGAGGAGTGACTGATTGCAGCATATAAATAACTATATGGAGGTGAGATGGAAGGGGAATAGAGCTTTTAATATAGTAGAGAAAATACATAGCTGAAACCTAAACCCAGACAAATTAATGCTGGAAATCGCGAACAGCACAGACTCATTGCCACAAACTATCAAGGAAGAGATGGATCCTCCACCACTGGATGTCTTTACACTCAGTTTGAATGCCTTTCTAAAAGACATGCTTTACCCTAGCAGGATCTATGAACTAACCAAGCAAAAAATTGGGTTCCTTTTAATGGTTAATAGGTGTATCTTCTGAAGTGTAAGGCTCCAAAAAACCTTACATTCTGTGAGCAAAGAGCTCATTGCTCAATTAGGTTTTATTTTGTTTTTTAATGATTAAATTTAAATTAATTATTTTATTATTATTAATGTTTTATTTAGGCTCAGGTTGTCAGAAAAATTATCTTCATTTTGAAATATGGAGAAAACAATATTTCAAAAATCATTGATCTGAACTTAGAGAAGACGAATATTTGCCTAAATTTCACACAGCAAACTAACGGGAAAAAAAAAAAAAAGAAAAAAGTAAAAACCAAAATATTTATGCTAAAACCTCCCTTTTTCTGGAAAACTTTTGATTTTATAAAATCTTGACAAATAGTAGGGAGAGCATATGATGCATTTAGTTTTTTTATGATGAAATGTTAATAAAAATCCATACTCCTATAGAAAAAGCTCTTAACATTTAAGCAGCTTCAAAGGTCAAGTAGCTCCAACACAATGATATAAAGACAGAAAATTTCTCCTAGACCATACTCTAACAACTGAGACAACTCTGCTCTTAAATTGCCTCTCTAAAAGTTATTATTCAAGCAACTGGCGGTGACCGGCCTGATTCCCCTTTCACTCATCCATGAGACAAGCTGTCCCTGCTCCCCTGGACCTAGAGAAACTCCTTCAGACAGTATCTCACGTTAATGCGAAGGGACCAAAAGTGTGTGTCCCTTCCCCGCTCACGGCTCCTACCCCACCAGCCACCAATGCCTCTTGGAGGGGATGATTCATAGGAAGCATCAGCAGAGCCTCTGTTCCACATTCCTGTTCCCAGACGTAGCCCTGGCAATATCTAGACGACTATAGAAACGTACCAAGAAAATTATGCCTATACAGTTGAGCACTTCTGAGGTTGCTTTACCAGACCAAGGGCATGCATCGAGTCCCTGTGATGCCTCTGCAAGTTCCTTCTAACATCGAGTCAAAACACTTCCAGATGAGGAGAGGAGAAACACCAGAGACAGGAGGAGCACCGGCTGTGCCCCCAGCAGACGGGGACGTCAGAAGGCTTGGAAGCTGGTGGGATCGTGCCCTCATGCCAGTGGAATTAGAAAGAGGAAGCTCAGGCGGCACCAGGACGGCCAACCTCCGTTAGTTGTTGGCAGGAAAGGTGCCGCACCTCCTTGGGAGAGACTCTGCCATCCCTCCCTCTTCTTCGCGGGTCTAGGCTTAGCGGGCAGGAAGGGAGAGTGCCCAAGGAGAGAGAAAAGGCTGTTACATTTTCTGGATAAAGAGGAAAGAAACCTGACACCTTTAAACGAAATCATTGTAGAAGTTTAGAGGGGAGGTTGGCAGGGAGAGGATCCAAAAGGAGTATCTCCTCCGGGGGAAACGAACGCCGAACAATAGGGAAAACCAAAAGGCTGGAAGGAAGAATTAAAGAGGTACAGAGATGCGGAGCGAGGAGGCTGCAAAAGAAAAGAGAGACAGGGAAACAGGGGCATCCCGAAAGAGAAGCAGCGGGGGGAAGGTGGGCAAACAAAGAGGACCCGGCATGCGGGGTGGGAGCGGGGTGCGGGCAGTGCTGGCCCCGGTCCGGCGGTCGACGGGACGGAGCCGGGCCTTACCTGCAGGTAGGGCTGGCCCCTCTCCACACCCCCCACCACGATGTCGGCTGAGGCCATGCCGCCGCTGGCCGAGAGCCCGAAGCCCACGTAGCCGCGGGTCCGCACCTCCAGGCGGNGCGCCCGGTTCCCCCGCGCCGCCCGTCGGGGAGGTCCGGACCGGGCCCGATCCCGCCGCGCCGCTGACACCTGCCGTGCCCTCGCCGCGTGGACTTCCCAGAGGGATGCTCGGAGTTCGCGTTAGTCGGGGAAAATCCTTCTCCCTACCGGGGAAGCGGAGGGAAGGCGGGGCACGGAGGACCCCCGCCGGCCCCCGGCAGCTCTAACTTCGGTGGAAGAATTCCGAGGGACGAAGCCTGGAGGCAAACAAGCGATTCCCCTCTCTCGGCCGCTCCTTAGTGCAAGCGCACGGTGCGGTGGACGGACGGAGCGAAGCAGAAGATGCCCCGTCGAGAGAGTTCTTTTTGCTTCATAAAGAAAACGAGGACACCCCCGAGTGATTTGCACTGAGATGGCTACAAAAGCACAGCTCAAAACCCCACTCGTATCCCTTGATAGACCAGCAGCCGTCCCCAGTGCCACTACCACCTGGCCAGCCCGGCCATGCGGTCCCCGACACACCTGCAGCAGAAGCTGCCTCCCCTTCCCCCCGCAAACCACCACGCCATTGCGGGGGGAGAGCAACGATCCGAAAGATGGTTTTGGAGGAATGTTTCCCAGCCCTCTGCAAATCTGGATGGAAACAAAATATAGTATAGCACCCAAAAAGGGCAAGTTAGGGTCCACAAGATACTGGCCTTTGAAAGCTCCAAGCAATATAAAATCGTTTTCAAAATAAAGTTATGCTGTTTGAATTGTGTTTTCTTCACATTTAAATGAAAAAGAAAGAGCCTGGTACTCAACAAAAATGAAATATTAATTCAATGGAAACCAATTAAGCTCGTACATAAGGGAAATTAGTAATGCTTCCTTTTTTGGCTTTTGCACGAAAATGTTTCACAAATATCACTGGGGCTTCCAGAATATCACCACCTACTGTGATGTGAGGGATAAGTCAAATTACAAAACAACTTCTAGAAGAGAAAATACTTAAAAAACGATAGGTACCAAAAATGAGAGAAAAACAATAATTAGGTATTGATGAAAATTAAAGCAATCTTTAAAGAGAATAGATTTGTATGACCTGTCTTCCAATTATAGCAGTAACTTCAAAAGTACAAACTCAGATGACTGACAAAACAGAAAATGGTGAGACACTGAGTGTTTAGATTCTGTTCTAAAAATTGCTAACACCTACAAGTGGATATGGATTAATTTAAGGAGAAATCGCAAGTGTGTGATAAGGCCCTATCAAAGCCAAATGTGTGACCTCAGCACCGAACTCGGGGGATACAGCCTTTGTAAAAGTGTGTGTTAAAGAAGGCATCCTTATGAGAGTTGAAAAATTCATGCTTATCTTTTATGAGGGCAAGGATAAAGAAGGAATGGAGATTGTTTCTTACAATTAATTTTTTTCTTAGTTTTCTGATAAGACTGTATATTCATAACAGAAACCCTTAGATAAAGCTTTATTTGTGGAGATGACAAGCTCACACAACAATTTCACTCTCAGAACCATTGAATTACATCTGGTAGAAAAATTGCTGCCTTTAAAATAAAACAATGGTCACAGAAGTCCAACTAGTGCTTCCTATAGAATGCATTGTATAAGCATTTGTACAAAAGAGTGCAAAATACTTACTTTGAAGTATTCCAGCACATCTCAGTTTGGTAAGGATGGCACTGATGACATTTTAGAAGCCTGTACACAACATGGGATACTGTAGTATAGGGGAGGATGATGGACTCTCCCATACAGCATGCTATGCTGTACAGCACAGCAGGCAGAAATAGAGTTTTGCAGCTAGCCTGGGTGCTATGGAGGAAGTGAAGCTGAAGATAGGTATGCACTGTGGAGGCTGTCATAGGTAAAAGCTACACACCTCCCCATATATGAGACACTGTCCTCTGCCCCACGCACCTCTATCCAACTTCTTGCTCCTCTTACAGCAAACAGGCACAGAAAGCAAACTGCAATGAACTCAAATTTGTGGTTTGCTGGGATCATTCCAGTCATTCAGCCAAAAGCCAAAGCAGCAGGATTGTCTAGTGACTTGGACAAACTGCAGTATCTCAGACAAGACAAACCATAAGGTTGTTGTAGTGGGTCTGGTAAAAGTGGTGATACTCACAGCAGACAGCCGTGCTGTTTCTGGTGAGCTGCAGTGGCCACACAGGGTGGACAGTTCCTGCACAGCCCAGCATTGTGAGTGTCCTGGGCCAGCTCAGCTGGTGGCCAGAGCATTGCTATACTGTGGGTCTGGAGCTAACCCCAGATTGCTCCTCAGCTTTACTTCTTTTTTGAGGGGAAAAATGGCATTTTGGAGGCTAAGATGGAATGGAAGCAACACTTGAGTTTCTTGTAATCTCATATGGGATTGAATGAACTTGTCTCTGCATGGCTCAAGGGTCTGCTGCTTCTCAGCAACTCTGAA
Organism: Calyptomena viridis; assembly: GCA_013390005.1. Lineage (NCBI taxonomy): Eukaryota > Metazoa > Chordata > Aves > Passeriformes > Eurylaimidae > Calyptomena > Calyptomena viridis. The sequence continues at coordinate 43,085 of WEIV01024266.1, forward strand.
GCCTGTACTTCCCAAACCCTTACAACTTTTTTCCAAAACCTTGGGGTACTGGTAACATCTCTTCCAGCAATATACCACACTCAGCAACACTGCTCACCCCATTGTGCTGGCAACATTTAGACTAGTAGAAATGCACGAATAGCAGTCTTACTGCTTTCCAATTTCCAGCAGATATTTTTCCATTAAAATTAACCATCCAAACAGTTTTACAGAGCTGCACACTTGATCTACAAACACTGTTACAAAACCAACCTATTTCAACTTGCTGCTATTTATAATCCCAAGAACAATACTCATGTAACAAAACTTTCCTAGTTAGTTAGAAGAGGCCCTTTGTGGGCAGGGCAGTACAATTCCCAAAACTCATATTAAGAGACTTTGGTAACTTCACTAGAATATTTTGCCCAGCCTTTCATCCATCAGCTTCCCCAAGTCCTTCTTGGAAGGGCTGCTCTCAATCTGTTCATCTTCCAGTCAATATTGACACCAGGGGATGCTGTGACCCAGGTGCAGCACCTTGCACCATTTCTCGAGCTTGTCCAGGTCACTTCAGATGGCATCCCTTCCTTCAGGTGTATGCCTCCGTATTGTTCCTTAATGAGTCAACTGATTATGAAGATTTAGCCTGATCATGGGTAGTGACAGAACACCTGTGCTGATGTGTTCTGGCACTGAGGTGTTCTTGCTAGAGAGCAGCCCAGCGAGAGCTGTGTGCCCCATCCGTTTGCAGGCAGCAGGATTTCTCAGAGACATAAAATGGTTTGGTTTCAGCCTGTTTCTGATGTAGCCTGTGCTCTGTGACATGCTTTGAGTTAATTGCCTGTTGGCTCTTACGCAATTTAGGTTACATGAAGGAAATTTAAGAACACTGAACCTTGATTACTAATTAATGCAAAGTCTTTTATAACCTTCTTATAAACTAGCTAACCAACAGGAACACCGTCTTGCTAATAGAAGGCAACAAGAATCCTGTTCTCACCTATGAAAATGAAAAAAAATTATTTACCCTTTTAATTTAATGATTTCTATCTCCCATTGGAATGACCTCTATAAATCCAGATTTTGACATCAATGCAATGCAAAAAAAGCCAGAGAAGCAGTTTGCAGATCTAACTGGAAGCTTTTTACAGTGGGATAAAAATACACAGAATAAAAACAGCTTCACTGACAATCTTACTTGTGTTCAATGCAGATGGGAAACAGAGAGCAGGAAAGTTTATGGGTTGAACTTGATGTTTTCTTTGGAATCTTGAGCCAGCAGGACAGGCTCCTAGGGAACATTAGTACAAGCACAGGTAAGAGGAACTGGAAAACTCTTCTGTCTTGATCCAAGTCCAAAATTATTTCAAGAAGAGGAAGGTGGAAACGTTCCACCTGTGCCTCCGCCAGCACCAAACATCTCCGGTATACACGATAACCTGGCTGCTCTTAAACATTTGTTTAAAGTATTTATCTTAGAGGCTTTGTTTTAACCTACTCAATTAAGGTAAGAGAACAAAGCACTATGCTTATTTTGTTAATGTTTATTGAAGCTGCACTTGGGAGAGAAGAGCTATATAGCCATGTGAATGCATCAGAAGTTGTGTACTGGTCTTTAAAAGTTTTATTTCATTCTTGTCCTTGTCCCTCCACCCACACCATTTCCCAAATCCTTGAAAATTATTTTTACATTGTAAGGTGGAAAATGCCTACAATTTAACTAATCACTGTAAATGGAGTAACCGTATGAAGTCTTGTAGAAGTCTTTAGTTCTCTTTCTTTCTATGTCCATTTGAATTTTTATTTTCTATTGACGGAGGTATTAGAGAAGAAGACACGTTGCTTTTGCTTTCAGATAGGCATACAGAGGAGATGCAAGTTCTTCTTATAAAGTAATATACATTAATCACCAGAGCTGGAAGCAAAGTTTGGGACCAGTGAATTCAGAGGTGAACCATTTCTACATTTGTGTTCTTCAAGCAGCCTGACTTTGGCTCAAGTTAGGATAGTTTAGGAGCTCTGCTGTGCTACCTACAACGTACATTTTAAATGTTTTGTTAATCTCAAACTAATATAAATAGAGACTAGTATGCTTTCAGCTATTCTTATGATGAGTTTGGACTCATATCAGTTGATGTTTTAAATTACTTGCCTACGGACAGAAAAATAAAATCAATGTTAGAAAAAAAATATTTTCCTAGCCCTGTGCTTGGGGCAGCAGCAGAATGATTTAGCTTTCTTTTCCTCATCGGCAGGCTGGTTTCTGCAGACATTGACAAATTTCCAAATACCTTGACTCAAGTTCATAAAAACTTCTTGCTTCTCTTGGGAGAGAAAATTGGAGAGCAAGAGTTTTATTAGACCAATTGGAAAAGCCAACAGGATTTGCAGCAAAGAGCTTCTCATTTCTCTTGGTTGTGGTTGTTGTCTTTTCCCCTCTTTTACAAGTTCCTCTGCAAAAGAAGGCACTTAGCTGCAGTCAGTCATGCAGTGTAATGTTGGGAGCTGATTCACGGCAAGTCCCACAAGGGGATACCTTAGCAAAGGCAGTTTTACAGTCATATCTCCTCAGGTATGGGAAAGAATTCACTCCCTTTCACTTGAATTTAACCTAATCTCAGCATTTTTTACTTCTCACTGAGTGTATTTGTTCTGGAGCTGATGTTCCCTGAAGAGGAATAGCTTTTAACATATGTACCTTTAAGGATGAGTACTATTTTAAAATGGTTATTTATGCTTCATATGTATGTTTGATAAGTTAATACACACATAATCAAAATTCTACCTGTCTCTGTATTTATCTGTGACACAGGACATACACAGTTTAAATGCTTTTTATCACTAGATATTAGATACACATATATAGAGAGACATATAATATCTAGATATTAGGAAGAAATTCTTTACTGTGAGAGTGCTAAAGCACCAGAACAGGTATTCAAGACAAGGTTGGATGGGGCTCTCAACAACCTGCTCTAGTGGAAGGTGTCCCTGCCCATGGCAGGGAAGTTAGAATCTTTAAGGTCCTTTCCAACCCAAACCATTCTATGATTCTATGATCTTTTCTGTTCGCTCTCCAGCTCCTATCAACACCTGGGAGCAGCCTCAACAGGGTAGCACCAGAAAGCAAAGTGCATCTCTTACTTTCCAGGACTTGTTACCATTTCTAAACATGAAAACCTGCTAAAAACCAGCACTAAAACCTGCCACATTTAGTTTATGTACAGGAGTTACTGTTGTAACATGCAGGCCTGAACAAATGAGAAAATTATTATATAAAATGACTATGAAAGTAGCATGTAGTTTGAAGAGAAATATAACTTCAAATGCACAAAAATCATACCTGAAAAATCAAATTTAGAGTTGTATAAAATGATTTTCTCAAAACAAATGAGGATTCTGAGGCTTCTGGTTTTAGCAGGTCTATGGTACACCTCTAAATTGGTTTGTCACAGTCTCATTAAGAAGGCCATCTCAAAGATTTTGGTGATTACAAAAAACATCTGTCTGGATTAGACACTGTAAAATAATTTCTCCTCTAGTATTTCTTCATGTAAAAAGTACCTCTTATATTCTTCCTCCCATATAGCCAGATAAATGCATTTATTTGGAGCAGAGTCAGAGTGCAGAAAGCCAGATGAACCTGGAAGAACCCTGTTGCCAGATGGACTTTCACCACAGCAACACCATTGAAAAAATGGAGTCAAAATGCTTCTCCGGCTGTGTCTTGGCAATTTCAAACATGAGTAGACATCCTGAAAGCAAATTTAACTAATTTTTTTACTGGTTACAACAAGATTGTAGGGAGATTACCATAGATTTTATCAGTTAATTAAATATTGTCTTTTGCTACCTCCATATAATACTAAATTTCTGAGACAGAGTATATGCTCATGGTTAATACTGATTTAATATTAACATATCATTTACTAACAAGAAGTAAACAATGCAGACTGTCAAATAATTGTCATATTGAGAATAGACCTGTTGATTTAATTATTTTTTTCTTAAGATAGGCTGACTAAAATCAAAGTGAAAGTCTTTATCTAAGTAATGCACTTCCTGAGATCACCTAAGCCAAACCCTGACTCATGGGCGGGATCACCTTTTACCTGTATCAGACCTAAAAGATGTCTGTCAAGTCTCCTTATTACAATGTCCATCAGTGGAAATCTTCTTTCTTCTCTGCCTCACCTTGCCTCCCCTCCTCTTCCTTTCCTTTCCTTTTCCTCTTCCTTTCCTCTTCCTTTCCTTTTCCTTTCCTTTCCTTTCCTTTCCTTTCCTTTCCTTTCCTTTCCTTTCCTTTCCTTTCCTTTCCTTTCCTTTCCTTTCCTTTCCTTTCCTTTCCTTTCCTTTCCTTTCCTTTCCTTTCCTTTCCCTCCTCTTCTCTCTCCTTCTCCCTTTGGATAAAACCAACTCCAACCCACCACCATTCTTCCTGTTAGAAAGCTCTGTTAGGTGGCTGACCTTGGAAGAGGCAGTTTAAGCCCATAACTCCTGTTCTGCAATCTTATGTATTTCTTTGACTGTGTGGAAGCCAACACAGCTGCTCTTGGAGGGAAGGAAGGCAACTCTTGGTCCCTATCCCTCACTCTTGTTGTCTGTCTTGATCTAGTTCAGAAACCATCTGGGGATATAGGTTTTTAACCTATATGACTCTAAGAAGCTGAAAACCATCCCTCCTATGCAGCTTTCACAAAGTTCATTTGGTATCTAGTTTTCTAAATCTAAATAAACAGGCTTTACTTTTTTTCCTAATTGGACAGATGGATTCAGAGAGCATAATTTACCTCTGGGTTTAGTTTTCCCCTCTTATTTATAATGTTAAAATTAGCAGAACAAACACAAAACAGAAGGAGAGCAGGAGGTGGAACTTGGCGCCTTTGGGGGGATGTGTTGCTCTGCAGAAGGGGAGAGCATTCCCATGCCCTACCCTCTGTGCAAACAGCCTGCATAGCCAGTCGAAGCTATAAATACACACAAGAAACAAAAATGTGGAAGAAAGAGGGTGCCAAATGTACTGCATCCTTTGGACAACAACAGTAGCATCTGTCTTCCCCAAAATTAAGAAGATTAGCTTGAAGTTACTCCATCTAATGCAAATGTTTCCAGAATTTTTTCAATACAGCAAATTATTGAACCTAATGCTGTTTTCACTGAAGTAAGTGGTAAATTCCCAATGAAAACAGGAGAAGTAACCTTGCTTTTGAAAAGGAAAACATTCTCTTGTGGAAAAAAAATACCCATCTCTAAAACTTTCAAGTACTCTGACAAGGTCTTTTACTTAGAACTGATGCAATACATTTTGCTCCTGCATATACAATACCCTTCCCCCCATGCACACCAAACACTTACAGACACACAAGATGGCTTGTATTTAAGCAATGAAAAAATTTTTAAAATGTGGAGTTTACAAATAAAGTCTGTGTATATAAAGTATACACACGTTGAGGAATGAAATTCTTACCTGCTGATTTGACATTAAGTTTACTGTAAGATTTCCAAAAGACAGTGTTCAACAGGGTCATCATGAAAATGTCTGGATTTTTCTCCTAAATTTGAGTTGCTTGTCATGGTGATAGATGTTTCTGCCAAATTTTCAACCTGTTATTATGAAAGTGAAAGGAAGATGACAAAAAGCAATGAAATTAAAATCCCTAAAATTAACAAATGACATCATCTTAGGGATGTCACTAACATCAGGGGACACAAAGCAGTCTTGAATAAGGAATAAAAAAATGCAAGGCCATAAGATATAGTGCTAAAAAAAGAAAAAAGTCACAGGTATATGCTAGAAAAAGTAGTCTGGAAGCTGTGATTTTGAAAGAGACTGAGGCATATTGCTAAATAAACTACTGAGCAGGAACTTCCAGCGTGAAACAAGAGAGATGGTAACTGGCTGTGCCACCAGGGAAAAGGGCAAGCATTTCTGTCCTCTGTGCCCTGTGCCAGGATCCACACACTGAAAAGGCAGTCAGGAAACTGAAAACATACAGAAAAATGACCTAAAGACGCACTGAAGCCCTCAAAAATCTCCTTCATTTTTTTAGGTCTGAGACAAAGGTGAGATGAGCTGGTACAGCCTGTAAATACCTATAGATAAAATTACAGTAAAAAATATGATCTGCAAATAAAGATATAACCCACCCACATCACTGAAAGCAAAAACCATTCAAACTAAAAACAAGAAGGACAACTTTGTGCAAAAGTTACACAGGAACTAACTATAAATGCTTGACCGGCTTCCCAAAAGATGCAGTGGGTGTTCAGGCCCTGCAGGCTTCAAGGCAGGACCCATGGTCCTAATATGCAGGTATGTGCCAGCTCAGCCCAGAGCTGTGAACCGGGAGCAGAAATTTCTGGGTAACATTTCATGGGGGACAAAATTTCTGGGCAACATTTTTAGGGAAATGCTTTACAGGTGGCCTTGGCAGTGCTGGGTTAATGGTTGGACTTGATGATCTTGGGAGATCTTTTCCAACCTAAGTGATTCTATGGTGATCTGACATCAGAGTTGCAGTAACTGTTCTGGCCTTTACATTGGCAGGAGATAGCAGGACACAGTTTTTAAATAAAAAAGGCTTTATCGGAAAGCTAAATTCCAATGCTTAATGACAAGCTATCATTGCAAGAGATTTTAATCAAAGCAATACAATCTGAAGCACGTTCAGGCTGTCACACATCCTGTTCTTTCTGCATCTGAGCTGGGTAAGAACCAGCTGAAGATTAGGTCTTCCAGTCAAATCCCAAATGTTCACCATTTTTCTCTCATCTCTCGTTTCCTTCTCTACACTGCCTCTGTTCCTTGCTTTACTGCCCTAAACACTCCCTAACCCAGTACTTTTCAAATAAGTTGAACCAAATCCATGCTTTTAAAGTTTTTAAACTAGCCTAGCTCTTCATAGTTTTGACAAGAAAATGCTTTATTTTTAAATTTTTTCAATTTATTTTTTTCAGGTTTGTTACACAGCCCTGTCCCATAATTGTATGAGGTAGTCCTGTAATTGCTTTGCAGTACCACCACTCACCTTCTCAGTAGCTTATTGTTTAGAGAGGATCTGGACAAATGTTTTATGACCATATGAGAATGTCATACCTGGTTAAATCTTCTTCGATGCTCAGTTTGGTCATTTAAGAGTTACTGTAATAGAGTTATTTATACTTTTGCATTCCTATTCTTTTATAAAACACCTATGTTGAGTATACGGTGTCATCAATACATCTCATTTAATGAATCACTGACATTTTTTCCAAGACATTGCAACACTGCAAGTGTTTCAGAAGAAACAGTGGGCATGATGGGCAGACTTTTAGACTTCTTGAGAAAGTTTAAGTCCAGACTACAGCAGATTGCAGATGTTTCTTCTAATCATCAGGAGAAAAGCAGCTGTATGATGCTTCCATATGAGCACTACTGTATAGATTTGCAGCTGTCTAATGTTCATAGGTGCAAAATTTTTCAAATTAGGGCTCACTTCAGAAAGGAGTATTCCAAACATAACAAAACAAATCATTGCTTGGAGCACACAATACCAATCCAAATACATGTTATCTGAATTTTTGGTGATGACAGGTTTGTTAATATACCCATGAGACTGTAGCCTGAAACCCAGACTTATATAAACATCCTTCCAACATGTGACTGTACCAGCTGAGCTCAATAACTGCAGACTATATATTTGTGGGGATTTCTGGGAGGAGCTGTATTTGACATTTTCTGCTGGTGATATGAGTTTGGGTCCCTGTTTGCTTTATAAGGCACCTGATGACTCCTGGCATGCTAAGCTGCATGGGTGTGAGGAGAGAACAAAGATCATGCAGAAGTGTCTGCCTATTTACTGGCTCTCGGTTTAACCAAACTTTAATTCCTTTTGTATTAGTCACAAGGCATGATATTAACAAAATACATAGATAATCCCATTTCAACAAAATATCACTGGGCTGTGGAAAAAAGCAACTCTTCTGGTAGCCAAACTTGCTTTGAATTTCCAGGAGCTGTAGCTCTTTAATATGAAAACCTAACAGGTAAAAAAATTCCTTAATGTTTATTTTAATTTAGGAAAACATTTACTTTTGAATATGAGGATCAAGACTGATTGCATGATTCCTAAATCTACTTCAGCTCAGGTTGCATGATCATCTCATGATTAGGGTAGAGGGAAGCAGGGAAGAAGGCCCCCCTCCTTGTTCTTACTCCTCTACAGAAACACCAAAGCTGGGGCTGTCCTTGCCCCATTCCCAAACAGAAGATTTCTCCAAGAAAAAAGCATAAAGATAGGAAAACAGCTCCAGCCTCCATTTCTGCAGCCCAGTCTACAGGACTGTAAATTAACTGGGGTGCTCCTTTCAAAAAGCCAGCAGCTCCAGTGTGTGCAAGACAGACTTTGGCAGCAATTGCACACACAAACTATTAACAGTGAAAATACAGAGGCTTTAGTGCAATCTGGATATGGGGATACTGGTGCACAAAAAATTCTTCTCAAAGATCTCTCCTGAGGGAGATCAGAGGCCTCCCCAAACCGCATTTTTGCAAAAAATTGGGGGCTTTTGCCTTAAAAGGTCTGTGCTGGTGCCAAGATTTCAAGCAGCTGACTTGGGTGATGCTGTGTGATCATGGAGCCCATAAAGCACCTTTAAACAAAATTCTTCCACGGTCCATGATTTCTCTATGATACAGCATTTTGAAGACAAGGAATATTTTCATACACTATCTCAGAGCAGCAAAAGTTTTGTTGTTGGTTTTTTCCCTCCTTTTCCCCCTTTCCTTCAATCAGTAAGATAAAAATATCACCCTGGTGAGATCAAGATTTTGTTCTGGCAGTGTAACACTGGAGCTCACATATCTGGGCCATAATGGTTCTGCTTTTGAAGTAGAGTTCCTCAAGGAAGCAGTGAATTCTCTCTCCCAAGCCCTCTGGAAGCTGGAGAAGGCAGCCACAGTACATACCCATCTGTGGTCACAACCTCAGAAGACTCATGAGATATCAATGCTGTTGTTGACTGCTTCTTTCCAAGCTAGATGCACAATGGGTCGTTTTCAGTAAGTAATGGCATTTCATCACAGACCTAAAATCATAATGCCTTTTTTTTTTTTGTTTAGCTTCATTCATCTCTCTCTATTCTTATTAAAACAGCCAAATACTTAGTTTTCCGTTAAATACATGGTCTACAAGTAATGAACTTTGGTTTGTTGGTGCTGTACTGTAATTCCACAGTGCTAAGTATAGACCAGAGTCTGACTCCTCAGCACTTTTCAGGAGCTTCTGTGTTATTTTAACACCATACCCGTGTTATTCCTGGTAGGATGTGAGGTTTCAGTCCAAACCCGGACTTCCCTGCAAATTGCTAGTTTATTGCTCACAGCTTCTTGTCAGAGATTTCTGTGTGAAGTACATTGCCGCCAGGGCAAGGGACATCCAGTCACCTGTTTATTCTTCTAGCAAACCTGCTTCTGGACTAATGATTTGAAAAAACATCCTTGAGGGTTTCCCAAGACGGCATCTGCAGATCTCAGGCAGATCTCACACTGTGTGTCGCTAAAATGTGCTCCTAAAGCTGGTGGAAAAAATGTCACCAATAGGGTGACTGGTGTAAAGGTTGTCCAGGTTTTTCTGATCCTCTTTGTGGGAAAAGACAGCCTAAATAGGAATGCCACAGCATTTCATGCTTCAGACTCTACTACTCTGTTGCCCGAGCTTCAAGCAGACAGGGTTTGTTGATTTGCCTTGTTGGTTTGTTGGGGTTTTTTAATAAATTATTTCTCCATCACTACCTCAGAAGCAGCACGGTTCTGACATGCTGCTGTCACCCACTTGTTCTCATTCAAGATGATGCCCATGCACTAGCTCAGACTAGCCTCAGTCATGTGCCATCCTGTTAAGTCTTCCTCTTCCCCTTGTCCACAGCAAATTTCACAAAGTAAACACTCAAGATACTTTGGCACTCATTAAAAGCAAATCAGTACTATTAGCACCATAATGACTAATCGTCCTTAAGTACAACTCAGCCCAGTGGGAAGTGTCCTGTAATGCTCATCTACAGAAAATTTTATAACCCTGCATTAGTAGAAAAAAAACAAAACAACAAGCAACTCCTAAAAAGAGCTTGTGTTAGAGGCTGGGTTAAACGATGTAAAATTTGCATTCTCCTTTCTCATTTTGCTTTACAAACCCCATGTGGAGTATTTAGTGCTCAGGGATTTTTGACCAGACAAATGGATTCCTGATAAAGCATTTGATAATATTGTACTTTTTGCCTTTCTTGAATGATTTTGGTCTGATTTTGTTAAGGACCTCATCAAAAGATCCTCTATCTACATGAAAAAACCTAATGAGGAAAGAAATAGGGCTAAGCTAAGGAACTTCCTCCTTTCTCCCTTTAGAAACAATTACTGAAGGCCAGCCCAAATTTCTGTCTCAAAAGAAAAAAGGTCTAGGTGCTGCATGAAAATATTCAAGGCGTTCTTGGCATCAAAAAGCAGCAAGTGAGATTAGCATAAGATTTTACTGCATCTTCCATACCTCCCATGGTATTTTGCACACACCCTTCAAAAAGTATTGGTCTTGAAGAGTCATGTCCTTGCATTCCTTTAGGGATAGGGCCTGCTGCATACAAGCAGAGAACACAGCTTGGGGCAGAGTTCTTGCTAGAAATATCCCAACAGAATAGCAGTATTGCAGATATGATTTTGGTGCAGAGGAATCATGCTGAAAAACACAAATGAACAAATTTGCATTAGGAACAGTTCATATTTCACCAGCACCTTCCTGACAGAACAGCAGATATGAGGAGGCATAAAAGTAATTCCTAAACACAATTAAAATACNTTAACGATGTTGTGCAGGAAAATATGTTTATGCCTTCCTGAAATTTTGGATATGATTTAATAAAATATCTGACTTGCTAAGTGTCTAGATTTTTGAGACTGGCATACATTTTGTCTTATACCAACTCACACACAGCCAAGCTGAATTATGCTTGCATATCTCAATTTCTTCATATTACTACAATGTCAATACTTTGGTCTTCTTAATCCTTTCCAAAGCCTTCCTAAAATGTTCTGCTCCAGTTCTCCTTAAGTTTTTACTGCAAATGCAGCCCTCCCAGAAAACAAGAAAATAAAACTGGCAAGTCAATAAAAGTTCAGGGAATTGACCACTTCCCTAGAATCATAGACAAAATGACTCCACCAAACTACTGAAATCTCAGGAATCAAATGAAACAACATGCAGAACAGCTTCTGTTTTTTTCCCTCCAAAAGCTGTGAAATAGCAACAGCAAAGATGTTTATTCTGGCTGTAGAGAAGGCCAGCTTGAGCAGGCTATTCATAGAAGAGCATTTTCCAAAATTTAAGTCATCTGCATGGGGTAACAGTCAGCCACCATTTATTGCCCAGAACAATGTTGCATAGTGTTACTCAGTACAACCCTCCACAGTCACGTCCAGTTTCTCAGACCTAGAGTTGGTATATTTGTTTCCGCCCTTTTCTGTTTCCCCTACCTCATCTTTTCCCCTCAAATATTTTTCTTACTTTCATTTAGTCTTGTGGTCTTTATGTAGTATTTCTGGGTTTTCAAAACTCCTCTAGTCTATGTGCATGGTTTACAAAATATCCCTTTAGACATTTTTTGTAGAGCTGTGTTTGCAAATGGATGAATCACAACCTCGTACTTTTTTTTTAAATAATTTCTACTGAAAATGTAGAGGAGTTACAGTTTAGCTAGAGAGCTTATGGATATCTTATGTCTTGGGAGGGAAAAGAAATGTAAGGTCAAACTTCCATGGTCCTGGTAATGTACAGCAGTAAACTGGAGATCAAGGGCAGGCAGAGGAGATGACAGGAGAGTTGACTTGCAAGGAAATGCTTGGCTCACTGGGCACTTGCCTGTTTTCAAGTGCAGTTCCATCATAACATTGGAACTGTAGGGATTAAATAAAAAAAAAATCTCATTCCAGTGTCTGCCAGAATAAACAATTTCGATTTTCCTTTTTACTGAGAAGAGCTACACTGAGATCAAGGGTATAACTGGTTGAGAAGTTCACAGAAGTTTCTGAACTGATGATTTAAAATTGCTTCATTACTGAATGACTTTGACATTGATTGAATAAAATGTTTGTTCCCAGCCTAGAACTACCGACTTGCACAGCAATCATGTAGCCAATCTAAGTAACCTTATTTGCAAAAAGAAAGTTGGCACAATGGGGTAGGCAGAGCCTTAAAGCAGAGCTTGTTCTGTCCATTCAGGTTACTAGGCAAAGGCTGGAGCAGGACAAAAGCTGCCAGTAGGAAAGGCAAGATCAGGCTAGATTGTGCAGAGTTGATTTTTAAAAAAATTGCCTCTCACTTGGATGAACTGACATAGGGAGCATAGAGAAGATACTGAAGGAGGCAAGTCCGAGCCCTGGAGAGGGACCTCAGTTTCTGAGGGTACCACTCCAAGGATGGCAAAGCCTGAGAGATGGATTGTAGGACCAGATGCCTTTACCGTGCTGGTTTGTGCACCTCCCATATCATTAATAAGTCAGATACAACCCCCTTTGCAAACAACAGTTTGCTTCTCCTGTTAAGTTTCTGCTGGAACAAACTGTCAGTGGTGCTTCACAGAGGCAATTTCAAAGGGACATGGCTAAGCAGAATGATCCAGCAGCAGCTGACAGGGTCTCACTCCCATCTGCCCCAAATAAAGGTTATGGAAATCCTAACAAAACAGCCCATCTTTCCAGATAGCTGCTCATTTAGTTTGGCAGAATGAGCAACCAAGCAAATATCTTACACATCAGAATCATACTGATATTTTACCTGAATAAATTCCAAATAGCAAATCTGCTGCCCTCCATTTATACAATATTGAAAGCAAGTCTGTGTATTTCAACATGTATTTTATATTCCAAATATTTTTAACAAAATCCATATTCCTTAAAACAGATTAGAAGGTTGATTTCTACCTTCCATTGAAATATTCAGATAGCAAAACAATGAAAGAAAATCAACAAAAAGTGTATCAAAGAAATTCTTCACACATCTCAAGGCATCACAGACTTCAACAAGAAGCAGTCCAACACTTCTCTGCAAAGCAACTATTAAGAGATAGCCAAGTGTCTTTTTCCAGTAATTCAGTTGCATTTCTCACCATAATTTCAAATTCTTCAGGTCTTCAAACACCTGATTCTATTCCTATTTGCAATGGATAAGCTTAAATAACTTTCGTATCCTGCCTCAGCTCAAAATGGCTGACTGGGTAGCAGAAGAGCACTTTCCTCAATTCTAAACACTAGAGAGAAAACTCTCTAGTTTCTAGAGAGAAACTCTCTTCAAAGAGAGAGCCACACATCTATTCCTGTGGCATCTGATGGTATTTAAAAGTATTTCATCCTTTAAAAACCTACTTTTGCCTTAAGATTTGAAAATTATTGATGCCCTGTCCTCTTGTCTAGCCATTCAGGTGCCAGATTGCCCTTTTCCAGGGATGCCACTGTGGGGCTACAGTAGAAGGATAGTGGCTCACTGCTGCAGAGACAGCTCCTCTCTCCCTTGAAGCTTCAAGGCTTGCAGTTCCCTGCTCAGGAGTTTACAAACCAGTCTGTAAGCTAACAGAAGCAATACAAATCAGGGACAAATGGTCTACTTTCCTTCTCTTTTCAAAATAATAAAAAAGAACTTTAAATAATGATTGGCTGAAGAATCAGAACTTCAGCTGACACAGAATAAGAAAGTCTCAACTTGTTTTTGTCATTTTACAAAGACAGTTTAAGTCTACCTTTTAATAAGAATTTCTAATCCTCCAAACTTCTTCAGCCTAATTCTCCCTGACAACACAGTGGCTAGTCTCCAAGACTATATTTATTCTTTATCTGCTTGAAGAAAAGCTGTTAGGGAATGGCATATCAGTAACACCATAGCAGAGAAATTTTTGAGGAGCACAAAAGAGAAAAGTCTAATTCTTCCATATGCTGTGCTCTGAGGACCCAATTTTGAGGTTTCAGTTTCCTCTGCAGCGAGGACATCTGGGTGTGGTGTATGAGAAGGAAGCGAGGGTGGGTGAGAAACAAGCAAACATGGTGCAGATGGCAGGGAATATATTTCTCTACCCTCTCCACAAGTTGCTGGCTGCTCTTCTCCTTTTGAGGAGAAAAGATCCTCTCTTAGTCTCTGCTTACCTCCTCTTGATAAAGGTCCATCCAGAGAGCAGGGCTTGGGAGCAGCTGAATCTGTTTCTGAGGAATTCACTGCAGGTCTTGAACACATCGAGTCCTTTCTCCTAAGGTGTAAGCTTGGCAGCTCCAGCAAGCTCTGGCAGCTTTTCTGAGTGAAAGGGGGAAGGCAGATTATCATTTTTACCACCCAGATTATGCAGTTTGCCTAATCCTTCCCACCCTTATTACATCTTCAGACTTCAATCTGTGCTGCCAAAGACCAAATGTTTCCTGCATAAACACTAAACAAAGGCAAAATACAATTAAAACTCAGTCCAGGATGAATTCTAAACAACTTGGTGGGGAGGGAGGGGGTAAACAGTGCTACTAGTAATTTCCAATTTATTTTTTTATTTTTACTTCCCCCCTCCCAATTTTTGCAAGACATATTTCAAAATGTGACAGTAATAAAAAAAAAGCTTCAAAATTATTTTCCTGTGCTAACATGCATTTTAATATAGATTACTTTTGTCTTAAATCAGAAAAATATATTTTATCAGTGGTAGGCAAGAAGTGTGTTCATGAACAGAGATATGACTATAACCATATCAACAAGTGTGATGCATTCCCTTATCCTGGGTACCTTTCTGGAGCAAACCAAATCACTGCAATTGTGTTCAAGCCTAGATATTTGATATAGCCAATGGGAAAAGTGGAGAATGAGCTGTATAAATAGCAAGTTACAACATTGTTTGTTGCCTTCCAGCCTGCCTTTCAAATATTAACATTTTTATACTTTTTCTGGTTATTTCTGGGTTTGTAGAGTTCTTTATTATTATGCAAACATACGACTCCCTTAATCATTGAAGGATATCATGCATCAGGAAACACAAAGAACTAAATAAATGCCTTGTTACCTGCATTCTTAAGCTACAGAAACCTCTGTAGCATTGGGGAACCATCAGAGACAAGTACAAGGATGAAGATGTTTGGAAGCTGATTGCTTTCGGGTATTTATTCTTGCAAGTCTTACATTGCAACAGCATCTAGAATGGCTCTGCAGGTGACCACTTCATCAGAGGATAATTACTCCTCACTCCACAATGGCTTTGGGTGAGAGATCTGGACATAATTGCAAACTGAAAAGGAAAGCTGCATGGTACACACTTAAGTACCACTTTGCACCGTGGGTATCATAAGAAACAAAGTTATCAACTGTTGATATCCAGCAGCAAGATTTCTGTGCTTTCCTCTATCACCAGCGCTCCCAAAAGCATCAAATAAGTTCATACAGAACTAAATAAAAGCAAAGCAACTGATCTCTTCCAAATGAGATACCCAAAACCACAGTCCTTGAAATATCCCAGTGTAGTGATCAACTGCAAGGGTATTGGTTCTTTCCAACTTCACTAATAGATTATGTCATTCTCTTCTTCCCCCCAACTTTAGACCCCTTATTCCCCAAGATGAATTTTTTTTCATGGTTTCAAACTCCTTTTCATGCCCAAAGTCTAGCCCATACCTCTGACATCAGGCATATTTGCACAGTGTGAGGGTGGGTGACTTAAGAGGGCTCTTAGGTATGAAGTTAGCTTGGGGATATTGCATACCCTGCTGATTATCAAGAACAATTTCCAAGGGCGGAGGTGGATGGGAAGAAAAAAAAAAAGCTTTAAAAAGCTGTCTGTCTCTCTGATTTTCAGCTTTTTGAAAAAGTAAGAGCAGAAAAGGACCCCTGGTGTGTGGTTAAGATAACTACAAAGGAACTATTCTTAGAAGGTTCCTTCAGCAAAATGAAGGGTGCTTTGACTGCATTTTTTGGCCTTGCTAATCTGACAGATATTGATGGATAATTTGGAACAGCCAAAATCTTTGTTCTAAAAACATTGACTCATACACGTTACATCCAGATATTTTACTGGGTTCTTAACAGATATCAAAGCTTTCTTTAAAGACTTGCAAGTTGCATTTTATACATTTAAGATTGTATGCATCCATGGGAGGGAAATGATAGAGAGAAGTTCCATTAAGAGCAGCTTATAAAGGAGTTTTTATGTCCTTCAACATGCACAGTCTAAATACAACCACTCCCAGCACTTTGTTTCTGCCTAATCAAGTTTGCAAATTAACAGCACCAAGATTCTTAATGAGCAATTAGGGCCTTGCAGGCTGGTCTCTCCAACAGGTACAGAACCTTGTGTGTAAACACTCCAGTGCCGACTTCCCCACCACCTCCTGGCCTCACAGATGGGGCAGCAGCAGTAGCCACCCAACCTGCCTGAATCAGTCAGACTTACTTCATCTGGTTGCCCAGTCACGGACATCCCCGTGACTTCTGACAGCTGGTCCTTCATCTCTTCCAGAGGTAAAGGGCTACAGGGTCCCACCTCCACTGGGATTTAAGGAAGAATTCTTTCATCTGAAAGCATGTAGGAAAGGCACTCCCATACCATAAGCAGTTTTTGGAGTAAATCATGAATGAAAGCAGTGAAGCACAGATGGGGGCTTCTCCCTGAGTGCCCCAACCACTACCTCCAGACAGCAGCTGAACAGGCACATGACTCCAAAAATAAAGAGCCAATTCCATATGCAAAATAAAGATATGCACAGCAGCACAAAAACAGAAGTAGCAGGTTGCAGCAGTCGTTTGAGAAATGCAGTGCTGCGCAACTCGTGGAATTTCCAAGTCATTTGGTGCTGTTGCTGCCCCAATCTGATTCTCACCAGCTCCTGGTGGATGAAGCTTATGCACTAGCTATTCTGCTTTGCAGTCACTACTGGACAAACTCAGTAAAGAGTGTATTCACCCCTTTATAAGGTAAACAGACAATCAGTAGATATACCATTTCTTCCCAAGATCAGCAATATTCTTCAAGTTGGTAAGTGTTTTAGTAGAGAATCCTTCTAGTAGAAAACCAAACATGCAGATAAATTAAAATGCATACGCAATGTGACAAGTATCAAGCACAGACAGAATTTCTGTCAGCGCTCTGAGGTGCTGCTGATACACTGCTCTTCCTTCTTCTGCACGTCAGTGGAATCAGTCACTGACAGAAGCAGGTACGAGTTACTGCAGCAGCAAAAAGGATCTCCTGGCCAAGTAGAATCAGGCCATTCCTCTGCGCCTGCTTGCAATAGTGTAAAGAGTTTGTTAAATATTAAAGTCAGGAAATTTCCAAAAGTCAGTTTTAGACAGTTCGCTGGTGAGCAAGCTACTCAGCCAAAATGCTGACTGCTGTTCTAGTTTAGACTAGTGTAGTCTGAAAAAACTACGCTAAAAAAACCCTCAAGGCATCAGCATCACTAGTGCCAGCCTTAACAAGGGTAAATGGACTCCCATCCTCAGCACAAAGGCAGCCACAGGAACACAGGAGCTGGGATCTCAACACATAACAGTCCATACTGCAACTTAAATTCCCTTTTCAGTCTGAGAGATGTTACATAGAACATAATCATGCAGTTTCACAGAACTTACTTTAACCCATTGCTTTTGAAATTCAAATACCATAGCACAAGCCTCCTTCCCCGAACCATGGAGGCCAATCTCTCAAAAGTTTCATGCTATGCCAAAGTTTCATGCATGCTATGGGTGCTATACCCTTGGCATCCATTGTCAGCACCCACACAGAGAAATCAGGGTCTCCTCTTGTGGCTGGGCACACACAGCTGGAAATTCAAGATCCAGGAGCATTTTCATTAACCATGTGAAGTGCAGCACAGGAAGAGAGGTTTCTCATGGCTGCCTCATCAGCAGAGCTGAAATTCTCTGGAGTTGTTCAGAGAAGTTTCAATCATTCACATAAAAGTAAAGACAACAGCTGTGCTTTTAAAGATAGTCTGAAAAAAAAAGCTACTAGAAAAATACACTCTTTAAAAGACCTTTATTTTGGTTGCACGGTTACAATTCTAATGTCCATTTATGCTTACAGTTAGATTGTTCCCAAATAGCATTTCATAGCTCATCATGTAAACAGTGCATTCTCTATCAGTTGGTGTATAAGAACTTTATAAAATACAGAAGAAGTGACTTTTTCACCTGTACACTTTTCAGATTAGTTCACCAACATCAAATAAAAAAGCAAATAGATCAATTGGCAAAAAAGAGTTGTTACATTTTTAATATATTAGTACAAAATGGCACAAAAGGAAGAAGGAAATTTTAAAGGCCATAAGCATCAAATGTCTTAAACAGTTTCAATCAGTTCAACCAATTTTAACTTCATTTCAAATACCAATGTTGAACTTGAAATTGAACTTGTAGTCTTCCTTTCTTCAGCTATATGAAAGACCTCACATACAAGTTTGGTCCTGTTCATGGAAACTAAATCACAGCAGTTTCAGAACGGTGACATTCAAGTGCAGCCAGGAAGTTCGGAATTTCTATTTTTCCCAGTAACTCTAAGAATTCACAGACTAGAGTTTATTTTCATCTACCCAAACCCATTGATGCACACTTCAGATGAAAAGATACCAAGTGTGTGCACATAAAACACAGTATTTCTTAATGCAAGAACTGAAACAAAACATCCACATAATTACATCATCCACCTTACCAAACTTTGCAGGAGGCTTCCAGACATAACCATACTCGATGCCAGATTCAGAGATACACAGAGAATCTAAAAGATTTCAAGCAAACTGAAGGCTTAATTCCCAGGCTTCCAGGTATAAAAGAGAGATCACACCAACTTTAGCAACCTACATTTTATTTTTGAACCACCCATATCAAATGGGCAGGTAAGTTGGATGGCAGGAAAATGGACGAGAAATACATTTCTAACTTAAAGATAAACTCTGAAATATTAATTTGTTGCTTTAAGCAACAATTCAGGAGTTTGTTTTGGCAGCAACATTTAGCAATATCTTGAAAGATAACTACCCACTCTGTCAAAACAAATTATCATGACTTTGATTAGCCTTCTAAACCTTGAGAGGGTTTTATATTTAAGTTAATGGAACAGTTTATGACCTTGACTGGTTTTTTCTGCTAAGACAGCACCCACATCCAAGAGGGCAGGCAGTTATACTGATGGTAGTACTGAGAACATTATTTCTCATGTTAAACAAAAAGTCTTATAAAAAAAGCAAGTGTGATGAAGTACAGAACCACTATTTTACTCAGCTTCACAATGAGCAAACCACGACTAGGAATTTCCTTTCCTAATTTAAATACCAATTATAAAGCTTTCTCCAGAGACTTATTTTTTTGTTGAAAACCATATTACGATTCCAAGAAGCAATACTCCAACAGCAAGTATAATAATGAGTATGCACATCTTCTTTCGGGATCTTTGCTGCCAATAGAGAAGAAAAAAACAAGTTGTTTGAAAACTGTACCACCACATCAGAAGACTATTCAGATGCTTTTATGGTCCTACTGCTTGTGCAATCTAACTAAATTGTGTCCTCACTAACAAGTCATATGAATGTTCAAGAAAAAAAAAAGCAGTTTTCCACATTATTTTATGGCTATGCTATTCAAAAGAATTATTTCAGTGTTATTTACTGGCATACCTAATAAACTAATGAAAGAGAACACTAATATAATGAATGGATGTAATTACAACACTGGGGGAAGTAAATGTGAGAGTGCAGATGGCAGCTTATAGAGGAAAATGGACAATCAATCTGCACAACAGAGGAGGTAGAAATGGTCTGCTAGGAAAAAACCCAAACATCTAAAGACTAGTAATGTATATATAGAAGGGAAAAATGGAATACAATTTTAGATTTCCATGCATCCATTCTCTGAGTTATTTTAAAGCTGTTTTTGTCAAGTTTCTTCGGTACAGCTTGCTCACAAAAACAAAAAAAACCCAACAAACAAAAGAGACCTGCCTACACAGATGTTACTACAATAAAGCACATTCAGAACTTTCATATCCCCCATACAGGTCTGTAAACTTGAGATACCAGAGCACTCAACACTTGCAGCAGTCTGTCATCTTTATCCGAAGGATAATTTTCTTCACAAGAGGAAAGAAAATTAGCAATGGGTTTCTCAGGTTTTTGCTGATAACCAGGGAATAAAACACTCAAATCTTGGGATTCTAGGTCACAGCCCCAGAAGTAAAGCCAGGCTGTGCTCTGCCTGGCAAATGTTCTTCTGCCTGGGTGGTTTTGTTTTGTTGGTTTTTTTCTTTTCCTCTTTGAAGAACAACATCTGTGTCAGTTCTTCACTGGAGCTGTCAGTTCTCTGCCCAATACCACCCAGACTACCAAATTTCTTAACAACCCTCCTCTTCTAGTTTTACTGTCTCATTGCCACTTCTCCCATTGTCAGGGCTACTATTTCTTCATTTCATCATTTTACTTGCTAGAACTCAATCCATCTGCTGGAGTACCTTCCTTTTTCAGAACCTATGGCCAGTTCTCTCCTTACACTCAGTCTCTTCCTTCTGCAACCTGCAGACCACCTCTTGGCAACAGTGCATTGAAGTCAAACATTTCCCCTGTAATACTACTTAAGCAAGGGAGTAGACTAAAGACACAGTGATCTTATTTTCTCATACGCTTGATCATAATTTCTGCAAGTGCTGAAGCATGACTGGTAAAGTGGGAAAGAAAGGAGAGAAGCCTGGCTTTGCCCAAACTGCTCTGCTGTGTGAATGCACCCCACCATCCATGAGGTTGGACCTCATCCAACCACAAACAGGAGCTGCGAGGTACCAGCACACCTGGGTCACTTTGAGCAGGTCAGACCATACAGGTATAATAGTTGCTGAAATGAAATTAAGTCTGCTGAAAGTGAAAATGATTTTTCAGCACCTTGGAACAAGGATGAGTTTTCAAGAAAAGGAAAGTTCAAATCCAAAGCAAACTACACAATCCTTTCAAACAAACACAGTCCAACTCTGTAGGGTGTTTGGTCTCTGCTGCAAGACTCACTGAACAGAAGCATGTCAGAAATATTGATAACCCTCCTCTGAGATCAGAAGATATTCATCCACTCCCCATCACAGCATGAAGTTTTTCATTTTAAATTTCATTCAGAAAACTAACACCTTCCGCTGAAAATTTTGACTGCTACTATTTTTTTTTCCCTGAACTTTGTCAGCATCAAAATAGGAGCCATCAACCATACTTAATGTGCCAATTTGTCCCACCTAGAAATACAAGGATGTATTTGTTCAAGTTCAAGGATGCACTCTTTCCCACTTCTGAAATCAGTAAGCAATCCTTCAGACATTCTGTCATTCATTTACTATCCTGGCTACTACTAACACATATAAGAAGATTTAAAAAGAAGTCTAAGGACTAACTCTAACTTAAAAGGGAAGATTAATTACTAATAAGATTATTTCTAATAAGTTCCAAAAATGTTATACAGAAGTGGCATTTAAAAGTATTTAAAAGGCTTTTCAAAAAAGTTTGACAGTTTGAAATATGTTTTTAGTATCGGAATAGCAAATAACAGAAGGTGGATACATACAGCTTTGAGAAGATTTTAGACAGCAAAAATTGGTGCTAACTGGCAACATCTTTAGAAGACTTTCCTGCCTATCTTCTCTACTCCTCCAGTGATCTTTAGAGGCTTGCTCTCCATATAAAGGAAGCTTTTACTTCTTGAACTATAAATGAGGGGTTTGTTTGTGATTTTTTTATTGATTTGGGTTTTTTTATTTGTTTCTAAATAAAGGGGTAACTGACTTTTGTTATATAGTGACCTAGAAATATCATAGTAATCTAATAAACCTTTAATTAAGTTTAAAAGCCTTGAAAAACTTGCTAAGCAAAATCTGAACTGCATAAGAAAGTGGAAGTCAGGGCTACTGAGAAAGGACAGTTACACACAACTGGCAGTCGGCACTGGCATTACCTGGTAGTTTGCTGCTCTTGCCAGCTGCTGGTTTGCTTGCTGCACATGTACATCTGCATTTTCCACGTTGGCTTCTATGCTGTCTTTATTTCATAAAGAAAGATTTCAAATTTTGATTAGTCGAAACCATAAAAAGGTTTGGAATCCTGAAATACTCTTGAGAGCATACGTAACAGCTGGCCCCAACTGCTGGTGTCTTCACCAATATCCAAAGTTTTGTACTGTGTGCTACAAAAGCTTATATCATCCTATATTTATGCCTGAGTTCTTTTCAGAACTGCCCAGACAATGAGTGGCTGAATTCATGTCATGTAACAGCTCCCCTGTTCTAAGTGAAGGGCTGAAACTTTTATGCCAATCACAATAAAAACTTTCAGTACTTCCACTTTTTCTTTTTTTTTAAATAACCTTTCAAGTTGCACTCCAATTTGCTACTGACTACCCTCTGCTTAGATTAAGAAAGTCCTAGGGCCTTATGAAACAAAGGAAACAGACAAAAAAAATCCCAAGAGGCACGAATCTAGTTTGGTATTCTATCATACTGACACAGATTTTTTTTTTTCCTGCAGGAAAAATATTAACAGATATGGGCTAAGGTGATAGAAAAAGCCCTGAAAATGTATGGTGGACATAGACAACAGTGTGGCTTAGCAACAGAGTCAGAAAATGTATTCTCCAATCACAGTTTGTTAAACCAACAAACCCATTGGTGGGGAGGGCAAAGCATGAGCCTTTGCTGAATCTGTGCATATATCATTAGCAAATACAGTAAAACTTCCCACAGAAATTCCAATTTTAGGTACAAACAGTTCAAAAAACTACTTTTAAAGATACTTTAAACACATGAAAAACTATATTATGTTTTAAACTACATTTTAAACACACTTTTTTAATGTATTTCCAGTCACGTCAGCCAGTCTACCCATTACTAGGCTGCACCTCATTTACTTTAGTATTGATATTCTAATTAGAGGAATTTTTCCAGCAAAAGAAAGTTGTACTTTGCAGTTCTCCAGAGAAACCAAACAAAATTTTTTTCAGATAATATTTGAATTGGACTTACCTATCACATCACCTTGCTCATGAATCATCATTCCTAGATCTTTAAAAATTTCATTGATGTCCATAATATCAGCCTGTAAAGAACCATTCATAGAATCAATTCACATCACATATTCTGGCAACTCTGTACATTTAGATATAAATAGTGTTCCTTCTCCTCCTGAGTGCGCATTCATGACTCTTTATACTACCGGACAAAAAAAGCAAAGAAAGACTTTATGGACTTACTTGGAAGGTTTTTTTGGTACTATGAGACCAAGTTTACCATAATCAAGTTAATCAAACTGAGGATGAGTGTGTGCACAAAGTACACTTCTCAACACATCACAAACAGAATCTCTTCATTGCTGAGGGCTCATCTAGACACACACTTGTATTATAAGTTAACTGCAGGGAAAAGTTAATGATAACATTGCTTAAAATATAACTGTTTAAGCAAAATTTTAAAGGCCTGTGTAGGAAGCATTTTGCATTAATTTTAGCAGATCTGTAAACACACACAAATTTCATAAGCCCTACAGTTTACAGAAATTACCTCTGTAATGTGGTCAGACTTCTGCACCTTCATTATATTATCCTATTACCATCTAGTTATGATGAAGTGACAGATGCCATGCTACCACATCGTAGGTACGATCTCTTCTTAACTAATGACTGATACACGCTTACTTCAATTTACTGTAAGTTAAAGTATGAATGGCAAGGGAAAGATTATTGAAAAGATTATACATAGAAGGGATTTTGTCACATGCATCCGCAAGGCTTCCCAAGAAAGTCCACTTCCAGTATCTTTCTTATCAATGGTAGAGATGTGGATTCCAGATTGGCTTGGAAAAGTAATTTTCTCTTCACAGAAATCTCTTGATGTCAGTATTTCATCACACATGACAATTTTTTTGTGTAGCTTACATGTTGTTTTTAAGTGTTTTTATTAAACCCTTAATTACAAAAGTAATTAATCTCAGTATTTCCAGAAGAGTTCAAAAAAGCCACTTACAAAGTGTACATGTTGAACAATATATTGGCAAATACCTGAGAGGAAAGACAAACTTTGCTTCATTTATAGTCACTATTCAAAGTGGTTATATAATACGACCACTATGTTGGAAAAAAATTGTATGTGCTTTTTCTTGCCAGTACATGAGCACTCTCTTATTCCACAACCAAACCACTGAAGTTAAACACAGTATCAAAACATGGCTTTTATACCGCAGATTTCAGCAGAAATCAGGTTTGGCAGAAAGGGACTTGAGGGTGTGGGTTGACAGCCAGGTCAGTAAGAGCCAGCATGTGCCCAGGTGTCCAAGAAGGCCAACAGGATCTTGGTCTGTATTAAGAATGGTGTAGCCAGCAGGACTAGGGCAGTGATCATAAATACCCCTTTTCTCAGCATTGGTGAGGCTGCACCTTGAGTGCCACGTTCAGTTTTGGACCCCCCCTTCAAAAAGGACATTCAAGTCCTGCAGCATATCCAGCGAAGGGCACTAAGGCTTGTGAAAGGTCTAGAGAACATGTCTTATGAGGAACAGCTGAGCGAGCTGGGTTTGTTTAGTCTTGAGAAGAGGAGGCTCGGGGGGGACCTTATCACTCTCTACAACCTGAAAGGAAGTTGTGGTGAGGTGAGGCCTCTTCTACGGTGCCTGCAGTGAGAGGACAAGAGGAAATGGCCTTAAGCTGAGACAGGGGAGATTCAGCCTAGATGTTACAAAAAACTTTTTCATTGCTAAGAATGGTCAGGCAATTGGAATAGGTTGCCAAGGGAGGTGGTGGAGTCCCCAACCCTGGAGGCATCTGGATCTGGCACTGGGTGATATGGTTAAGTGGTTACAGTTGTAGTGCTGGGTTGACAGTTGGACTTGGGTTGACAGTCTCTTCCAAGCTTGCTGTTTCTTTGATTCCACAATTTCAAATGCACATTTCACATCTAAAGGCAGTTTTTGTAGCTTTGAAGGAAAAAAACACACTCACAAACAAATCTCAAGACTCATTTCTACAATTAATGTTCATGTCACTTTAAAATGCATTTTCTTTGGAAACATCAAAAACATAATCTGCTGTAAAACCACTTGTACTTACTTCAAGCTGCCTAATGGAAGATTCCCTCTCCTCAATAAGACGGAGATCATCTTCTGTAATTTCTTCATCTTGCACTTGTGTTTGCAGGTGACTATCAAACAAAAAAAATGCAAAACTCATCCAGAAATGAACAGGCACAATGAGAAATAATTCAGAAGAATAAAATGACAGTTAAGTACATATCACATTTTACATTATTGGTTAACAAAATGCATGTTTTTACCCTTGCCTGTAACTACACTGTTAACACTAACAGGGACAGTGTAACTGTCACACCTTAGGTGTAGGAAGCTGCTGCTGTAGCTCTGCTGCACACGGTAGACAGCTGACTGGAAATTCAAGTATGAATACCAGGACAAAGTTCTTACAAACTGCAGAGTTGATATCTACCTGAGGCAAAAGCAAGCCACCCAAGAAAAAAGAATCCGAGACCAAGAAGCAGTCCTTGGAGCATATGAAAGAAATGGGAGATCCCAGTAAACACTGATCCCTTATCACAACAGATTTACTACATTCACAGGTTGGACTCTTCTTCCCTAAATTTGGGTCTCAGAAAACCCAAATGCAGATTAGGGGAGCTTAAGGACATGGCTACATGGCTAAAGCAGGAAAAAAAGGGGGATACTATGTGAACTGTTCCTTTTTTCTTCCCATCTGTGCCATTAAAGCCTCTTCTCTAGGCTTTCTTCTATAATGCAACCATAACTGAACAGTCTGTCCCAAATCCCTCCACAAAAAAGGCAACTGATCGGAAAAAACCCAAGCAAAAACAAACAAAAACCTGACAAAAAACAAGCACTCCCCACCCCCACCCAAAAAATCAAAAAACTACAGGCAGCTGGCTTCCCTGCAGGCCTTTTATTATTCTGAGCTAGGTTAAGGCTTATTAATTAATTCAACCTACCTGTCCCAAGAGACAAGTGTTCCTTCTTTGTAGCTATCTTCTGGAGCACCACCCTACATGATCAGTGTTTTAAAAATATAAATAAAACATTATGGCCCTGAAAGGAGCATTGTCAGGATTTGTATAAGCCGTCAATGTTAGAAGGTTTTTAGTAAGTCAATTTCCAACTGAAACATGATTTAACATGCTCTCATCTTGATCTTGCTTTATGTGCACATAAAGCTGAAATACGGGCAAAAGCATTCAGCTCAGTAACTGCCCAATAAAGTTTTTAAGTATAGCAATGTGTATTTGGCACAGAGTGAAAAGGCAAAATTGATATACTAACAAGAAAAAGCTCAACATCTGAAGCTCCTCAGCACTTCTTCACTTTAATACTCTACAGAAATCTGGCAAGTCACTCTTCCAAGTAGGAAAAAATCTGTTGATATATAAAGCTACAGCAAAAGCACTTCCAAATCTACAAGTTACTTTTGCAAGATTACAGCATGAACTGGGGGCAATTTGTGTGACAAAAGCTAGAAAAAGTAACAGCTCTCACAGGAGGTTATTTCAGCTTAATGTAGCCTTTGCTATAAAATCATACAACACATGTTCTGCAGTACTTAGGGTCCAATATGAGCTATTTTAAGTAGCACCAAGGAAATTAGTTTGACAGTGAACACCACTAACACCATTGTAAAGAATATAACAGCATATTTTCCTGATACTTACAGACACCTTTGAGCTGGCTCTTACTCTGGCTACAAAGTCTTTTTCTTTCTCAGCAGCTTGCCTTTGGAGCCTTTGGAAATTTGTTAGTGCTGTGGTGAACTCACCCACAAGACGGTCTTTCTGTATTTTTCTTTGACGCTATAGGAAAAAAAGTTTTACAAAGTCAAATGAACTCAGGCTTTTCAAGGCTTTGCTATTGCCAGTCTGCTCAGAGCTACGGCATATATTCTTTTCCTTCTAAATTGGTGTAAGGGAAGGCTGTCTACAAAACCATTTCCAATTGCATGGACAAACTCTCTTTCCTTCTGGGATCACTTAACTCTGCACAAATTAAGGCATTTAAAGAGGAAATCAGCATATTTATTTTCATTTAACAGCTGGAAATGAGAAATGGGAAGGGACAAGAAAGCTTTTACCTTCCTTATTATCTGCTGATTATAAAAGCTACTGTTACAGTGTGAAATATTTTGATACCATGAATGCTAAAGTATGTAAAGGTGACTGAAGAGAGAGGAAAACTGCAGAAAAGAAAGAACAAGGCACTTCATATGTATTTTACATAAATGCTGGAAATACATATTGAGCTGCATCCAGAAGTGGGTTCACATATCCCCTTAAGTGCTTTAGAACTGGTACAAAAATACCCATTCTAACCTTTCAGGCTTTGGTTTTTTTTGAAGATGCAGTAAAGGGCACTCAGGAGACCCTGCACTATATTTCCCCAAATCTATACAATACATCGACCTTCCTTCCAAATATCTGAAGGGCTGTAATTTTCCATTCATGAATCTGTTATTTATGTATTTTGTTGAGATGGAGCTTTGATAAAAGGAGTAAAATTAAGCAGTAAAACATCTCACTGCCAACTTCTCAGCTCCAAGAGAAGGAAACAGAGAAACCATAAAATAGACAAGAAACTAAACGTACTTTGCCTAAACTAGAGATATGTATCAGGACCAAGTTTTAACACTGCTATTAGATGTTTACAGCTTTACAGGATGAACACATATGGATCATGGCCTGGCATTTGAATTCAGCATTTGAAAATGATCCATTTTCCCATAGGCTCCTTAGTTATCTGTCACAGACCAGGCAAGTTGAGTGACAATAACCCAAATCCATGTTTTCTGGGATCCTGTTGTTCTTCCCTTATTTAAGTGACAGAGTTTGCTAGGATAAGAAACCATAGGATGGCAGACAGGAGTGTGCTAATCACAACAGCTACTTCACATGTTACCTCTTGACAAGATTTTACAGAGACCTAGGAAAGAAGTGGTTTAAAGACTGCACAAGTTCTTCTAGTAACAGCTCCTGTGTACTCCTCTTAAGAAAGGAAAAGCCTGTGGACAAGATATAGCACGTATGCTGATCTGAGTGATGCGGAACAGACATACTGTGCATAATTCATTGACCCTGCAAGCAGTCAGAAAGCCAATGGAGTCAGATTTAGTATCACTCCAATGGATTCCAAAGTGTACGGCTACCTGAAATTGTTGGCAGGCACAGTGCACTGCCTTGCTTCCCACCATTTCAAACTACCTCATTCCTGATACATAACAACACCTTTGGGACGAGTCTGGACTGCAACAAAGTGTTCTTGTAAGTATGCCCCTTGTGCAAGTGTGTTGACTAACTAAACAGTGCTTTGAAAATAGGAAAGAAGTACTGAAGTGACTCAAATGCTATACATGAGCCAACATGATAGTTCAAACAAGCCATGCTCTTTGTTTTCATACCTGTTCACTTGTTGCAGGCAAAGATCCAAACTCTTTAATGTATTTGTCAGTTTCTTTGGCAAGTTGGTTGGTGTATTGCTGCTTCTGTTGCCTAAAATCAAACGCAAATTTTCATTAGAGAGTACTGGGTTATTTTGCTGAATTTCACTGATTCTCAGAAAGGAAGCAGTACTAAATGCTTCTCTACAGCACACGAAACCTTCCTTATTCTGTTCTTCACCATAAAGGCATGATATCATGGATTCCAGGCAGGACAGATGCTGAAGAAGGTGTGTTCCTCAGTGTGACACCATAATTACTCTTTTTTTTTTTTTTTTAAGGTTTCGTCTATTTTACTGACATGCAGTAGTGCGCTCGGAGTTATTATGAATACATAAATATGCTTTTCATAGGTTTTTTTTTAGGCTATCAATAGCTAGAAGTGACTGGTCACTTCTGAGTTCAGAATAACTGCAGAAAAGTCAGCATATTGTGGCTTGATTATAATTCCAATACCAGAGGCCATAAAAGGTCAATTCCTGGTAGTTACTGGAAAGCTTATCCAAAGAGATCTATATTCTGTCATGATACTTCAGCTGCGAACTTAGCCGAAAACTTCATTATTTACAAATAGTTTTAACAGTGCTTAAAAAAAGCTTTGTCTTAAACAGCATTTTTTTGTCTCTCTGCTTCTGATATTATGACGTACTCCTTTACTAATCTTCACATTTTTTTCCTAGAGAAATTCAAATTCTTTACCTGCTTTTGCATCCTCCTCTCTCTTCCCTGCCCCCCACCCACAAGGATATAAAGAAGATTTTATCTGTAAAGCTATTATCAAACTGTCAGCATCAATATTTAAAATAATCAAATAAGTCTTGGAAAGGCCAAATGTTCAGACAAGTGAAGAGTCATGGAGGTAGTATATATGACAAGCTTCCTTAAAGGGACTGGAACATGTCCTTCACAGCAGTTTCTATCCTGTTTAGTTGTGAATTTTTGCCTAGATACTGTCAGTTTACTGCATAAACTATGCATGTTCCTCTTCCCCTATTCCCTCACTAGTCACCGAAAGAACATCCACTGTTGATTGTACCTGGCTAATGTTATGGGCCCTGAACTCAGGCTATTATAAAGCAATTCGGCTGTTCACACAAAATGAACATGATGATTTTGGCCCAATACACATATCCTCCTACTACTCAACAGCCACAGCACAGCATTAACCACACTGAAAATGCCAACTTTCTCACCCACGGGGTGATCACAAACATGTCGCTTACTTGCATTTATGATGCTGAGATTAATGTGGCAAAGGCGTTCAATGAAAAAACCCATACTGGTTAATTAGACCATGCAGAGAAGTGGAGAGCAGCAGACTGTCTCTGCTAGAGGCATATTAATGCAAGTCCACCTTTAGGTTACTGAACTACAGCAGAGCATCTGCCCTGGAGTCTGATTTCAATTCTGTTATGTTACTATTTCTGGTCCATATTTATTCTATAATGTCATCCCTTACTGCAGCTTTCATCACAAAAAATGACATTGCCTTTTCCCACCCAGCATCCCATCTCGCAAAAAAACCACCCCAATATATTTGCTACCTTGTGAAACTTACACAGACAGAACGGAAGAGTTGACTGAAGTGGATGGGTACAGGTGTATGTTTTTAAACAATGACATTGCTTTGTGGTCACACCACTTTCCCTTCTCTGACACAGAGCATAGGTTTTATAGAAGTACTGATACTGCACGCAATGTGCACGGGCAAACCAGCTGACTCCAGCTTACAGACTATCCAAAATCAATTTTAGAAAGCACGTCTCAGCATGTAAGTTTCAAATATTTCTCTATACTCACCGTTCTCAGAGAAATCAAGCACTCTGCCTAACAAAAATCAACCTCATCACCTACCAGGAGATTGTTTACAATGCGATGAAACTAAATGTTTCCATGTGAAGTACTCACAGCTGTTGTCTCAACTCAGGCGTGTCTTGCGGTGTTCCAAGCTGATGTAGTATTCTTTGTATTTCAGCAGCTGTTTGTGAAGGGAAAGAGAAATTTTAATGGGGCAAAAACAATTCCTGCTTAGTTTTATGCATTTTTGTTTGACAATTATAAAGCCATGTAACATGACAGAAACTGATACTCAAGACTTTTTAAACCTACTACAAAGACTCCAGTTATAAGTCCCAGAACAACTACTGAATGTTTTTTGCCAAGTCAAAGCCCAGGGTTTCTTACAAAGGATGGGAATGTATCCAAGTCTTTATGCAGAAAGAGGCACTTTAAAGATTAACTAATAGTTCCATTACAATAAATCTAAATCAGGACTTTAAATATTTTTTTTAAAATAAGCAGCACAATTCTTATTCTGGTTTAATTGTATTTTATGCATGTCATTTTGGAACGCCATATGAAAGACTGCTATAACATTACCTTACAAAAATATTTCAGAACCAGTGCATCAAAAGAAGGCAGCCACAAAGCATTCATAGATTTACAGTACATTATCACGTGTCCAGTTTTAAATTGTAATTTTTAGAATCTTACATTTTTAAATGTGGAATACACTTAAAAATCACTGGCAGTTTGTATTTCATGAAATACATTAGCTTTGAACTGCAAAAAGTGACACATCATCTGAGACTTATTTTCAGTTTAATATAATTTACTGTCATATGAGAAAGCAAGGAGAAAAACACACAGAAATTTCAAGGATATAGCTTTTCACACTGCAAAATTATCCTCAAGATGCTTTATCTCAGCTGAACACCTTCACGTTCTAAAACAAAAGAACATATATCCAGAATAACTTATTTTGCTTGACTCTCAGCTAGGAGCAGATTTGTCTTTCCTGTATTTCTGTGGCCCTCCCCCGGCAGACTGGTGTACAACATACTAGCAAATATGATGGTATGATACTATGTGGGATCCTCACTTTACCAGCAATTTTATTTTGCCCATAAACACAGTCAAAAATGCAGTAAGTGACAACTCTATGTAATTAAAAACCCCATACTGTATACCATTGAAGAGATCTGCAAGAGAGAGAATCTCAAGTAAAATAAGAAAATAACCTATGACTTAGGTTAACCAGTTAGTTAAAACTGGAATTCCTTAAAGCATTTTTAATAATAATTTTAATTCTAATCTTTGCTTCATAACAAGTCTCCAGTGAACCAGACAATACTGGATTTTCTTACACTGCATTATATACCATCCCAGCGCCAACAACTGCTATGGCCAATTCTTTCTATGCACTCTCAGGTAATGAAAATATCAGAACAGGGGAAAGTTAGTACCTAACTTTTGCACGACATAAAGAAATCAAATACTTCAAGGCAGATGTTTGAGGGACTTGAATGGCATAAACCACTTACAGAATTTATGAGAGGGAATAGCACTGCAATGGATTTCAGCTGGTATTTTAATTGAGCTGAAAAGCAGTGAAATGCAAGTGAAATTTTTTGAATCTTGCCTACAGTCACCAAAGCCACAGAGGGCCAGCCCTTCCCTGCCTGGTGGGGCTCCTGCCTGCTGGGCCGAGGCATTGTCAGGCTGCCCACGCTTCTCCTGGGCACCTGAAGCTGGTCACACACATTGATAAACAGGAGCTTGGGGTAATTAAGCCCTTTTTTATATGGTCACGGTAAAGCATTGTTTAAAAGACAAAAAGAGTAATTGGCTGGTGTTATCTTCAGTAGCATAAAGTATTAATAGCTATAAAACTGAACACTAGCCTTTATTTGTTCCAAAGCACTCTCCCCTCTGATTCGAGGCAAGAAACTCAGTGATTCTGTATTTACTTTCGAAAGAAAGAGTAAAAAGAAAAGTGAAACGGCGAAAGAAAAAGTTCCGGTGTATTGTACTGCCACCTAGAGATGTGTTATTTAACTGCAAGTACAGAAAATACAGGTTATAAAATAAAAATTCCCTGAAACAAGGCCTATACTTAAAATATTTGCATTCCAAGTTAATTACATAGTTATCCTACTTCTAAACACAAGCAGATAATTGAGGGAAAATTAAAAGGCAGCACTGCATAACTGGTCAGCTTTACAATTCCAGATACAGAAGAAAGTTCATCCCAGTTCAAGCCTCGTGACTCAAGAATTCAGCATAAAATTAAAACACATTTTACCAAAAAGTCTGTAAGCATGCATGAAAATACTAAAGTCTTAACAGGCTTTCAAGTCATAAGAGGAAAAAATAAAATAAAGAAAAAACCCAAGGACTGGACTAACGACATTTTTTCTGTGCTTCCTGTAATTTAGCATTTTCCACCTTAACCTTTCACAATATGAATATTATTCAGGAAAAATAACCAGCATCTCTCTTTTCAATTTTCTGTTCATATGAAGCATAGTGCAAAGAAAAGTGGAACATTGCTTATTCAACTAAGCAAGCAAAAAAAAGCATTAAATGTAAATTTTAGCCAATATTCTTCAGCAGCACTCTTTAAGCTGCTTCATAAAAAAGCCAAAAGCAAATTGTTAGGACCAGTATAACAGGTAGTGAGAAGCTGGTCTTCCTGAAATCTTGATTTATAGTATATGCCTGCAGGTTTGTAAGTTAAAGAAATCCATTCTTTGTCCTCCTTCATATTAATATAAACACACTGGAGTTGATACAGACTTAAAAATGTATTTCTTTATGGTCTTATACTTCTTTTGGTTTGGCTTGGTTTTTTACTGATTTCTTACTGTAGCTACTTCTCATTCAAACATTTGATGTTATATTAGAATCACAAAACCACTTCAACTATAGACATTTTTTCAGACTCATGCACTCCTCCACCTTTATTGATAAAAACAAAATTTAAAACAGGCTTTAAAATATTACCACCTGGATCACAGATGGAAGGTGTCTCTCACCTTCTCTCCCCTCACTCTTCACATGTAAGATTCCCCCACATGTACACACAGAGATCTCACAGAATTTAATTCAAAGCAAGAACTATCTTTGAAACTCCTTAGATCAAAATCAATATCCCTTCCTTTCCTCCAGGGAAAAGCAGGGCAGCCTCTCCTACTAAAGGTCAAGCTGTAGAAACACCTCTGCTTGCTCCTTCCACTTCCCTATTTGTGAAACAAGTGGGGAGAATGTCTTGGCACTGAAGAGCAAAACTGCTGGAAACCTGGGATTACTATTCATAAAGCAGAGGTCCCTAAATTCCCAGCCTCACGGCTGATGGTGGTATTTATCAGGATACTGCCCACCTCATTTAACCAACTTTTCAGGCCTGTACAGGAAGTTCAGGATGGCACATCAAGGCACCATCTCTGGTGCCTCTCAATCCATCAGTAACACTCAAATGTCCCAGAAAGTCAAAGGCTTATGCCCACCTTACAAAGGCCTAGCTCTGCACTGCAAACACACCAGTAACAGTCAGAGACAAAAGATCAGAGCACAGTTTTGACAGGTTCCTACATTACCTTGCCGTTTATGGCTTTCCCTTCCCCAATTCCCAATCCTTCCAATTTTCCAATGAATTCTGAAAGACAGGAGTAATCTGACCTATTACCAGAGGTCCTTCCTGCCCTGGATATTACCAGTCCTGTACCAGAGACTAACTGGATCTTGTGCACGATTTTAATCCATTTCAGTGCAAAGTCTGACACTTTGGCTCACTTTAGCACTTTGGCTCCTTGGGTATTTACAGCTGGCTGCTGGACTTTGCTCAGGAGTTGCACAAGGGCACAAACTCAGTGCACACAAGCATTCTTCACCAAAGTCTCCAGGGCAAGGCAACAGCCTGTGTCAGAAGCATACAAATTCCTGCAGTCACTTCACACTGAAGGTCAGGGTAGATGTTTGCATATAGTAAAAACCAACAGCTCTTTAAGGGCTCACACTACAGCCCTGCAGGAGCAGCACTTTGCCAGCTGTCAGCCGGCAATAAACCACTGCAGAAAGCAAGTCCCTCTTTGGGAACTGGACAGCAGAGGAAGCAGAGTACATGATACAATGTAAGCAAATGCATCGTATTTTTCCAAGCAACTGCTGTCTTGCACGCTAAAGAAAATAATCTCATTTTTTTTTTAACCTGAAATTTAGTCTTGTCTTGGAAAGAAGCAATATCATACCAGTAAGATGACTTTTCACTTGTCTTTCCAGCATTCCTGATCTAGATCTTATAATACACAATTATTAGCTGACGAAAGCTATTTTCAGGTTGGTCACATGCTCAGGAACAGGATCATGGTTAATGATGAGCCAGAGAAACACTTAAGACCTAACCTGAATTCCTATGGAGAAAATTATTCAAGAGTTAACTTATGTTTACTTCTACTAAGTGTTTCCATTTCCTGTCAGTGGGAGCTCTTCCTCTAGTTAAAGAGAACAAAAAAGAAAAAGGCCCAGGAAAAAAACCCTAATAGTCTCTCACACAAAAGGCCTCCTTTTCTCTACAAGAGTTACAGAAGTAGTGATAGTTACAGGGGAAATATTTACTTTTTTTAACAGTAGGAGTATTTGAGAAACATGTTCCTGCCAGATCTATAATACATACTTTTTTTTCATAGATAACACCATATTTGACATACTGGATCACACACTTAGCCTTTCTTAACAGCTGGCTAGGAAAGAAGAAAGTTTCATCTCCTTCCTCCTCATCTTACCTTGTTTTTCAGCCAGCTCTGCAAAGCTGGTTCATTACCACAAGTAAATTCATGTTGACATAACTGCCGGTTCTGGTTCATGAACATCAGAATGTTTAAGATCACACAGGAAGTTTTAAACTTAAAATTAAGACACAAATAAATTAATACAAGGAAGACCAAAACGTAAACAAGTTCTTGCCTCTAAGATCATAGTTGCAAAGAATGTTATTCCCATCTGAGAATTAGTAATCACTGTACAGGCTGTAATACCACAGCATGATGCAGAAGGTGAAAAAACCCCACCCAAATCCCTCAATAAAATCCTAACATTTTAAAGGATTTGAATCAACTAATAGGATGGAAATGAAACGCAGTCTGAAGGTCATCCATCTCTATCTGTTGATGCTATCCCTGAGCATGAGTGAAAGGAAACTGAGGATGGTGTTACTTTGCAACATATACGAGTAACTCCAGCTACAGGAGAGAGGCTTTCCTAAGTTACCTACAACCAGCTGTCTTCCTATCTCAACCTCTATTCTACTTAACATTTGAAAAAACAAACTTTAAAACCTCAAGTGGCCATGACAAAGTTTGTTGCAGCTTTACAGATGGAGAGTGAGTTGTGTCAAGAACATAATCCACAGAGTTTTAAAAAAATAGACCTCAATATAGAAGCATGAAATTGAGGGCAAAATATGTTAAACAAATGTCGCTTATTACTCCACTGCAGCATGGAACCTCACTTCTTACTTGGAGCACACAAGATTGCTTTATAGCCATACAGCAGCTGTTTCCTTTAGTGCTCAGCCCAAGCCAGACCCACCACATTGCCCAGTTTCATAAAGCTATGGTCTAATGCTTCCACAGGAAGTGTGGCACCCACTGGGTGTGCACAGAAGAAACACCAACAGCAACATGAACAACAAACACTGAGGCACTGTACTGCAGAGGACAAGAACCAGATAAGCAGGCAGAGCAAGTACAATGAAACCTGCCTTACAAAACAGCAAGGCTTGGGACCTCACATGAAGGAGCAGAACCAGCAGCTATAGCTTTTCCTAATGTTAGCTGTAATGGTCCCACCCATGTCACCATCATGTACTTAAAAAGGGACAGGTAAGAGTTTTAGTAACTGTCTGAGGTGCACAGATCCTAAAATAAGAACTAGTATTTAAAGACATTGATTTTAAGACATAAGGAAAATTGTCATTTTCCTTATTCCTGAGCCCAAGCAGAATAAAAAGAATCAGTAAAATGTTCCTTTGTACACACCAAATGCAAAGTCTGCTCCACACAAGTCCTAGGCTCAGCTATGGCTTAAGGCAAATAAGCAGTGACTACAACACCAGCAGAGTCACCTTGCAGAAATGCTTCATCAAAAGGCCCCACATGTGCTGCCACCAGTTGGGTAACTATGAAGAAATCTCCTACCTCTTTCCAGCTGAACAAGTGAGTCAACAAACGGTGCATCCAGTTACAGATTAAGTTGCATGGAATCTAATAAATTTCAGAGTCTTTCAGAGCAGGTCACGGGAATAAAAGAATTACTTGTTAAAATTACACCAGTTCAAGCTGCTTTTGCCTGGGGACAGACTTCCTCAATTTATTCAAATCCAATTCAATGTGTTTTCCTTCTGCACTTCAACTGAGGGTACTTGACTCAAGATGAACAGATGCTGCAGAAAACATTCCCGGATCAAACTTTAATAAAAGCTGTTACACATAGCAATCTAATGACTGCAGCAGTCTAAAGGCCTGTGATGAGTGGTGTCCCTCAGGAGTCTGCCTTGGGACCAATGCTCTTTAATATCTTTTATCAATGACACAGACAGTGAGACCAAGTGCACCCTCAGCAGTCTGCAGATAACACACAGCTAAGGGGTGCAGCTGACATAAGAGAAGGATGGAATGCCATCGAGGGGAATCTGGACAGGCTGGTGGACATAAGAATTGGGTCCATGAGAATCTCAAAGTTCAACAAGTCCAAGTGCAAGGTGCTGCACCAGGCTTAGGACAATCCCAGACATGAGCACAAACAGCCCTGGAAAGACAGACTTCGGGGTTCCTGCAGATGAACATGAGCCAACAAAGTGTACTCAGAACCCAGAAGATGAACTGCATCCTGGCCTGTATCAATGGAGGAATGGTCAAGGGAGGTGATTCTGCCCCTCTACTCTGCCCTTGTGAGACCCCCACCTGGGTCTCACAGTACCTGGAGTACTGCATCCAGCACTAGGGTCCTCAGCACAAGAATGATGTGGACCTGCTAAAGGGAGTCCAGAGGAGGGACATGAGGATGATCAGAGGGCTGAAGCACCTCTCCCATGAAGACATGGGGTTGTTGAGCCCAGAGAAGAGAAGGCTCCAGAAAGACCTCGTTGCAGCCTTCCAGTACTTAAAGGGAGCTTATAAAAAAAACAGTGAGAGTGACTTTTTACACAGGCAGAGAGTGATAGGACAAAGGGGAATGGTTTTGAACTATAAGAGGGTAGGTTTAGATTAGGTGTTAGGAAGAAATTCTTTACTCTGAAGGTGTTGAGGCACTGAAACAGGTTGCCCAGAGAAGCTGTGGATGCCCCACCTCTGGAAATGTTCACAACTAGGTTGGATGGGCCTTTAAGCAATCTGATATAGTGAGTGCTACCCCTGTCCACGGCAAGGGGGTTGAAACTAGATGATCTTTCAGGATCCTTCCAACCCAAACCTTTCTATGACTAGATGATTCTAATGCAGTTGCAATAAATTCCTCAGATGAAAGTCTTCTATGCAAGCATAAGTGCCTCTTTAATGCTATTAGTGTAGTTCACACTCACCAAAATTTTACATAAGTCACAATGCCACAGTGCTGTCTGTACACCTTGCTAGCCCTACTTTAATCAAGAGTGACAGTTTATATTAGAGGAATCAAGTCCAGGACACTGGCAAAAAGACATCAGCTTACTAAAAAGCATCCCCATGTCCAAGAGTTCACATAATTGGAATCAAATACCTAAAGACTTCAGTAATTTGGTTTTAAGTAACTTGCTTTATTCTGTCTTAACGTATAACACTGATTGCTCTAAAGCAGGATAGTACATTAGCACAGAAAAACAGTAACTGAACTATGTGTGAGAAGGAGAAAATAAAATGAGGATGGGCGTGAAGATTGTTCTCAGAGCTCTAAGAACTAAAGACTCATTAAGCAGAGAGGAGTGGGAAAACAGGCAGTCTTGTAACCTCTTCTCTGGATTTTATTGCAGCTTCTAGCATTTCTAAATAGAATCATGTCCCAGACTGACCAGGAACATCAGCAACAATGTCTGGAGTTCAGGATCTGCCTTCAGTTTTTTCAGTGCTGTTGTCATTATTTCATGGTAATGTACTCCCATCTACAATGGTCTTTCAAGGACACTGTGAAGTGAGATTGAAATAGTGCCTGTTCTTCTACTGTGGGCATAGAACACGCTAAATACGCATTGTTTAAGTGCACAATAACTGATCATGTGATCAATTATTACAGCTCAGCCAAGGGGAAGTAATTAAATCAAGTTACAATCACTTTATATTTATATTCTAAAGCGTCCCTGGTAATCCCCTGAAACCCTGTATCACTTGCTTAAGTTATGAAAATGAAACATAGTTCTGCAATAAACTGCAGCTGCACAAACACCATAAACCCAACCCACTCATAAAGAAAGTTTGGGGTTTTTAAGAGGTCAGGTCATTACTGCAGGAAGCTAACTCAGGAGCTGGAGCTAACATGGAAGCAATTCACACAACACACCACAGTCTGGTCAACATAAGCAAGTAGCTGATACTTCGGGTGGGTCACTCACAATCAGTCACTGACCTGGGTTTAATCTGAGCCCTAGTGGAAATGCAGCCTCCAGCACAGCAGTTTTATACATTTGATAGAGGGCTCTCTGTATAATCCAACTGCTATGCAATCTCCTCATCTCCTGTCCACAAGGAGGAAAGTCAAACAGAATTGAGCTGGAACAGATACTTTAAGTACCTTAGAGAGGCTCTGAAATATAACTCGCTAGAGACAGGAAGGAGCGTGAGGACCCTGGTCACATCCCTTCCTCCCTCCTGCAAATGCAGGCTGTTTTGCAACAGTCGCCCTGTCAAGGTGAGTTCATTTATACTTGCACCACCAGCAAAAGAAACAGTTGCAATCAAAACTGTGGATGTCTTCATCGGACATCTTGCTGTTTGTAAATTCCACAGTGCTTTTACACTTTTAAACTGCTTCCAAACTAAGACACCTTAATTTACAAAGGTCTTTCTTCCCCACCTTGTGCCCAGACTAGTTAACTAGGTAATGCAATACAGTGTAGGTCAAGGAAAAATTCTGCCTTTTTTGCACATATTGACACAAACAGCATGCTGGGGTGTACATAACCCATTTTCACTATTGTGCTGCTAGCATAATTAAATCCTTGTCCCTCTTGTGCAATGTCATCCACACTGTTTCATATGTAATTTTCCATAGAACCAAAATATTTTAACAAACAAGGCAAAACACAGAAAAATATTAACAAACTCTCCAGATTCATAAACAAATCTGTGAGGCAAACTACCTTAAACACATATGTGCTATTTCAGACAGAACAAAGCCTTTAGGAACTGCATACAAGTGATTCGGGCTTGTAGTTTTCAGAAATTCTTTATTTCTAAAAGAACTATGGTCTTCATAAGTGCACCTCATTGCAGAAAGACAGGCATTTAAAAAGACCCAAAATAGCTGAATTTCTGCTCAATTCCTCAGCTTCGAAAAAGTCCACAAAATTAAATGTGAAGGAACATAATGGGCACTTAAAATCCCTAAACAAACAGCTTTTTCCATATTTTACAGAAACTTCATTCTGAATCCAAGAAACCTTCCTGACAACAGCAACAATAATAATTAAAAATTTGTTTCAGCTAGTATATTCCCACAAAGTTAAATCTGCTTAACTGCATCTAATTGGAATTTTATGACAATATCATCATTAAAAGTCTGAGCAAGCTCTACTCTAAGCCTATTTGCTTTAAAACCCCTCCTGTACAAAACCACACTATATATGTAGACAAAATAGAATTCTGTTTTCATACAGGCTCCGATTTCAACACATCAGTGATTTCACTTACTTTCCATGTGCCCCTCCGTGTTCTTCTCTAGCTAAGAGCAATCATGCAGACCTGTTGGTGTTACAAACAGTGGCAGACAGTTTTTTGTACTGTTTCAGCCTTTTTTAGCTGAATGTTTTAAGTACCTACTGGGCTTAAACCACAGCATAAAGGCATCTATCAAAATTCTTAATTTTTTACAGAGTTTAATCCATGTTTATGATTTTCTACAATATCTAAAATGAAAGGGAAAGTCATGATTGATCTCATTTGACTCCCATTTTAACAACTAACAACATTCAGTGAAAATACTTGCTATACAAAACTTGAGATGCAGCAGAAATTGAACAAAATTGTTGTCACGGGACAGGTATCACATGACAGAGGGATCTCTGCTGGCTTAAGCTGGCCTCCTAGGAATGTGCTCTATATGAATTGATGTTTGTGCTACCTTAACAAATAACAAAGAAAGTCAGCAGAAAACAGAAGTTCTTATAAGAAAGAACATCTTAAAGTCAGAGAGACTCCCTCTAGCCGTATGTGGATTGTGACTACAGAATTTTATTTAATTTTTATTATCTTGCAGTAGTCAGAGCGTACATTTCTCTAGCTGGGCTGACTTTCAGTGTGCATGAACAAGTCAAATATTCTATCACTGACCTTGACAATACTGAGCAAGGGTAGATTATGCTATTCTTACTGGCTTTGCAACTACCTCTGCACAAAATCATGACACAACCTGCAAGAGTTGGGAAGTGCAGAGAAGGAATATGATGAATGCATCACTTCAGTTAGCATAGGTTCTCTAACTGATTACTGTTTGCAAATCAGAAAAGTTTTAGAACTCAAAGACTTGAGTATATTTTGCAAATGCCAGGCTTTGTTCTGTATTCCCAAGCAAAAGGCAGGATTCTAAATTGCTTCTAAACCAACAGTTCCCAAAGCCCAGCTCAAGATGCCAGTGAAGACTTTATAGTTATATATCTCGGCTGCATTGTTCTCGCTTTTCTTCTGGGATTGCTCTGTGTGACGTATTTGGTAGCTACGAATAAAATAGCAGCAGCAAAGCAAAACAAAGGCATGCTAGTCTGCTTCCTCAATGACCCACACTTGGAAGAGTGATTTAAGAAGTACATGAGGGGAGCAAAAAGCATGGCTGACTACTTCTTGCATAGTTCCTGTCAGAGACATAAGCCAAATCTTTCCAGCAGAGCAAACGAGGCACCTACTTCTCTAATTATATTCTTCCTACATTTATAACTGTGAAGCTGTCCCTGTAGAGGAATGCAACTCCTATTTTGCTCCCTCTTGGGAACATCTTTTTAAATAAAATGCCTTCCCTGTTTTTGCCATGCACAGAGAATCAACTCTTTAAAATGCAGAAAACATTCAGATTTAAAAGAACTGCTCCTCCTTATCTTTAGTTGTAAGTATGAAAGCAATGTATTTTAAAGCCTTTAAATTAAGACTTTTTGTTTGTTTCGCTTAGTCTACTTTCATCTTTCCACTTGTTGAAAAATCACATTTATACAATTGTATGCCCTTCAAGAAGAGAAGGAAGTCAAAAAAAAAAAAAAAAAGCAATCACATATGGATTCAATGCTCTTATCCTCCTAAGCATATCCCAGTATACCAGGTAGAAATACAGCTTTGTAAGCAGGCAGGACTTGTGTTGTCACCCAGAAATACATTTTGCTAGCTCACCTTGTATCTGTGCATCACACTCATTCCTTGTCTATCCAGTTGCTGTTAATGAGTGAACAAAAGGAACTATTTCAAGGAAATATTGAAGGAAGGCACTGAGATTTACCTCTTAAGAGCAGCTGCCATTAGGCTGCCATATAAGTCAGAATGCAACCTATAAAACCCAGTTCTAGAACTACTCCTCCTTCAGTAAACACTGATTAAATCACCTTGATAACAGGTTCTCCATTTGCAAAGCCCAGACAGGTTGGAGCTTCACACTCCACATATATTCTTCCATATATTCTCTTCGCCATATTCCTGTTCTTCATATTCAGAAAGCTGAGAACAAACCTTAACTGTCTTTAACTGCACTGGACTTTTGAAATATGAAATGTAGGTCATCTAGATTTTATAATCAGGTATCAATAGGCCTGGGTGAGAATTACAGTTACTTTGGACTTGATTCCAGACAGACAGACTTTCAAACCTTAATTATGAGTTGTGCTCTAGTAAGACAGAAATTTAGCAGCTGCCTGACTCTAGCTCGTTATACACTTCTTTGGTTTTATTATTTAAAGCTGATATTTCCCTAGCAGTTTGCAGATCTGCTTCTCATCACTGTTAACACAGACCCGAAACCAAACCAGTGAGACATGGCTTGCAGGCATCGCTGACCTCGCAGAGGTTCAGCACACAACACTGCAGCTCATTCGAGCACATGTGATCCAGGCTCCCCACATTTTACAGCATTTCTCAGTCACATGGATTCTTTAAAAACAGAGAGTGTGTCTGAGAGCCTAACTCTCCCTCTCTTGCCTGAGGCCCACTGCTCCCATCGCATGTCAAGGGCTGTCTCAAGTTTTTCAATTCCAGCTGTTTAGTGAAACAGTTTTAACAAAAGCGATGAAGAAACAGTCCATAGACTAGCTGCCTAAATGTCAGCTCAGAGATGTTGCTGATAAAACATAAGTTTCAATCTGAGAAAAGTAGACTCTGTTCCCTAGCTAATGCTAAGTGATGTCATAATCTCTTATTTCTGAAGAAATGCTGGAAACACAAAACAGAGTACAGACTGTTGTTTAAAGTACAACTGAAAGAACCTTATTTTCACAGAATGCACTGGGGCTGGGGATCCCCAACACATACAGGTGTAAGAGAATTCAGATTATGGATAGTAGCATATGCTGCTTCCCATTAGCTAGTTCAATTTTGATCTTCAAGGTCCTAAAAAAGCACTCACCCACATCCTATCCCTCCAAAGAAACTCAATCAGCCCACTAAAGGTCAGATTTATTGTAGTAGTTCCCCAATGGTTTGTGGAAGATAGAAGCAATTTACAACTCTAGACACATCTTCAACATGACAGCAACTGCATGACTGGATCAACAGATAAAAAAATCTGTTATTTAAAGTTAAAAGGGTGCTAAGCTAACTTAGCTGTTACCCAATACAAATGTAGGTCCTTCCACTAACACAGAACAACCCAAACAAAAAGGAATACTATCTTGCAACTGATAAAATTACCGAGGAAGTGTTTTAAACCAGCACAGAGAGGAGGTTTGCTCTCAATCAGTAACAGTGGGCTACATGAACTAGGAAAGAAGGGAGGTAAGGATCACAGGGATTAATGCAACAGCAGCATCATGCCAATCCATTATGAAGTGTGAAGTACTCAGTATTTTATCTTGAAACAGATCAGCTTTATTACCCAGAAGGGGAGTATGTAACAATTCAACTTCGAAGAAATGTTACAGTAAAGACTGTTGTTGCAATCCATGCTACTTTGCTATAAACTCTGGTGTATTATGAAACCTTGACAGCACAGTGATATCTATACACTTCTGTATTTCTCCGACAAGTTAAAGGGCCAGCTTCTAGCTGGAAGAGCCAGTTTTCTTTCAACTAATCTGTATCTCATTCACATCTCTGTAGTAGTATTCCCAGTTTGTTTGCATGCTAGCAGAAGTGTGAATTCTGAGTGACCCCCTGGACTGGTTTGGTGATCTGAAATGAAATTTTCTTCCCCCATTAATCTCACTCTGACAGCCAGAATATCTACACAGAATATCTCCAGGTTAACCAAGAAGAACTCAAATACATTGACTCCTCTCACAAATGCTCAGCATGTCTAGGCAGAAGTGCAAAATCAAGTCAACCACTTAGGCGGAAAACCACCGATTTAGGATCAAAGGTTCCTGTTTCTCTCCCCCTTCCTCCCTTAACCAAGATCATAAATTGCAGTCTAAGAGACATCTGTTTCAGCAGCTGAGTAGCACCACAGGTCCCTAAGTTTGCAGGTTTCTTCCCATTTGACCTGAAAGTTCCTGCAGCTCACACCTTCCAATAGAAAGCTGGACAGGTATTACACATGGGAACAAGAGAGCTAGAAAAATGTACATAAGCCCTTAGAGAGCTAAGTCCAGGAAATGTGTTCACAACATCCACAGGATCCAGATACTCATAAAATCTAAAAAATGGACTGAGTCGTTACAGTTCAGTTAGAAGAGCAAGGGATGGAATCCAGCTGTGTACCTACCAGAACTAGAAAAGTACTTGGCTGGAGCTTTTCAAGGCAAAGCTCTTGTTTCTGAAGCCATGCAGCCATGGGACTAAGAGACATTCGGACCTGGGGCTTAGAAAGGCAGAAGCACCTGTCTATTGCTCAGACTTTAGCCATCTAAATTTCAAAATGCAGAAGACAGCAGGATTGCAGGTAACCCTTCTGGCATTGCTCCTTCTAAGCCTGGGCAGCTTGCACACCTTGTCTGTCACAATGGGAGAAGACATACAGCAGAAGGAAGAGAAGGGATGAGATTAAGGAACCACTGAGTACAGCACAAGATGGTTAATTATGTTCAGCTCCAGTTAATTATGCTCCAGTTTCAATCACTAATTTGACTTTATGTTTTCACCCGACAAGCAAAACTTGTTTGCATCTTAGAGCCTCAGTGCCTGTGACATGTTGTCAGTTGCTTCTGGAAGACCAAGTTAGGGGCACGAGACTGAATGAATTCATTGAGCAAATTTTAGGAAATCAAGCATAAGTACTTTTACAGAGTCAGTTTACTAATTTTAGGTTGAGGAAATACAACTCTGACGTACAGAAAGTTTTCAAAAAAGCAAAATTGCAGGTTTTGTTCCTGTCTGTTGAGACCTTAAGAAATTCATTCTGGAAGAAA
This sequence comes from Calyptomena viridis, assembly GCA_013390005.1. Classification (NCBI taxonomy): domain Eukaryota; kingdom Metazoa; phylum Chordata; class Aves; order Passeriformes; family Eurylaimidae; genus Calyptomena; species Calyptomena viridis. The sequence goes on from WEIV01024266.1 coordinate 88,049, forward strand.
ATACAAAATGTATCTGAAAAAACAGGCAAAGACTTCATCTGTGCCACAAACACAAAAAAACCCTGTGCTACAAACATCAACTCCTAGAACTTGCCTTGCAAAACAAAGGTCAACATTTTAGTAAAAACTGACATACTTAACTGATCAGAATGCCTATGAAGTTTTAATAATAAAACCCTTATTTCTGCACGCTCTCTGCATTCTGCACAATATAACACACATGCATGCTGTTCATGGCTACCTTCCTTCTGATGAACAGTATCGTTTGCATAACTTTTGAGTCAAGTTGTATTTGATTCATATCCACACACACACATTAACAATACAATGGAAAATACAAGCAAAGGGAAAAGGACTGAAAATCCCAGCAGACTAACCAACCTCTAACGTGAACAACCCAGTCAGGTGACTAAAAAAGAGTGGCATGACTCCAAGAACTGGTATATTAAAACTTGTACAATTTTATTTACATATCTAAAATGTACTCCCAAAAGTAAGCTACAAGGCCACAGCTTCTCTCCCTGCTGAACAATTCAAGCTTCAGCAAATCCTTGATGCAATTCTTGTTCAGCAAACATCTTAACCAATCTTGAGGTATCGCATAATTGGACAGGACAAAATTGGTGAATACAGAGTGACACTAAACTTCCCCATGGTAGACCATGCTTAACCACACATATGAAGGACTGAACACATTGTGTGGGGTACCACAAACAGGCCTAATGAGTACGTTGAGTCAGAGTGAATTCCCATGAATGAATCTGAGAAATTCACTTTGAATGGGACACCACCATTACTAAAGTTTTATACAAAACATGCATAAATGCAACTTACAGCATTGTGTGATCTTCTGGATGTTAGAAGTTATACGCTGGGCTAGCTGGTTAGGATCCCCAAAACCCGGTCCGTATGACATGGCTGAGCAGATTTGTTGTCAAGATCATCCACAATGAGAAGAAGTCAGACACTCTCTACCTACAGAAAACAACAGTTTTGGTCATTGGTTTATAAAGGTCTTCATCATCTTAAAGAAGATGACATAGGAAAAGATTAAAGAAAGCTCCATATACTAATGCTTATCCTCTCCAAAAACACAGTACTTCGAAGACAGAATTTAAGGGAACACTTTCTTTAAAAAGTCTCAAATAAGAATATTACATCCTTTTTGAATTTCCTACAATAGCTCTTAAGATTCTTAGCATTATACACATTTTAAGATCTGCAATTACACTACAACAGCCACATCACAGAAACTACATCCTTTGTCAAACTTCTTACATATTTCCCCCCAGAGTAATCAAAGGAAGGGTATACATTTTCATCTGTTGCCATTTCAGAAAAAAAAGCTGTACCTTTAATCTGAAAATGCCAAATCCTCTGAAGAATTATGTTCTAAACTAATCATATTGTTATTTCCCTACCCTGTATCACCCATCCCACCAACACAATCTAGCCTATATCATCACTTGGGAAAAAAACCCAGCAGGTATCACACAAGATATCAGAATGAAGAAGGAACTTAATTTCCTCTAAACATCAATAATTTGTATCAACTTCCGTTTTGATGATGAACTACCACTTTATCCTGTTTCAGCTGCTATGTTTGTCAATATGAATTAATTTTTCAACAACTTGGGTATTCCCATTTTTGGGGGCATTTTTCCATCTGTATACACCAAATTTTGGCACAAGCTCATGTGCTCATATCCTAAATCTAAATTAACAAAACAGATTAGAATACCCATGCAAATCAAAACTGGCAGTTTATCCATCCGGCAGTGAGAATGCAGACTAATCAAGCATACACACATCCAACACAATCCCACAATCTTATCCAGGCTGTGCTCTCCTGCACATCACCTTCACGGGTTCAACATTTTAACTTCACCGCTTCCCTGCATTTTCAGTGTTTAACCCAAACCATGTGCCTTCCAAGCAATGTCCTCTTCTCCTAGTCTGCTAAAACTCAGTTTCAAGGAGAGAAAAAAAGAAAGTACATTTAATACGTGAAAAGAAGGAAATGAAAAGGCCAACTGATTTGTAAAGTATGATAACAGCTGTGCCACAACTCACAAGTCCTTACAAACTTTTTTTTTAAATACAAACAATTAACGATCCTTGTTGCCAAATATTATTTCCTTTCACCTTCAGAAATATGTGCAATCATAGATGCAGAAACACCGTGGTTGTTTATGTATCTCTACAATATGAAATGGTCTTTAGTGAAGCCAAGACACTGTACTGGTCCTGACATTGTGCATCCCACCAAAACTTCACCAAGGATGTAACTACAGAGGTCAGGCCCACCCCTGCTGACCTGCAGGAGATAATCACCTACTCCAAATGCACAAGCTGCTGCTGTCATGAAGACAAACCATTGCACAACTTGAAAATGGATGCTCTACTACCACCCCAAACTCTGCTCGGAGTCTTTAGGCCTTGAGGTATCCCCTAGTAATGAACAACCTGATTGTAGATGAGGTGGCAGGGAGTGTATTTGCACTCTTCTACTTTACTTGCTGCACAACTGCCTGTGAGTCATGCCAGCTTTGCAGTATCATTTCCCAACTTTGTCTGTACCACATGCAGATTCAAGTTATTTTGACAGAAGTCTGAAGTCAGTCAGCCAGACTAAATCCCACTTATCTGGACCACGGCTGGCATAACAACCCTTGATCTTTTTAGAAACTCTAGGCAACATTGCATTGAATTTGTATTGTAATACCAAAGCCATGCAAACCTTACAACAAATAAATTACTCTGTACCCTACCAATTCAGTGGAAAATACAATCATAGGCATAAAATCCAAAGACACGATGTAAAACCTTAGTTTGAAAAAGATTTCTAAGAACTGCTGACAAGTTTTTGTTTAAAAGCTATGACTGTTTCTAGACACCTTAGGACTATGCTAACTACAATGCTAGTAGCTAGTAGACCCTCCCCTTCTCCCCTCAAGTTTTTTGTTATTGCTTGAAATCTGGGAGCCTTGTCCCAACTTAAATATAGATGAACATCAATATTATTTCTATGAGATTTGCATCCTGTGCCATTGGACTGTAAGAAAATCCAGTTCTCCTCAGCCATATCCTATCACTGATCTGGAGTAGATGGGAACAGCCATCTTCTCCCAGTCCTGATTTCAGGGAGTTCATATAAAAACTATCCTTCAAAAGCAGCAGGAAAGCCTCCAAGACTTAAATGGGAATTCAGGAAGACAGAATCTTCTTGAACCAAAGCACTAAAACCACTTTCTAGTTAAATATTATAGTTCATGTTAAAAGTTAATGTTAAAAGTTAAACGTAAGTTTAGAGTTAAAATGCAGCTGCTCAAAAGACAGCAAAAGGCAAATTACCTTATGTAGAACTAACTGAAATCTTTCATGATTGTATTCACCAAACAGCTGCCTGTAATGCTATTCTCAGGAACATCATCACAATCAAGAGATACACACTGAATATTTCATCCAAATCTTGACAAAAGCAGCAACTGCTTTCATTGTCTTGCAAATTTCTACAGCTAACCACAAGTATTTTTAAACAAGTAACACTGCACTACACTGACAAACATACCAATTGTACAATACCCAGAGTTTTTCAACTTTCTAGCTACAGTTGGGCAGCCACACGTAACACATAATGAGAGGATGTTCAGATGACAGATTGCAGAGTCCATGGGATATAGTTCAACTTTTCATCTCCACATATAGATGTCTCAAATTGTTGATACAATTCTTTGTATCAACTTACATATTTGAATTGAGAATTACAGCAAATTTGTAGGATATCAATGTAAATTCACAGCTGGTTTACTCCACACAGTTTTTTCCGCTAGCAATGCTATTCCCAAGTATTTTAATAACACAGACTGGTGACAGACTAGGCTACTTGTCTGGGGAACAGACAAAAAGAGAAGTAAGGGGTCAGCCACTGGTTCTCACCACCTCCCAGTCTTCACCACACTTTATCCTTCCAGCTCTCACAGCAACACAGGCATCTGAACTGAATGAACAACCTACTTCCACTCACACACCCTTCAGCTGCTAGTGCTGTGTTACTCAAATTCCTCTGAGAACACAGATAGTTAAGCCCTTGGGAAGTCAACTGGTGTTCTGCCAATGACCTAGACAAGGTCAGGTTTTCAACCACCAGGAAACAAAACAGGCGTGCACCAAGCATTTCCTTCCATCCAATGTTATATTCATCAAGACGCTGAATTTCCATAGAAATGACTCCTTTACATTTCCACAGCATTTAACTACTCTGTTGTGACGTATTTTGGCATTACTGGCTGCATAACTTAACAAAATAAGGAAGTTAAAAACCTCTTGCAGTTGAGGGAAGTACACTTTGCGTTCAAACTGTAACAGAGCTGCAGCTGTGTTAGTCTTCAGTTCCTCTAAAAGTTGTGTGAGCTTCTGATTGTACCTTTTCTCTTTGGCTCAACATATCTGTCTTTGAATGGGAGTATACCTCGTGGCAACTCAGTTTGTCAAGCTAATGCAGAAAGTCAAAGAACTGAGTCTACTGGCACAAATGAAATTAACATTTCATCAACACTCATCGAAGCAGGACCTTGCTGTACATACTTGAGGTTTAAACAATTCAAAGGATGGCTATTTATTTTTCAGAATTTCTGCATTAACTGCTTCCTCCACTGTCACTCCATATCAAAGCAAAAAATGAACCTTAGTATCAACATATTTTCTAGAAAGGTGGTTGTCAGACATGGGAAAAAAATCCACTTTTCCATTGGCTATGAATGTAGAGACAAGTGGGAACTCCACAACTGAGCAGCTCTCCAGTGTCGTTTCTGGAAGCTCCATCAGGATAAAAGGATGTGACAAGCACAGCACATGTCAGATCTCACAGCAGTCACCCAAGTATCTTGCAGGCTCCAATCAGCTACAGTTAATACGTATTTAATCTATTTTGTATTTTCTCAGTTATAAATTCAAAGAGTCCTCCTTCTCCCATAATGTAGCTCATATGCATTAGGATAAGAACCCTTAAGTAATAGTTTTACTCTTTGAGCAATGCTTTAGCATCAGGACCTAGAAATGCTTACATGGAACCTTAATTTTCAAAAAGCAAAAATTACATGCTACATTCCACAGAACACTTACAAACTTAAATCTGATCTGAATTTAAATCTGATTTTATGCCTTTAAATATCCAGAGACATGTCATGGGGCTTTTTTTCCCCTAAATAAAAGTCACAGTAACAAGGCTTCTCACAAGCAACATACTATTTCCTTTCTAAACTACTGTCCCCCTCACCAAAAAAAACCCAAAAAACAAACAGTGTAAAATCCTTCAAGCAGGATGAAAACACAGGTGAAAGTGATAAACTGCTGAAAGACTTTGGCAAAAATTTCAGCCAGTCACGATGTTAGCTACAGAAAATGTAAGGACTTAACTTCTCCAGCACCTGAGGGATTTTCCAACTGACTCATAGCAACTGACTTAGTGACAGATTTAATGCTCAGCTGTATCCTACTATTTTCCCTAGTGGGGATGAGGAAGGTTACATCCAGAAAAATACTTCTCTTTTTTTCGTTTATACTTCAGCTAAAATATTTAGAGACAGATACTATGTTTTCCACTTTGTGCTTTTAGAGCTCTTAATGTGCCAAAACCCTGGTCCACAAAGGCAGGCTGTAGGCTCCCATAACAAACAACTAATTGTGGAGCATAATAAATGTGCAAAGAAAACAGCAGTAAAACTAAAGCCTTCCTGCCTTCTTGAAAGTTTCCAGATACTTTTGATCATCTAGTTTCAGGTAGAAGTCAAATCCATATAGGGTAGCAAAAAGAAAGCAAAGTTCATTTAAAACTTTATTTGCTCTACTGCAGCAACACTGACAAAAGAAATGTTAAAAGGTATTTTCTATCCATTCTGTCCCATTCCCTCAGCCTTACCACAATAGTGATGCTGAAACCTACCAAAACCAAGCTTACATTGTCCAACAGCTGGAATTTTTTCTTTTTAAAGAATTATTAGATTGTGCCACTGGTCAGTGTGTTAGTCCTTTTTTTCTAGAAATGATTCTGCTAAACAAAGATGCAATTCAAAGCAGTGGCATTTTAACTGCTTGGCATGAAAAACTAAATTACAGAAGCCTGAACTACTAGTAGGTCTAAGGCATCATCAGTGCTTAACATATAGAGATAAAAAAAAAATTGTCCTATTCATCCACACCAATATTTACAATGAACTGGGTGAAGGAATTATATAGCTTTTATAAGCCTAAGAGAACATATTAGTTCTTCATGAAATGCTTTAAGGAAGAGAACTATGTTTCCTAGGAGTGCACAAAGCATTAAAGGCCTGATGATGAAGCAGGTAGGAAAATGAACACTGGGGACTGGAACTATTGGGGAAGAAGAGGTCTGAAAATGGACTTGAAATGACTGTTTTGAAATGCAAAGTTTCTTGTGCTGCTGGTAGACAAACAACATCTCATGGGAGAATGAAGATGGACAAGAAGCACACGACACATGGGATGCTAGATGTTCTCATCCAAATCTCCCTAATGGCAGCTTGTTCACATTGAACCAAGTGCTCAGATTAAGTGCACCAAGAGAGAAGTTATCTTTGCACAAAATCTGACTGCAACGGATGCCGAGTCTCTCTGAGGCCTACTAGGATGCTAACGACTACAAATAGCTCATGGTCTCTTTTTTCCTCGTTCCCCAAGAGTTTCACTTCAGTGTAAGTCACCAAGACTGCTACTTAATATTCTACCATAAGACTACAAAAGCAGTCTTCGTGAAGGGAACACAAACACGGTTTATAACAATGACAGCATTTAGCATCACTTTCTTCTAATTTTAACATATTTAAACTTTTTTTTTGTCTCCTTTTCATCCTTTTAACCGTACTTGCACAAATCTCAAGCTCCAAGCAGAACGGCTGCACTGCCGACAAAGCACGAGCCTGGATAACGATCCGTCAGGAGGGCTCCACTCGCCCTGTGGCACAGCCCTCTGCCTTTGCACGGCTTGTTCAGCAGCCGGGGGGGCACAACACACGAGCACACTGCTTCTGGCAAATATCCTGGGATTTTATCAGTGGGCTTCTTCAATTACGATGCAGTGCCTTGCACTGCATGCAAAGTGGAGCGAAACCTTCCACTTGATTCCAGAGCTCGAAGAAGTGCCCATTCCTGATGCAGCGGCGAGTGATTCACCAGGAAAGCGGTGTTAACACCGGCCCAGGGGCCCGACGCGCCCGGCCCGGGCTGGCTGTTTACATCGGTGACTTCTGTAATCTCCTTTCCCCACGCTGACATGCTCACCTCGGACCAGGAACAGCACGGGGAGCGTTTCCACACGGCAGAGGTGCCCGCCCTACTCTACAATTCCACAGGAGCTGCTGTGAAACACCCGCTGTAGGCCCCAGAGCATCGCGGGCAGCGTTAAATCCAAAGCGCCGGTACCGAGGGTGTCACGGGAGGGCTGCGGCGGAGAGGGGCTGGTGCTGTCACGGCCGCGCTCCAACACCGCGCCCCCGGCCCCGTCACCCCCGTCTCACCCGCAGCCGCCCCGCTCCACCCAGGGCCGGGCACGGAGGGAGGGGCGGCCCCGANTTTGCGAGGGGAAGCTGTGCTCGGGGCGGAGGGAGCGCCGTGCCGCGAGCGGGCCCCGGGGGCTCCCGAGGGGAACGGGGCAGCCCCAGCAGCCGCAGCCCTGTGCGAGTGGGAAAAAAAGGGGATAGGGGGTGAGGAGAGTGTAATTTATGGAAAAGATGCTGTTGCATCAGGAGGAGGCCACGCGTGGCTGCGAGGGTAGCAGTAGCCACGGCACCAGGTCCACTCCTGGCGCAGAAAAGGAGCGTCAGGTGAGCCCCGAGGCGGCCGGCGCAGCAGTGGCGGCGCTTCTGCGTCCCCCCCACTTCTTCAGAGGGAAAATGACAGGGCCAGACGTCCCCCAGAGACCCGGGGTTGGAGTGCTTCATCTGCTGGATACCCCCGTGCACGTTCAATGCCACACAGAAAACACCCCGCAGCTCCCGAGGGCTGGGAATGCTGGGAACGTCTCTGCATAGCCCGGCCTCGCCTAGGGAAGAGCTGCGGAATTTGGGAAGTGCAAGTTTATTTCTGCTTCGTCATAGATCTTGATCATTGCTAAGATTTAAAAATAATTATATTTAGAAATAAGATTTAGAAATAGCTAGAGCAGTGAAAAACTTAATATGCATCCTAACCAAATAATGGAAATGTCCAATAAACTGTGAACACAATCGAGCGATCTGATCGCTTCAGATCATTTCAAGATCTGAAATAGGTAAGACAACCCTTTACATGAATGGTTCTTGATGGGTCTCAAGGCATGCTGGAAAGAGAGGCGACATAGCCTCTGAAACTCGTATGCCTACATACAAATCTTATGTTAATTGATGCTTGTAAATGTAATTTTCTCACTTTCATGAATTAAAGTTATTAAGAGGAAAAAAAACATTCTGCCTTTTTGCTGCAGGAATGCTCTATGCATAGTAAATCTCGTTTTAATAGGTTATTTTTACTAGCAATGATTTTAGCATTGCTATATATATGTGCAAGTGTTCCCCACATGCTTTTGATGTACTGAAGCTGATCCAACATGATCCCAGTAGATGGTGCACTAATGAAAGTGTAATGCAAGTCCCTTCCGAATTAAGGCCTCACCTTGATTGTCTCTAAATATTTGTCATATAAATTTCATTGATTGAGATGTCACTCTTGTTTTGTAAAAATTCAGCTGAGATCATTTTTTCTCCAGAAAACAGTACATCTTTTACGATATGATTTCAAAAACATATTTCCCATTATAGAAGAGACCCTTCATCAGTGAGAATACTTTGTCTGCAGATCATCACTTGGGTACTTTTTTTTTTAGTCTCAGAGGTAATACACAATCATCACTATTCAATGTTCATTGTCATTTTATGGAAAGGAGGTATCCAAATGCTTTCCTAGTCATGCTGGGAATTTTATGAAGAAAACACGGTCCTCATCTGCTGTTAACTCACTTATCATCAGCATCCACCTTTTATTGTTAAATAACTTAAAATCTTTGTGATATGATTATTTAAAATAACCAGTTGCAGCAATGATGTTACATCCTGGGAGGGAAAGATGGATTATAAGGCAAACTTTTCATTGTCCATACTATAAAAATACTTAAATATCCTTTTTAATATAATTATAAAATAATTATAAAGGTACAGTTACTAGACTCTGGAACAGATAATACTAAGAGCACAGTATGCTCTCAAAATATTTTTGTTAACTCCTATAGAAAAGCCATTGACTGGGAGAACATGCCCTGTTTCACCCATTTAAATAAGACAGGAAAATTCCTTCATACTGGTGCGTTTAGAGGTGTTGTAAAGAAGCCATCTCTAAGTGTTATGAAACAAAGTGCTGCTACACAATTGTGTCCCTAAATGCATTTCACTGACTTCTCTCTAGACTTTCCACTCCAGCATTAGCAGGGGATTGAGTTCAGAATTGTGTATTCACTTACCTTTCCTGTTTCTTAGGGAGCATGACTGGATTTCAAATGATTAAATGAAATGGGGAAAGCTCTGGAGAAAGAAGGGGGAAAATGTTGAGACCCTGCTATGCGTACTCACAGCATTCCGTGGAGGATGCTCTGGATATTTACTGACTGAAGGTCAGAGTATTTGCCAATTATATTCTAGTAAATATGTGTAAAACTGAAATGAAAAGGATATCACTTCAACTACATGCTGTTTGAGGATCTATGCACAGTGTGATATATGTCTGAAAGAGCTGGAAGTTAAGCCATACCAGTATAGTGCAATTTTGAAAGCGCACACCTTCCTCCTAGCCCAGTATCCAAATCTGCCTCACCTTTCTGACTGTATTTCTGCCTCCCATCTCCTTCTCCTGCCCTGGCCCCTAGCCAGCAGAACACAGGCCCAGCAGTGTGGGTGGCACCAGCATTAGAGCACCAGTGACGCAGATATGAGGCACTCATTTCCGTGCAGCTCTCCATGCCTGCATGATGCATGTTGGAAATGAAGGGCAAGCAGCCCAACCCTGGCCTCATACTCCTGGTGAGCGTCCTCTTTCCAAGGTGTGAGCAGTGCATAAGTGGTGTGTAATTTACCTTATGGGCCAACTTCGTTCTCTGCTGTCACGTGTCACTTGCATACCTCTAGCTTTAGATAGGGAAAGCAATGTTGCCAGTATTGCGTACTGATGTCAAAACATCTGGCAGAGCTTCTCAGGCTGTTGCTACTGATGCATTCCACCATCAGCAAGAATTCCTGTTATTGTCATCATCTCCGTTTGATAATTTCATTAAAATATCCACTCCAGAACCCGAAATGAGATTAGGTTGCTATTACACTCAGTGCTGTACACAATTATGATGGATGATGGTTTCCAGCCTGAACAATTTTATTGGTTAATAATATTGCAGAATGGCCTGTAAAACCTATTTGTTTTAAAAAAAAAGAAGGAATACCCATTTGCATGATATTTAGGCTAGTACTTGCTCTTCATCAGCAGTAATTTACATAGTAGCATATATTTTAAATAAACAGAGAATTCTATTCCCAATATTGATAATGTTTCCTTTAAAAAAAGTTCACTAGCAGCTTATTTTTAAATCTTTCTGTTTAATTTTCAAAGACATATTATACTTTTATGCTCACTAGTGAAATGAGCTGACATTATTATTTCAAAGCCCAGTCTTTAATTAAATAGTAAATGCAAATACATAATCCCTGTAACTTCAGCCACACCATTTTGAAATAATAAATATTTTGAAAGGGCATAAAATTAAATGGCAATATTTTATTCAGATAAAGAAATACAAACCTACAGAAGAAAAAAAAAATCAGAGAATATATGGTCTTTGAGGACAGCAGCTAGCTGTCAGAATCTGATAGATCTTCATTTGGAAAGTGAGGTCACTGTTGAGCAATCGGCATTTATAACTTTAAAGCTCCTCATCATCTTCCTCCTACTCTTAATTTTCAAGTCATAATTACCTTCTTTGCTTTTTGGTAAAAAAAAAAGCAGGATAAAAACCAAAATTAAACAAAAAAAAACACACAAAGAGATCTGAAAGAATTGACTAGGTAAACCAAACAGACATCCAAGGTAAGGGGACACAGATGGACTTACAAAGATGAGGTAAACCTTGTTTAATGATATTTGCAAAATGCGGTATCAGAAAATCAGAAAGCGATCTTGGATCCCAGAATTTTAGCAGTTTTTCCTTCTCACTTGTGTACTCTGCCATTGTTACTGTATGCATCAGTACTCTTGGTTCTGCTTTTCCCTCTCCATTATTTGACTTGCTACTTAGCCAAAAAGGAGACCTAGCAAGATGTTATGGCATAGTTCTTATACAGCAGCATATACAGTGGTTACCCATTGAGGGAATAAAGTTCATCTACTTCCGCTGAAGAAAAGAAACCCATAAAGACAGGGACTCAAAAAAAAAAAAGTGGCCAATTGAACGCTTTCATAGCATATATCCTCTGTAATCAGTTGAGGACTGGTAGAAAATATCTCAAAAGACAAGTACAAACTCAGTGGATGCTCCCTTTCTCTATGGTTTTGGCTGCAGTGAGTTCAGAGCAAAAGGTGTCAATGGAAGAAGTTGTTACGATGCCTCTAGGACATGACTCAGTTTGAGGCTTGCAGATTTCTATATAGCTAAATGTCAAAATTTCTATTATGTGCCTTACTTAAGTTTGATGCCCCACACGTGAGCATCTAGTGCCATTTTAGATGCCCAGATGTGTCCCACCTGACTCTCAGCTACTGCTTCATTGAGCACTGTGGATGCTGGCACTGTGTGGACATCTCAGGTTCCCTATGATACCTTAGGTGGAACTAGGCAAATGATTCATATCCTCTGAATAGTCATTGACTACAGCCTGAACTTGAACAGCCATTCCAGCTGTAGCTATAATCAGGACTTAGACACTTACCATAATTACAAACACCTACCATTAAATTTAAGAGCCATAATCTCAAAACTCATCCCACAGTCTAGGTCTTCCAGTATGCACCACAACTTTCTTATATATTCCTGTGGTAATTTGGCACCTGACATTTTCTAAGGATTCTATTCTGCCTTTCACTCTTTAGCCTGATGAGTTGGGTTTGGTACCCTTGTTACAGAAAATCTACAGCTGCATGCAGTAGGGATCAGGTTTTTACCTTCTGCTACAGCATGAGTAGACAGAGGAACAGTAAAAGCAGCTTCGGCTTGTGTTCTAAGAAACAATGAATATTAATACAGCAAACTTGAGGTACATCAAACACTGGAAGAATAAAGTGAGATTGAATTACACTTCATAAATGTCAGTTTAAAACCACCAACATTTTGTGGTTGCTTCAATTCAGGACATCCACAAAAATATCACATAAACCTTCTTTCTCTTCTCCTTCCTCCAAATATGTGCTTTAGCTTTAAATATTTTGAATACCAATATTTTTCCTGACCAGGGTCTTAACATTATGAACAAAACCAAAAAGGATTGGAAATATGCAGATGTCTGAACAGGTTACAGCATCCCAAATCTGTAGCTGATTTGTACTAGCAAAGGAAATTGTTCTTGCCATGCAAAAACATAAGAACAAGATAAAACAGAGGGAAAAGACTTTTACCATTTGTTTATTACATATATTAAAATATGTAGCAGCTACAACAATCACTGTATTGCACTGATTTCCTACAGAATATCTACTGTGCCATTCCTTTGTCTGATTCTTACACATATAGGCCGGGATTCAATTACTGAAAAGCCACTCTTTTCAGTAGCTTGTGGGGCATCTGTTGGTCTCTTGCTGTTAGCTGCATGCTTCCTGTAGCTGTTTGTTTTTCTAATGTTTGTCACTCAGAAAATACACAGATGACAATGCAATGGAATTACTTTTTTTTTTTTTTAAGGCATTAAAGATTTGAACAAACTTCAAACCTAATGATAGGTTTACACAACATTAAGATAAAAATAAGACCAAATTATTAGAGTTTTATTTGTCAGCTTGTTAATTTTTTATAGACTCACTACAATTTTTTTTCCTGATAAAGTGCTCATAATAGTGAGGTAGAAAATAACTCCCTTATAAATAGTACAAAATTTTACCATGAAGCTTGCTGCTGAACAAAGATCTCAACAAAGATCCAATGAGTTAAGACAGGTTTTACAGCTTTCCTGACCCAATGGTAGGAAAATACATACACAGTACATGGGATTGCAGGCCACATTGAAATAGGCAAACCAAATTAGTACTAAACAAAACTGGAGGGGTGATGAAATCCAGAAGTCCGTCTGCTATAGTGTCGATAGAAGAGGGCAACCAACACTAGAGGTAGACTCCTGCAGTTAACCCAAGAGCCTTTGCTGCTTTACTTTCACTCTTGGATGCCCCTATACACAACACTCCTACTCATGTTGTTTTTCGTCCTGACTTGCTGATGCCAGCCTGCCCAGATCCCACTGCCCACCCACAGCTCTGCACACATTACTTGATGGATTCACTTTGTGTTTTTTCCCCTCTCTTCTCATTTGGTCATGGAAAAAGAGACCAGTTCATGATTAAGAGAAGACTGAAATAAGGGCAATTTATATCCGTATACTTTGGAACAAGAAGAGCTTTTTAACAGGTATTAAATTATAAAGTTAAGAATGCTATCACAAAATTAAAAAATACCCATCATACTCAAGGTGTTCCTTCTCTTTAAACTTTCTTCTTCAGACAAAACTGATGGATACAGTCTCAAACTGAACTTTTATTGAATGTACTATGTAGCCTAGTAATCCACAGGGAAACATAAAAAAGCCCAGGGCAATTGAGATATCTAATGTGGTTCAATCTGCAGTGAAGTCATGAAGACCCAACATCTTTTATTATTGAAACTACTCCATATAACCTCTAAGATCTAAGAACCTCTAAAAGAACAAAACATCTTCAAAGGATTATTGATTTTCTAAGAGGGCCATCATCAGTGACCCTTTGCTGTGCATTTTTATCTCACAGCTTCCAAAAGAGTCAATCTGGGATCTTTAAATAGAATATAATAGTACGAGAAAGCTGTGGGCTTACTAAAATGACTGACACAGAGCCAGCAATGCTAATCCCAAATCTTCCGTCACATGCATTACAGTCATAGAGCCTATAGTGCAGGCTTTTGTAGTAGTAGTAGTGAGCCGTGATCATCTCTGAAGAAGTTGGTGTATTGTGTATGAGTGTTTTATCATTATACAGAGTGGTGGGAATATTTGCAGAGTAAATATTCACTGTTTAAAATCCTGCTGTGTAGCACACCCCGCTTCCAAGACTGGGGGTCTCCATAGGCTGGGGTATGTATTTTTAACTTGTATTTCTTGCACAGATAGCAACATTTGACCTTAAACTGTATAACTATGGAAAATTCTAGTACAAAGCACTCACAAGAAACTTTTCCACCTGCTGCATTCTATTTTTGTGCAACTTTTGCTTTTATGTTTTCCTGCTTTTAGTTACATTGATCTGTGTTCTGTCCATTCAATTACTCATATAGGACACACCTACATTATCAGTTTTAGAAGCAGTGCCTCTGTAAGCTAACTGTGGCAACTTAAATCATAAGTGAATATGGAGAGAAAAGAACTCACTGGTGTTCCCATCTGTAGCATCTTTGTCCAAATTAGTCAGGTGAAGGATTAGAGAGGCATTAAAAAAAGGATAATTTAGTTCAGAAAGTTGATAAAAGAATAAATTCAGGTATTTTGTTTGTTAGCTTTGAAATTAACAACTCATATTTATTTCATTCTAGGATTATCTAATACAAAATAAAATGTTTTTATTTCAATTTGTTGATCTTCTTATCCTTTTATTATCTCATTTTTTATTTATGACAAATTTGCAATTAATAATCTCATAATAAAGTGAAAAATCCTAATAGCTCATCATATTCTAAACATTGCCCCTCCTCTTTTCTGTCCAAACTTTTGTCTGGTTGTGACCCCAAATTGCAGTTTTTAGTGAACTTAGTGTTTAGTGATGAACCAGAGGAATTGCAAATGACAGAAAACATCAAAATACACAGAAAAAAAATGAATAGTTGAATGTGGCATCCTCTGGTTAAATAGTTCCCTGCAGAAGAATTCATTAATAACTGGTGTTAAAAGTAATCCCAGAGTTCTGCAGGTACAGCCAATACAGTCCTTCCCCAGAGCTCCCACTTCCCTTCACTTTTGTTTGCAGTGAGCAAAACACAAGTCAGCTGGGAATAATCTAACCAAAACAAGCAATGCATTAATAGGACTTGTTAATTCACATTTCAGAAGAAAAATTAGAAAGTTATTTTAAGCTGGTAGAAAGAGAAGGGAGAAGTAAGGTGCTTCACAGCCCAGGCAGAACAAAATGAATGAAGAATTAATACCTATATACAAGCCACCAAGTAGTCCAGCCTGTGTAAAGTATCAAATGGCCTTCAGCCATCTGGATATGGCTCATGCAAAGCTGCCTTTTTACACTGAGCAATTATTTAGTGGCACAAAGTGGGCAGAGGTGGCTGAACTGCCCTGAGCAAGGGGCAAGGAAAGCACATGGCAGGTTGAAGGAGACCTCCTCAACATCCATCTTTTGCTTGTTCCAGGCACCTGCACAGCAGTGACCTGCAGCCAGACCACTGATACCCAGGCTGGGTGGGTGCCACTCACTTCCTGCAATTTCCACCAAGGGAAGCAGAAATGGACAATATAATTGCCCACAAGTCCTTCCTTGCTTGTCTGATGTGAGGTCTGTGAGACTAGATGATGCTGTCATCCAGGGCTGCTCTGTGGACATCAAACATCACTTTCAAACTCTGTAGAAACACATTTTCTTCCTCCCTGACTGGACAATGTTGCACTGCTGGTGGCATTGCTTGAGTGGGATACTGATTTCTCCTGAATTGTCACAAGGAGAGATAAAAATCACTATGATTATTATTATGGGCTGATGAAAAATATTAGTAGACCACAAACTTGGTGGGAGACTAAGTTTCTGAAGATGATGGATGGAACTACTCACAGACATATTTCCCCCTATTTTGGACAGGATAGTTCCACCCATGTATGTGCATGCAGCATAGGAGCAAAGCCCACATCTTGCATTTCTAGGCACTGAAATCTTAACAAAGTCAAGCCAATATACTACACCAGCTGTGAGCTCCAGAGACTGGATGAAGTCATGATTTGACAACTCGAGGTATTCACCAAAGTATTGGAACACTGTCAGTCTTGGGGAAGAAAACCAGATTAAAGGAAACTACTTAAACATTGAAGACAACTAGATCTGTTGGGGAAAGTTTTCTTGGGAAAAGGATGTCCTTTAGTACACAATCCTTTCTTTGAGTCAAATCTTGCCTCCTCTGATTTATTTAAAATATAACTTTATGTCTTTAGAAGTGCTTTTGAACCATCATGATTACAGTGTCTAGAGACAAATGCCACAGTCACAAGTGCTGTGACATTCGCTTTTTCACTCAGCATCTGATTTGAAGGATGAGAGGACAAAATCTGTCTCTTAGCTCTGCTGATGTCAGGTACCTGTAGTGTCAGTGCACTTAAATCACAGCACAAGCTCTGAAATTAAAGTATCTGAGGGCAGGATCCCAAGTGCAGGATGGGAGACAATTCTGATGGAGGCTGGTGATGGAGACCAGCCTCTGTCCCTCCCAACTGGCATCACCTGCAACCTGCTAGTGGCAGCCTCTGCTTGCTGGCATGGAGCAAGAGAAGCCTGTGTCAAATCATAGTGAAAAAAACCCAACTTGCTTGTTTTCTTCTCCCTTCTTGCCTCAGAAAGCTCCCTTCCTCTGTCTCTCCATCTTGATCTAGTCTGCACCCCAGAGCAGTACCAGGTTGCTTTTTGTGTGTGTTTAAATATCCATTCTCTTATTAAAATCCAAAGCCGCTTTGAGTACTCTTTTTTCTCCATTCAACATTTTGGTGGAAATGTGTAATTAAAAATTAAAGTGAAAACATTTCTCCTTTCTTACACAAGAGACTGGAATGTTCTTGGCTAAAAAGATTCATGGCTGCCTTTTGAGAAAGTTCACATCCTCTTCTATGCCAGTGTTCTCTGTAACGCTTCATCGGTACTTTGTTGCTGCTGCAGCCACGAAGGCTGACACGCAGCTGATCCAGAGGGAAGATAAGTTGATTAGGTCTGTAAATGGAAGAATAAATAAATTACTTTAATATATTACTGTTACATCTGTACATGCCCTCTTGTCAATAATTTCTTTTAATAGTTGCTTTCATTTACTTAATTTTAACTAAAGCTGATTAAAAGGTCAGGGTTTTTTTCAAAAAACATTGTAACTGAAAAATAGATGCTGGCTATTGAGCATTAATTTACCCAAAATTTATTTTACTTCTTTGGAATATTTTAATTTTTAATAGAAAAATTAATGCCTTTAAACCAAAATTTTTAATTTAAATTTTGAAGAATTCATTTTGGAACTTCATGCTAAATATTTGTTAAGTGCTTTGCAGTGCTAAGGTGTAAAATAAAAACCAACGGAGAGCTTACAAAAATAAATGAATCTGTTACTCAGAGTTTTCAGCTGTTGTTTCTGCAACCCAAGGATTTAAACTTTTTTTGTTTTTACTCCGTCTTAATATAAGATATTGTTGACCTTTTTTGTTAAAGCTGCTTTTGCCTGTGGACTCCACAAGAGGGTAGGAAATCCTTTCTCAGTGTTTAGGCCATGACAGAAAAGATTAAAAATAAAAATAGTGAATTTAACTATTCTGACCACAAGCAGGCACTGCAGATATACCTGTGAGTTCCTGAGCTGCAAACCATTTAAGAGTGAAAATATAGCACTTTTTTTAAATGAAAATCACCAGCTTTGAAGACAGCTCTGAATGTTGCTGTTCAAGGCATTGCAAGAGGGAGGCTGAGTGTGGATTTTCTAGTTGGGATGCTCTTAAGCTTGTCTTGCTGTCCTGCATGTTCAAACTGAGATGTACCAAAAAGGAAAAGGACCATTGAGGTGCTCTCAGACTGAGGGGCTTGCCTGGATGTGGAAGCTTGAACTCCCTCCTGAAGACAGAATTCAAAATAATGTTGCTCCGAGAGCAACATTAGCTCTAGCTGGAATCATTCACAGCAATAAAAGATACAAGAAATCCTAACCCTTCTGCCTGCTTCTCTGAGGAATAAAAACACCATCTGGATTTGGTGTAGACCAGAATTCATGCTAAAACTTTTCCCTATGTACTGTGTAAATTAGATAATTGTGTGAGCATGTGTTTCAGGGAAAACTAACAAACAAACAAAGAAGCAAACACCACCACCTCCCCAAAAAAACAAACCAAACCAAAACAAAAACACAAACTTACTTTGATGTAAAGGAGAGGAAGAAATTAAGAGATCTGCAGCAGTTGCAACTGAACATAAGCAGTGTACCTCATTGAACTGAATGCCACAAATATGTTATAGCAAAAACAGAGACACTTAGGTTCTCCTGTGTAACAACAAGCGTGAACCACAAAAAACCAAATCCCTTTTATTCTGATGCTCTAGGTTTTGTGCCAAGCAGTGAGGTTTGTTTAGCACCAGCATGAAGTTTAACAGCAGGTAGAAGAGTATGGCATGCCGCAAAGTTGTTCAGGAGCCAAATTACACCATCTGACAGATCTGCAAGACCCCTTGGCCAGAAGAACTACTAACGACCTGGTAGCAGGTTGCAAGTTGGGTATAGATACTAGTTTAACATCCAAGGGCACACACTGAACACACAGAAGGACATGACACATTGAAGCCTCACAGATAGCTCAAAATTGTTCCCTGAAGATGTGCTGTCTGAGAGAAATGTCACTGTAGAAGAATATAATGTATTGAGTTGACTCTGAATGATTTGTGCTGTATGTTAATGAAGTAATTTAATCATTACTTAAAATGTCTCCATTTGCATCACATGTCACCAGCTAGACATTTAATACATAGAAGAGTTTTCAGAAATACCTAAATGTATCTTTTAGTGACTCAGACAACTAACATTAATGCAATACATTCTTGTGTAGCTAACAGAAGAGATTAAAACTCTGCAAAATAGTTGAGTACTGTGGCAAATACTGCTGGCAGCAAGCATCCTGAGCAACTTTGTGGCATGCCATACTCTTCTACCTCCTGTTAAACTTGATGCTGGTGCTAAACTTGGTGCTAAAAACCCCCCACTGCTTGGCACGAGAAAAAAGAGACCTGTAGTGTCTCTAAGACTAGTGTTATGTACAATTTTTTGTGATCCATCATTTGAGTCATGGTTTCACTGCTGGAAGGGTGTCATGGACATCTATCATTTATTAGCTTTCAATAAAACCCCCTCATAGACTAGTTTTAACATAAAAACAGGTTTAATGGCATGCAAGTTTCTCTGAAGAAGCCACATTGAGTTGGATGCAGACATGATCTGGCACATCTGGCTGTGACATAATCTCTGCTGCATAAACAGACCATGGAGCTCCCTTCTCCCTGCCATTGCTGACACACTGCAGGCTCTCTGTATCACCTCCAAACACTGTATTTCACATGGCTCAGCTCCAAGAGAAGAACCAGAAAGTTCTTGGTGACTTCCCAGATGGTACCCTGGGCATTAAAAAATAAATTTCATGTGAAATGTATGCAAAGGTTGCTCTCTGCTTCACCAGTGTCCAGAGAGCTGGCCCACAGGAAAGCACTACAGTAGCAAAAACAAGTTAAGTCTGGAAAAACCTGAGGCAACAATACAGGCTCTAAAAGTCAGGGCTAGACTATGTTAGAGGTCCAGCCCTCCAGAGTGGAGTGGTTTCAAACAACCTGCTGCTTAGTTTTCTTGCTTTCCCCAAGCACTGCTCCTGCTGCCCTTGTGTTTAATCCAGGGATTTCCTGGGCATGCATTTGTATGGGACAATGTATTATCCAACTTCTAGGTGCCTAAAGACTTTATTGCATCCAGCCCCAATGTAGCCACATTCAGCTAGTGACAATTGTGCACAGAGAAAGTACTTGTATCAACTTAAAGTCCTTGGGGTTTGTGTTTCTATGTGAAAGGTGAGAGCCTTACACAACACCTCAGACAAGTCTGTGACTTTCCAGCTGGTTGACATATTAAGTGTTTCAGGGTTGGCTTGAAACTGGAATTCTCTAGATCCAAAATAGCATATGTTTGTGTTATCACGGATCCATTAAAAGGTTTTTCAGCAAGAAAAACAAGCAGCTATCACTGGTATGGCATACTAGTATAGATTTGTGTGCTGGTTTAAAAGTAAACCGATGGGAGAAATGAACCCAGTTAGAGAGACCACAAGTCAGAGGTACAATTTACTAAAAAGGTTACAATACATACAATGACACAAGGTAAAAAATGCCTTAAAAAGGGACTAACTACAATGAATTATTCTTTTGAAATGGTACATGAAATCTAGTAAACAGAAGCTATTATAAAATTAATTGTGAATAATATTTAAATATTTAAAACAAAGCAGTTGAAAGTAAACTTAATTACCTCTTAAATTAGCTAAATTATATGATAATATAAATATCATTTTTTATCTAGAGTATTTTGTAAAATATTGTTCTTGTATTATATATGTATAATATTAGTAAATTTAAAAAGAAAAACATGCATAGACAAAGAAAACCCTCAAGTCACTTCAGTCTGTAATTATTAAAAAAAGATTTATATGTCTCTTGATTCTTAGGATATTGATATTTTCGTATAGGAGAAATGTTATGCAAGCTGGTATACCTTATCTTTCTTGAAGATTTCAGTTAATGAGCTACTCACCTAAATGCTCATCTGAAGAGAGACAAATCAGTTGCCAAACCCCCATTTTTCAAGTTACTTACGATGCTAAACTCAACTGCTGTGCATTATAAAGTACTAGCAATGAACACATCTGATGGAAATTGGTTGAAAAATTGGTACGATAAGCAATATTCTTTTCTTTCCCTAGATATATACTTGTTTTCTATCATTATAATTCCACTGACTAAAAGGGTGTGGAGACAGGTTGAGGCTTATCTCCTGTAATGGACTAGTGAATAGTTTCAAGGGTCAAAAAATTCTCTTCATTTGTCTGGGGAGAACCAGATCTGTTTCTTCCACTTCTTTTCCTGACAATTTGTTTTGGACTAAGAGCAGATTTAGAAATAGAAGCAAAAAGAGATACTCTTCTCCACTGCAATTTATCCCACTTAAAAGGAACATGGGAAGCAGCTCAGTCCACTGATTCCACTGATCTTTTTTTCCAATAGGTATCACCCTGGAATGAAGAAAATACAGAGACTGTGAATCAAAAGATTAAAAACAGATCTTAGCAGTCAGTTTTATAGACTAATCCTCCCTGCATCTCTTTTAATAGTACCATAAATAAATTCTTTAAGTAGATGTTCTTCTGTTTTGCTATTGTCCTGCAAAACTACAATGTCAGCAACAGGCAGATACCCTCTGTAAAGTTGGCTTGGATTAATGAAAGGCGGGAATTTATTTTTCTTTTATGACATTACATTTAATTCCCAGGAGATTTTGAGCTAAACATATGTATGTAATTTAGGGGTTTACACCAACAGAAGATAAACAAAGCCAAGTGCCTGTATTGCCAACACCATTATTTTTGTTTGCTCTATTAATTTACCCTCACATATAGGTGAGCTCTTTTGGTGACTTAGTCATGTGACAAGTCATGTTGTACCTCATCATTTCCACACTGGGCTTAAATATTGATTGAAGAGAACTATTTGGTCACTTATTACTAATCGCTTTTATTCCTCTGGGCTGCCTAGAGTAAAGCAGCAATAGNTTTGTGCCAATGATCAGCACCCTTTGGGCCTGGTCAGGTTTCAATCTGCTCCATTCAGCCAATTTTCAATCCACTTTACTGTCTCCTATCGAGCCCATAGTTCATTAGCTTCTTTGTGAAGATCTTAAGAGAGACTGTTGAAAGCCCTGTCAAAGTCTAGATAGACAATAATCACTGCTCTCCTCTTGTCTACCAGGCTAGTTATTTCATGATAGAAGTTTATAAACTTTAGACTATGTCTAATGGAAACCGATTAGTCAAAATGTGCTACAGGTAGATATAGTCTTCCTGTGAATTGTCTTCCAATGCAGTAGTGTGGAAGAAGTGTTGTAGATAGTGAAGATGATCAGAAAATCTGCAGAAGACTTTTGTAGAACATGGTGTCTTATGTTTGACTGTATCCAGTATTTTCTCCCTTGTTGAATGGGTATTAATGCATTGCAGAGGACA